>SJXQ01000664.1:408204-461295 GCA_006408695.1 Aepyceros melampus | reverse complement strand
GAGCTTCCCCAATTGATTTTAATGTGCAGCCAGGGCTGAAACCTGTTGGCCTCCAGGTTCCTCTGTATGGTGTTCAGGAACTCCAAGTCATTCAATCTTCCAACAAATACTGAGCATTTTCCACTGGCACAGAGGCCGAGTGAAGAATACATGAACATATGGAGAAGGCAATGGCACCTCACTCCAGTACTCTTGCCTGGAAAATCTCATGGATGGAGGAGCCTGTAGGCTGCAGTCCATGGGGTCGCTAAGAGTCGGACACGACTGAGCGACTTCACTTTCACTTTTCACTCATGCATTGGAGAAGGAAATGGCAACCCACTCCAGTGTTCTTGCCTGGAGAATCCCAGGGATGGGGGGAGCCTGGTGGGCTTCTGTCTATGGGTTCGCACAGAGTCGGACATGACTGAAGTGACTTAGCAGCATGGTCTATCAGGGTCAATCTGGGGCTCTTAATATTTTAAGCCTTCGTTCTGCCTCCTCCCACCTCCCACTCTGTTCTAGTCATCCTGTCTGATTTGGGATTCCCCAGACTTGCCCACTACAGCTTCAGAGCCTATGAACATGCCACTCTCTCAACCCAAAAGTCTAGGCCCCAGCCTCCTGGCCTAGCTGACACTCTGTTTGAGAACCACTTCCTCTGAAAAGCTTCTACCAAACCCCACCCCCAGATCTGCCCAGATTAGCAATGCACTCAGCTCTGTATCTATGGTTGTCATGGCCCATTTCACTCTCTGGCACCCTCACTAAACTGTGAGCTCCTTGATGGCAGGGTTAGTGACTACACTATCTCTGTATCCCCAGTGGAGGTGCTAATTAATTGTTTGGTGAATCCATAAATGAGTGAACTTGAATGATGAGAGGAGGGTCTTTATAAGAGGCACCCACCTAAGAAAAGGTATGGTATGAACAAGGTATGAGCAGATAGGAGGCTACTTAGAGAAAGGTTTACAGCTTCAGAGGCTTCCGATTTGAGGAAGCCAGGCTATGGATAGGCGGTTCAAAAATAGACAGCTTTGCAACCACAGTCAGATAGATACATGACATAGTATCAAAACCGAGCAAAAAAAAAAAAAAGACAGCGTAGTTGACTTTTCCTTCACTTCTCTTTGAAGAAGTGGCCTGTGTGGATGAGACAAAGGTTTAAGGGAGGATCTGTGTTCTAATTCCGATGCTTCCTTGCTATGTGACTTTGGGTTAGGTCTACTCTCAATATTTGCAGGGCCAGTAGCAGGAGTGATTATACAGTGGAAGTGAGAAATAGATTTAAAGGTCTAGATCTGATAGATAGAGTGCCTGATGAATTATGGAATGAGGTTCGTGACATTGTACAGGAGATAGGGATCAAGACCATCCCCATGGAAAAGAAATGCAAAAAGGCAAAATGGCTGTCTGGGGAGGCCTTACAAATAGCTGTGAAAAGAAGAGAAGCAAAAAGCAAAGGAGAAAAGGAAAGATATAAGCATCTGAATGCAGAGTTCCAAAGAATAGCAAGAAGAGATAAGAAAGCCTTCTTCAGCAATCAATGTAAAGAAATAGAGGAAAAGAACAGAATGGGAAAGACTAGAGATCTCTTCAAGAAAATTAGAGATACCAAGAGAACATTTCATGCAAGGATGGGCTCGATAAAGGACAGAAATGGTCTGGACCTAACAGAAGCAGAAGATATTAAGAAGAGGTGGCAAGAATACACGGAAGAACTGTACAAAAAAGATCTTCATGACCCAGATAATCATGATGATGTGTTGACTAATCTAGAGCCAGACATCTTGGAATGTGAAGTCAAGTGGGCCTTAGAAAGCATCACTACGAACAAAGCTAGTGGAGGTGATGGAATTCCCGTTGAGCTGTTTCAAATCCTGAAAGATGATGCTGTGAAAGTGCTGCACTCAATTTGCCAGCAAATCTGGAAAACTCAGCAGTGGCCACAGGACTGGAAAAGGTCAGTTTTCATCCCAATTCCAAAGAAAGGCAATGCCAAAGAATGCTCCAACTACCGCACAATTGCACTCATCTCACATGCTAGTAAAGTAATGCTCAAAATTCTCCAAGCCAGACTTCAGCAATATGTGAACCGTGAACTCCCTGATGTTCAAGCTGGTTTTAGAAAAGGCAGAGGAACCAGAGATCAAATTGCCAACATCCGCTGGATCATGGAAAAAGCAAGAGAGTTCCAGAAAAACATCTATTTCTGCTTTATTGACTATGCCAAAGCCTTTGACTGTGTGGATCACAGTAAACTGTGGAAAATTCTGAAAGAGATGGGAATACCAGACCACCTGACCTGCCTCTTGAGAAATCTGTATGCAGGTCAGGAAGCAACAGTTAGAACTGGACATGGAACAACAGACTGGTTCCAAATAGGAAAAGGAGTACGTCAAGGCTGTATATTGTCACCCTGCTTATTTAACTTATATGCAGAGTACATCATGAGAAATGCTGGACTGGAAGAAACACAAGCTGGAATCAAGATTGCTGGGAGAAATATCAATAATCTCAGATATGCAGATGACACCACCCTTATGGCAGAAAGTGAGGAGGAGCTAAAAAGCCTCTTGTTGAAAGTGAAAGAGGAGAGTGGAAAAGTTGGCTTAAAGCTCAACATTCAGAAAACGAAGATCATGGCATCTGGCCCCATCACTTCATGGGAAATAGATGGGGAAACAGTAGAAACAGTGTCAGACTTTGTTTTTTTGGGCTCCAAAATCACTGCAGATGGTGACTGCAGCCATGAAATTAAAAGGCGCTTACTCCTTGGAAGAAAAGTTATGACCAACCTAGACAGTGTATTCAAAAGCAGAGACATTACTTTGCCAACTAAGGTCCGTCTAGTCAAGGCTATGGTTTTTCCTGTGGTCATGTATGGATGTGAGAGTTGGACTGTGAAGAAGGCTGAGCGCAGAATTGATGCTTTTGAACTGTGGTGTTGGAGAAGACTCTTGAGAGTCCCTTGGACTGCAAGGAGATCCAACCAGTCCATTCTGAAGGAGATCAACCCTGGGATTTCTTTGGAAGGAATGATGCTAAAACTGAAGCTCCAGTACTTTGGGCACCTTATGCGAAGAGTTGACTCATTGGAAAAGACCCTGATGCTGGGAGGGATTGGGGGCAGGAGGAGAAAGGGACGACCGAGGATGAGATGGCTGGATGGCATCACGGACTCAATGGACGTGAGTCTGAGTGAACTCCGGGAGTTGGTGATGGACAGGGAGGCCTGGCGTACTGCGATTCATGGGGTCGCAAAGAGTCGGACACGACTGTGCGACTGAACTGAGCAGGAGTGCAAATGGAGGCCCACACTGTTCCGTTTAGTCACTAAGTCACGTCCAATTCTGCGACCCCATGGACTGCAGCCCGCTAGGCTCCACTGTCCACGGACTTTTCCACGCAAGAAAACCGGAGCCATTTCCTTCTCCAGGGGATCTCCCCAACCCATGTCTTTTGCGTCTCTTGCATTGCAATTCCTTACCGCTGAACCACCTGGGAAGCCCAAATATCTAAAAGTTATCAATTAAACTAATAGACCATTTAAATACCATTTCTATTGTATTCTCCTATTTTGATAAATACATCTTCATAATGATCTGGAAGCCTAGGTTTGAATTTTGAATTCTCAAGTGTTCTTGGGAATATACTGGCACAAGAAAAACTGTTTCTCTTCCCACCAGTGGTGGGCAGAATAATTTCCCAAGATGTCCACAGCCTAATCCCTGGAACCTATGAACAGGGTATCTTACATGGCAAAGGGAATTAAGGTTGCTGATCTCCTGACCTCCAGACAGGGAAATTATCCTGGCGGGCCTAATGTAATCACAAGGATCCTTCCAAGTGAAAGAGAGAATCAGACTCACAGAAGACGTGACAACGGAAGCGACAGGACTGCTGGTGTTGAAGACGGATGGAGCCAGCCACAAGCCAAGAAACATGGGTGGCCTCTGGAAGCTGGAAAAGGCAAGTAAGGGGATTCTGCTCTAAAGCCTGCAGAAAGGAGTACAGCCCTGCGGACACCCGGATTACAGCTCATTGAGGCCCATTTCCGGATTCTGGCCTCCAGAAATGTGAGAGGATACGTTTGTGACAACTTTTTACAGCAGCAACAGGAAACTACTAAACGGTCTAGGCTCTGCCGTGAACCATGAGGTCTCATGTCCACCTGCGGAGCCACGCCAGTCACAAGTCCTGAGGGGCTGCCCCTTGGCCACTGCAACACACCAGTGTTCTCAGGAGAAGGGACCCAGGAAAGAGGCTCTAGAAGAGAGCTGGGGCCATTTAAGCAAGGAAGTGTGGGTTTTCTGTACTTGCGGTTGGCCTGGAAGCAGGTATGGGCTCTGGGATGGCACAGTTCCTGGGTTGTGAGGGGAGGCGCACAGCTCCTAGAGGGGGTCCAGTGAAGGATCCTTTAAAGCACAGAGGGCAGAATCCCACAGGCAGCACTGTCTTGAGTCAACTGGCTTCCCCTCCCTGAGCCTCATCTGGAACATCACCTTCGGATCATTACTGTGCACCTCTGTGCCAAGTGTTACATTTAGAGACAGTGGAATGGTAGATAAGGAGCTGGCTGGCACAGAACAATCCCTTGATAAGCTTTAATTTCCTTCCCTTTCTATTTAATCTCATCTGAAAAAATGGCCTTGCAAACTGAAAATAAAACCCCTTGCTTCAGTCCCTTGGTGGCTTCCATTTGCTCTTGGGAGGAGCCTGAAATCCTCTGCAAGGCCCTGCAAGTCCAACCTTCCCTTCCCAATCTGCTGCCTCTCTGCTCCACACACAAGCCTTCTGCTTCCTCGCCTGCACCAAGAGCCTTTGTTGCTCCTGGTCTTCCCCTGCTGTTCCTTCGGTCTGCAACATTCTGTCCTCCAAACATACCCACCCCACTTCCACCAAGCCGACTCTTTCAGGGCTCGATTTCAATGCCATTCTCTTGGTGAAGCCCTTCCCTGTTCACTAACCCTGCGAACCAGAGCAGGTTCTCTTCTCTCCCAACTCTAGGAAGCACCCTCTGCAGCACCTAACGTGATGGCCACCATATGACTATTTGTATTACCTTGTTTTGGTTAAATATAAGATGAATCTATTTTCCTAGTTTTTCATTTCGTTTTCAAGACAAAGTCCAAAATGTACTACTTTTTATTGTGGTAAAATGTACATAATATAAAATTTACCATTGTAGCCATTTTTAAGTGTATGATTCAGTGGCATTTAGGACACTTGTCATACAACCAGGACTACTGCCCATCTCCAGAACTTCTGGTTATCTAAAACCGAAATGCAATACCCATTAAACGATAACTCCTCATTTCCCCCTGACCCCAGCCCTTGGTAACTGCTGTCCTTTCTGTCTCTATGAATGGACTATTCCAGGTACTTTATATAGTGGAATCATGCAATTTGTCCTTCTGTGTCTGGCTTACTTCACTAAGCACGATGTCCTCAAGCTTCCTCCACCTTGTTGCCTGTGTCAGAACGTCCTTCCTTTTCAGGGCTGAGTAATATTCCATCACATGATTTACCACATCTTGGTTATCTATTCACCCACTGATGGACACTTGAGCTGCCTCCACCTCTGGCTAGTGTGAATAATGCTGTGTGAACACTGGTGTATAAATATTAGTTGCCCTGCTTTCCATTCTTTTGTGTATATACCCAGAAATGGAATTTCTGGATCCAATGGTGAAAAACCGAAAAGTGTTAGCTGCTCAGTCGTGTCCCACTCTCTGCAACCCCATGGACTGTAGCCCGCCAGACTCCTCTGTCCATGGAATTCTCTAGGCAAGAAGACTAGAGTGGGTTGCCATTTCTTTCTCCAGGGAATCTTTCCAACCCAGGGATCAAAGCGAGGTCTCTTGAATCGCAGGCAGATTCTTTACCACCTGAGCCACCAGGGAAGCCCAGATCACATGGTAACACTGTGTGGTACACGTTGCTTTTCTCCATTCTTTTACACTCTCCCTGCCCTCTTCCTTACCACAGACTTTAGCACCATGAAGACAGGAACTCTGTCTGTCTTACTCCTGGGACCAGCACAAGCTGGTGTTTCAATCAATGTTTTTTAAAGGAATGAATGACTTGCAATTTAGCTGCCTTGAGTGAAACAGACGGAACCGGAAAAACAGTGACAGCAGCTCCTCAGGGGTCTGAGCTCCTGGAAGTTCCAAGGAGCGCGCTACGCCTCTCTAAGTTCTCACACCTTCCTACAGGATTCACCCTGACTGTGGCTTTACACTTGAAGTTACTAGGTAGAAATACATAAAACTACATCCAAGTGTCTGTGGTTCACTCACGGGGCCACTGGCGCACACTGGGAACCGCTGCTTTGAGTCAGAGGAGCAGGGTTAGAATTCAGGCTCCACGACTGCCTGGTGTTTTTGCTCTTGAGCCTCTCTCCTCACCTGTAAAATGGGAGTATTCTGTGATTCATAGGAATGGGAGTATTACAGTATTCATCAGGCAACTACGAGGATTATCTCAAGTATGTAAAGGGCCTGGAACCAAAGAGGTGCTGTCAATGAGATGTTCGTTCTCCCTTTCTCCGCACACAGCGTGTGCTCACCTGATAGGCACGATCATCTGTTTTGGAAAGCCTTTATGGTTCTGATCACCATGGGGGCAATTTGTAGAACAAAGACCAAACGAAACATATTCTAGAGCACAGAGGAATTCATTATACTCCACACAGTCTCCCCACAGAGGCCCAGTCCACAATTAGAGCTGAGAGTCTCCTTACAATTCCCAGTTCCGAAATGCTTAGGCACATTGACAAACACTGACCACACGTGGAATGATGATGATGGGCATGCCTCACAAAGACAGACAAACTATATTGGAGCTTGCATGACACTGCCATGTATTTTATCTTTTTCAAGCCAGGCAGCAAACAGAAGGAGAGCTGAGGCTGAAAGGCGGGTCTAAGTTTCCACAGCCTGCATATGGCAGTAGAGTATAACACAAAGCATTCAGGAGATCTGAGTTCATATTCTGACTCTGCCATTCACTCATGCTGTCATTTTAGACAAGATAAAGTGAATCATGGGCTTCCCTGGTGGCTCAGTGGTAAAGAATCCGCTTGCCAAACAGGAGATGTAGGTTCAATCCCTGGGCTAGGGAAGACTCCTGGAGAAGCAAATGGCAACTTACTCCAGTATTCTTGCCTGGGAAATCATAGGGACAGAGGAGCCTGGCAGGCTAAAGTCCACGGGGTCACAAAGAGTCAGACATGACTTAGCAACTAAACAATAACAACAAAGTGAATGAGACTCACGTTTCTTGTTTTTCTAAAAAAATAAATAATAATTACTCAAGGCATGTGACTTCTTGACACTTGTCCTCCAGAGTATGATATTTTGCCTTCTTACAGACAGGAAGGAAAAACTGAATACAGAGAGGGAAAGGCCAGCACCAAGTTCTGCTCCAAGTGTGCTTGGAAGACCAGCAGTCTCAGCATCACTGGCTGAATTGTTAGAAATGCAAATTCTTGACTCCATCAAGCAGCTACTGAATCAGCATCCCCTGGAAGGCCCAGGAATACATTATATAATAAACTCTAGGAGATTGTAAATCCACTGAAGTGTGAGAAGCACTTTGCTACACACAGTGAATAAACTGATTCATTCTATATCCTGGTTAACTCCCAAGTTTATATCAATTTCCCCCATTGATCCAACTGCTTATGTGACTTCTCCATTTGGATGACTAAAAGACATGGAAAATGAAAATGTGTCTAAAACCAAACTCTTGATTTTTCTCACTTTGAACCTGCTGCATCTGCAGTCTTTTCCCACTGGGAACAAGCACAGCTACTGACCCAGCTCTTTAAGCCAAAAACCTAGATGGAACTTTTGATGCCGTTCTCTCTCAGGTCCTGTATCCAATCCAATCCATCAACAGATGCTGCCCATCCAATCTTCACACATCCAGAATCCCACCCTGCTCACCATGGATGTCTTGACCACTGCCAACCTAGTCCCTGCCCTCTCATTGCAAGGGCCTCCACAACTGTTCCATGACCTTGCAGCTTGCTCTCCTCACAGCTAGCACTGATGATGTCCATCTTTTTTTTAAAAATATTTATTTATGTGGCTGCATCGGGTCTTAGTTGCACACATAAGATCTTTCGCTGTGGCACATGGGCTCAGCTGCTCCACGGCAAGTGGAATCTTAGTTCCCTGACCAGGGGTCGAACCCGTGTCCTCTGCATTGCAAGGCGGACTCTTAGCAACTGGACCACCGGGGAAGTTCCCTGGCGACGTTAATCTTAATTGCTTGGTTTAGGTGGTATTACTGGGGTGTCCTTTTTCTAGGCCTTCTCAGTAGAAAGAGCTAGAAAATACACGTGTTTAAACTAAGTCATGTATCCACACATATTTACCTCTGTTTCGAGCTCCTACCAATATTTCAAACTTCAACCCAGCACCACAGCGTTCGTTCTGGCATTTATTTCCCTTTCGCTTACTGGTAATTCTTCTAGTCACTTCAACACTGAGAAACCTGGTTCTCATTATCTACAATATATTACTTATTGTCCAATCCTAGAATAAATATCAAGTCGTTTCAGAGTTGCTAATTCACACTCTCTTCTTCCTCTCTTCCCCTCTCCCAGTGTGATGAACAAATTTACCAACTAGTACGGTGAGGTCGCTCAGTCGTGTCTGACTCTTTGCGACCCCGTGGACTGTAACCTACTAGGCTTCTCCGTCCATGGGATTCTCCCGGCAAGAATACTGGAGTGGATTGCCATTTCCTTCTCCAGAGGATCTTCCCAACCCAGGGATCGAACCCAGGTCTCCCGCATTGGAGGCAGATGCTTTAACCTCTGAGCCACCAGGGAAGTTACAACTAGTACAGCGCTGGCGTACAGTTGTGTCTGTAGCCGCACAGTTTACAATCGGACACTACTGTCCAAAGTTGCTTATGTCAGCATTTTCATCCTCTGCCTCTTTGAGGACACATCAGCTCTGAATGTGCCAACTCTATTCCTCCCCAAATGTATTAACCTCAGTCTAATCGTGAGAAAACAGCAGACAGTCCCAAGGTGAGGGACACATTCTACATAGGAACCCATCAGTACTCTTCAAAAATATCAATGTCAAGAAAGACAAGGAAAGATTAGCAACTCCCACAGACTAAAGGAGACTAAGGATAGATAACAACTAAATGCCACGTGGTGTCTGGACTGGACACTGGAATAGAAAAACTGGTGCAGTCTTCTTCTATCAGTATTAACTTCTAAGTCTTGATCATTGTGCTCTGGTTCCATAAGATGTTAGTATCAAGAGAAGCTAGATGAAGGACCCATAGGCACTCTCCACTATTTAATTGAAAATTTTATTGAGATAATTGTACATTCACATGCAGTTGTAAAAAATAATGTAGATCTCTTGTACACGTCATCCAGTTTCTCCCAATGGTAATATTTTGCAAAATGATAGTACAATATAGCAATTAGGATACTAATATTGATATAATCTACCCATCTTCTCCATTTTACTTGTATTCATTTGTGTGTCTGTGACATCTATTTTTTTAGAAGTCTAAAATCAATCCAAAATAAAAAAGATTTTTTAAAAAAAGGTTGATGAATTGGCACAATTGAGATCCCCGTCCCCACTTCCTCTGAGAAAGTGTCCACCATCATACCTGCTTCACCCATCTCTTTACTTGTAGCCCCTACAGGGATTTAAATATGTGAACCCTGGGGCATGTAATTTCTAGGGACCATTCCAACAACAATCCTGTGTAATAGCATTATTGCTATTTTGCAAATAAAAAAACTGAAGTTTGCAGAGATTAATGCACACGCTCAAGTTCAAGAGTACAAGGCAGGTCTGAATTTAAAGCCTTTTTATTTCATCTCTAACAGTTGTTATGGCTCAAGGGGAGTCAATCTAGGCTGAAGCCACTGGCCTTGACAATTATACGCTTCTAGGTTAGATGACGGAGAAGGCAATGGCACTCCACTCCAGTACTCTTGCCTGGAAAATCCCATGGATGGAGGAGCCTGGTAGGCTGCAGTCCATGGGGTCGCTAAGAGTCGGACATGACCGAGCGCCTTCACTTAAACTTTTCACTTTCATGCACTGGAGAAGGAAATGGCAACCCACTCTAGTGTTCTTGCCTGGAGAATCCCAGGAATGGGGGAGCCTGGTGGGCTGCCATCTATGGACTGAAGCGACATAGCAGCAGCAGCAGGTTAGACGAAGGAGTTGTATTTGCACAAAAGATCTCAGACAGTCTAGATATCTTTTATATTTTATTCCTGGAGGCCCTCCTTGGACCTTATTTTGTCAAAACTTCCAAATTGACCCCAGCCTTCCACATATGCTGGAGAAGGGAAAGGCTACCTACTCCACTATTCTGGCCTGGAGAATTCCAAGGACTATACATTCCATGGGTTCAAAAAGAGTCAGACACGACTGAGCGACTTTCACTATCACTTTCCACATACGCTATGGTCAGTGGCGCATATTTTGAAAGACTGGACCTGGATCCTGGATTAACATATCTCAAACTAAGCTCCGTGACCTGAATCACTTTTCAGAATCAATCAGTTAGTGATTGATTCTCACTGACTTCATCTGTTGCCATCTTTGAAAACATGAGAAAAGAATAGCCTTGAGAATTATAGGCCAAAGCCTATCAGTGCTACAGAGAACACTTGACATTCTGGAAAGATGAGATTCTTAAAGACTTCCCCAAATTCAGACTTCCATATAATTGCCTCCAAAATATGATATAAAGTATAACTGGGGGGAAAAACCCCCAAAACCCCTTAGATACCTACTGGTCACATAAATCCAGGACAATGGTGCTTTATAGAGCTATTAAGTATGTCAACTTTTATCTGACCTTTTCCTTCTCTTTGGATGAGTAACTTCTACCATGAATGAAAATGATGAAAACAGATGGCTTTTCCTCTCCGCTGCAGAGTACAAAGCATCCCGCCCGTATGGAGGGCACCTCACAGGGTGGGTGCGAGACGGCCAAATCTGACCTCCACGCTTATCCCCCTTGGGTCTGTGTCACTGAAACCAATTTTCCTGAGAGCACATCATTTTCTCTTCACCTCCATCACCCCCACCGGCAAGTGATTTTCCTAACAGATACCACCAAGGGTGTCCCAGCAAAACTACAAATTAAAATCTGCTAGATTTTCACGTTCGCTTGCAAACAGCTGCAATCCTGACTAAAATTCATAAACGCCAGACAACACTCAGCTATCCCTACTTGCCATCCCCTTTCCAACTGCCTCAACTCAGGTCACGTTGACTCACGTCGGCAGTGTGGCTAACCACCCCTGGGGCTTCTGCCTCTGGCAGGTTTTGATGGCCGCTAGGAAGAGCTTTCTAAACACAAAGGACACTAACTTGAACATTTGGGTCATAATAACTTCACTTACATTATTTTCACTTTTGATAATAACCAAGTCAGATAGGACTTATCTATCCTTATTTATCAAGGAAACTAATTCAGAGAAATTAATAAATTCACCAAGGGCGGAGGGTTAGCAAAGCCAGGGGTGGGATTCCATTCTCGGTCTCTGTGGCTCCAGAGCTGGTGCCCTCCCCATCACAGCCAGCAGATTCCCAGGCCTTCCTGTCAGGCCCCAGGCACTGCTCTTCACTCCAGACGCAAATAACTCAACATCCTCCTTGCAGCATCCGTATCTCAGAGATCACTACTGCCTCGTCCGAAATGATTTTCCTCAGCCCTTTTCTTCGCCTGGTTCACACTGACATTTAAATCAAGTGAGTTTGTTTGTCATTACCAACACCCCTCCCTCCTCCTCACTTGCATCGGTCCCCCCACACACACACCTGACCCAACACAAGTAATCACAGAATGGCCCGAGCAAACCTCTGGCACACCATCCATTGTCTTCTCACCTGCTGTGTCCTCAGGTGCGGGATGGGTATATGGACACAATACTGAATAATACATTAAATCACAAGGTGAGAAGGTTATTCCCTTTGCAGTGCTTTTTCAGTCTCTGACTACAAGGAGGACGTTTCAAAGCAGAGATATCATCAGGTGGTGGCGATGGGCATGGGCTCTGGAGCCAGCCTGCCTGGGTTCAATCCCTGCTGTGCGACCTAACAGCCAACTGCCTTCTCTGTGCTTCTTCACCTGTACCATACAGACAAGAGTACAAATGGGGTCGTTCCAAGGGTTGAGAGAGTTACTAACACATCACCTATGCAGGGTAGGTGCTCCAGAGCAGGTAATTGTTATAGCTCCCCCTGCCTGCGTGCTAAGTCGCTTCGGTCATGCCTGGTGCTCTGCGACCCCATGGACTGTAGCCCGCCAGGCTCCTCTGTCCACGAGACTCTCTAGGTAAGAGCACTGGAGTGGGTCGCCGTGCCCTCCTCCAGGGGACCTTCCTGACCCAGGGCTCCAGCCTGCGTCTCTTCCGTCTCCAGCACAGGCAGGCAGCTTCTTTACCACCAGCACCACCCTGGAAGCCTAACAGCTCTCTTTGGCTCCTTTAACTACTGCTATTTACTCTTGAATAGTGCAAGCCTCAGGCCCAGGGCCTTTAGTAGGCAACAGAATCTAAGCAGCTATTGATACTGATGTTCCCTTTATAATAGGATTCAGAGACGTGGGCTTCCCAGGTGGCGCTAGTGGTAAAGAACCTGCCTGCCAGTCCGAGAGACAAAGGAGACCTGGGTTCAATCCCTGGGTCAGGAAGATGCCCTGGAGGAGGGCATGGCAACCCATTCTAGTATTCTTTCCTGGAGAATCCCACGGACAGAGGGGCCTATCAGGCTACAGTCCATGGGGTCCCAAAGAGTTGGGCGTGACTAAAGCGACTTAGCATGCAAGCATGCACACAAAAAGAGGTATGGGAAGCCCCGGTGGCTCAGCAATAAAGAATCCGCCTGCAATGTAGGAAACGTGGTTCAACCACTGTGTCGGGAAGATCCCCTGGAGAAGGAAATGGCAACCCACTCCAGTATTCTTAACTGGGAAATCCCATGGACAGAGGAGCCTGCTAGGCTACAGTCCACGGGGTCAGAGTCAGACACGACTTAGTAACTAAACAACAATAATAGATAAATAAATTTAACAACTGAGTCCACTTAAACATTAGGTAACTACCTCGATATGGCCAAAAAAAAAAAAAAAAAAGAAACAGTAAAAGCAGAGTTGGAACAAAGTTAAAGAAGTATATGCAAGTGTTCTCACATACACAAAAAAGGACAACTCTGTGAGGTGATAGCTGTGCTAGTTAACGTAATTGTAGTGACAATGTCACAATCATGCATTAATCAAATAATTACACTGCATACTCTAAATGTGTAAGCTTCCCTGCTGGCTCAGTGCAAAGAATCCGCTTGCCAAGCAGAAGACGCAGGTTCAATCCCTGGGTCAGGAAGATCTCCTAGAGGACGGAATGGCTACCCACTCCAGCATTCTTGCCTGGGAATCCCTGGACAGAGGAGCCTGCTGGGCTATAGTCCATGGGGTCGCAGAGAGTCGGACACGACGTAGTGACCACACGACAACACTCCTCTGCTCTGCTGCTCACTCAGTCCTGTCCGACTCTTCGTGACCTCACGGGCTGTAGCCCACCAGGCTGCTCTATCCATAGCATTTCCCAGGCAAGAATACTGGAATGGGTAGCCATTCCCTACTCCATGGGATCTTCCCAACCCAGGGATGGAACCCAGGTCTCCCGCATTGCAGGTAGATTCTTTACCATCTGAGCCACCACTCAGCCCAAACACTCCTCAAAATAGATAAAATTCTATTTGTCAATTATAAATCAGTAAAGCTGAGGGAAGCAAGCCATGGAAGTATATTGATGATTTCCTCACTCGTCTTCCCAACTAAACTGTGAGCTCCTCGGGGACAGAGACTGTCTTCATTGCTGTATCCCCAAGACCCCAGTACACACTGCAAGCCCACAGTACAAATTTGCTGAATGAATGAGTTACAGAGACATACAGAGGCCAGTCCAGTGGTCCTCAGAGAATGATTCTTGAGTCAGTAGCCTCAGTTATCACCTGGGAACTTAGAAACGCAGATTTTCAGACACCACCCCAGATCTACTGAAGCAGAAACTCTTGAGGGTGGGGGTCCTCGCAAACTGGTGTTTCAGGAGGTTCTTACAGTCTCACAGGCACTCTTGGGCCAGATCATCTCCGATCTGTAGGGCAAAGATACAGGGCAGGGCTGGAAGACAGCCAAGGCAGAGTCCAGAGACCAAGAGCAGAGATGAGAGAAAGCTGCTCACACGACAGACAGCACTCTGTAGCAGGACAGGCTGGCAGGCTGAGATGCTGCCACGGAGAGCAAAGCATCTACCGTGGAAAAGACAGTTCCTCGCCGACCTACCACGTCTCAGGCCAGGTGACCGGGCAATCTGGGCTGGGCTGGGCTGGGCTCTGCCTTTCACCAGCCTTGTGACCTTGAATGCGACCCGTTTCTTCACTCACCAGTGCTTCGTTGAAGGGCCCTGCCCTTCAGGAGTGTTTCCCTGTGTTTGGTGTGGGACTCTCGCGGGTGATTCTTTCCCTCCTTCTCAAATGCCTAACGCCTCTCCCCCGCCCACCGACCCTTACTCTCCTACCTCACTGAGGAAATAGAAGCTCAACCGCAAGAGAGCATCCATGGAGTTCCATCCCACATCCTACCACCTACCCACATCTTCACCCGCACACTCAGCCTCCTGACTTACCAACCGCGATTCTATCCAAACCGAATCCCTCCACTTGTGCACTAGAAGCAACCCCTCTCACTCACTCAAAGGTACTGCTACAGCACGCCTCCTCACTCTCATATCAATTTTTTTCACCCCACTGGACTTTTCCAATCACCAGAAAAAAAAGTTATTTCACCCACCTTTGCTCCCCCTGGCAGCAAATCTGTCTGTAAGCGCTGCCTATGCCAGCTGTCTCTGGTCACTCTGCTCAGGCTGTCACCTCTGCCACCCTTCCAGCACTGCTCTGGTCAAGGTCGCTCGTGGCCTCCGCGCTGAGAAGTCCAGCGGTCTCAGTGCTCACCTGACTCGACCCCCATCAGCACTGCTTTCGAGTTCATCACGCCCTCCCTGTACACTCTCTCTCCAGGCTACCAGGGCACCAAGCTCGTCTGTTTTTCCTCCCACTTCACGGGTCCCTCCTTCTAAGTCCTCTTTGTCAATTTCTCTTCTTTTCCCAGACCTCTTCCTACTGAAGTAATCCAAGGTTCAGTCCTGGACTGCCCTTCCATCACTCACTCTCTTGTGATTTTATCCAGTCTCAAGACGTTAAACATGGATATCTTGATGCTGAAGACCCCCAAACACACATTGGCAGCCAAGACTCCAGACTCTGGCTGCCTCTTCCACGTCTGCCCTTGGACATCTTAAATACGTTCAAAATCGAATTCTTAGTTTCCAGTCGAAATGGCTCCAAACACAGCCTTCCCTGTTGAAATTCATGGCAACTCCATACTTTCTGTTGCTTGGGTCAGAAATTTTAATCGTTCTTGTTTCTTTTTCTCTCATATCCCTTCTCCATTCATTCAAAGAAATCATGCTGGTTTACCTTCAAAACCTATTATCTGACCATTTACCCCCACCCTCAGCACTGTTGCCTCACTCAACATGATTGCTTGGATTACCGCAATCCTTTCCAACAGGCTTTCCTGCTTCTACGCACGCCCTCGTATTCCAGGCTCAACACAGCAGAGCTAGCTATAAAATGGGAGTCAGCTCATGTGACGCCTCTGCTCTGACTCTGCAGTGATTCATTTCATTCACAGAGAAGGCCAGCGGTCTACCAGGCCAGCAGCTTCCCCCTCCCGACCTCTCTGACCTCAGCCCCTCCTTCTCTCCCCCTCACTCTCCCTGGCTCGATGGGCTCCCGGGCTGCATGTACTTCTGGGGGCGGGCCTTTGCTCAAGCTGTTCCCTCTCTGGAAAGCTCTGCCTCACAGGCCCATTCAGCCAGTTCCTACCTCCTTCAAGCCCTCTCAGATCCCACTGAGGCCCCGCCCTGACCCCTTTCCCCAGCCCCCTCACCTCACCCTACCTTTCCTTTTCTCCACTAGGCGCGTCGCTTTATAGCATATAAAACGTATCATCCACTTGTGCATTGTTGTCTGTCCCTTCCAAAAAGCTAAAAGCTCTACGAAAGCAGAAATCTTTGTTTCTGTTTGCTGATGTATCCTAAGAACTTTAAACAGTGTCGGGCACAGAGTGGGCACTCAAAAAATTTACAGAATAAGTGACTTAAGCAGGACACATTTCTTAAAGACAGTTACATATCTATTTAGTATATTGTTACAAAAGTAGAGGGGTTCCCCGGCAGTCCAGGGGTTAGGATTTGGCACTTTCAGTGCCATGGTCCTTGGTTCAATCCCTGGTCAGGGAACGAAAATCCCACAAGCCTCACAGAGCAGCCAAAAAAAAAAAAAAAGACTAAAACTACATCACATAATAAAATAAACATGTGAAACCTGTAAATTCAGTGACAGGTTCTTTTACGAGTTTTAAAGAAAATATCTGGTAACAACAGTACTTCAAAAATTATTTAAAGGTGGTTTACAAATGGAGAAACTCTGTCCTCTATATACACACAGGCAAATTCAACTCCTCTCATTCTGGAGAGCCTTCACAAGGCAAGGGTCACATACTAGAACTCTCAAACCTGACTGTGCACACAAATCACCTGGGAAGCTTGTTATATTCAAGCAAAACCAACAAACAAAAAGCCTATATCCTACTCTAAGCTCTTTAGGGTTGGGGCTGGGATTTATATTTTAAACAAATGTCTCATGTGATTCTCCTGTAATCAGTCCAGGACTGGACAAGGATTAAGGCTCAGATAACCTCTGAGGGCTCTTCTAGCTCTGAAGTTCTGACTGTGTGATTGAAACACGGCTGACTACCCTGGAAAGCAGGGCTTTTCAAACTGCGGATTTACTGGGCTAGAACTAGCATCAGGGGGAAAAAAAAATACAAATTAACAGAACAGACCATACATTGAGAATGCATTACCTGTAGTAAAGGTTATTGTTTCATGAAATATTTTCCAGACATGAGTATATATGTAAGTCAAAAAAACTCTGAAAGAGAACAATGAACCTCAACTTTCAGTGTTTTAAGAGCATGAATTTCTGAGCTCCAGCAAGTTCAAATCTCTAAGTGGAGTTCAGGAATCTGCATTTTTCATGGCCCTAGACCACACTTAACTGAGCTCTGTGAACACAAAGCTACCTCCAGAACCCATCTCATGCAGCGCTTTTAGGTACTGGGGGAGGAGGAGGAAGAGGGTTGGAATGCCCTTGGGAGGAGCAATTCCCAGGCCCCCATGTTTCTGGTGGTGCTAAGGGATGATCTGGAAAAGCATAGTTAATATCATCATACTGCAGTACTGGGGAGGAACCCTATCCTGTTATTTGTAACATTAAGAAAGGCTACTGGATTTTTTTCCTAAGAAGTGCAGCAAGGAGAAGCATGTACTTTTGGTCCACTTCACAGAAAGGACTGCTGCCTGTCTGGTTCAGTGTCCTGCTTCAGGCAGGTAAGCAGTAAGTAGTTGCTAAATGAATGATGAGAGAGAGATGCTGAACTGAGACAACAGGAAGCTGCGCCCGGCTCCTCTGCAAGTTGTCGTCATTCTCAAGGCCCACTTCTCTGAAAATAACCCCAAGTCTGAGCGTGCTCAGCGCCTTTACAGTGAATAACCACCATCATCATCTTCTTTCCTTTCCCAGGAAAGAGAAGCCCTTAAGTCACAGAACAAAAGCTCTCACGTTGAAGTCTGCCACAGGCCACAGATACACTCCATAAACATGTAATACTCACATCCTAACAGCTCCTACACTGTGCGATTTGCATATACTACCTTTAATTCTCGAAAGTAACCCTGGAAGGTAGGTGCTGACCGACTTTACACAAAACCTTAGGCCCAGAAAAGTTGGCTGACTTGCCTAAGGGCTCACCCTGGCAGTCAGGGGCAGTGTCGCTGGCTGGCTGTGCCCATCTGAGCAACGAGCCGGTCTTGATGGCCAGACACTGAGAGCACGTGGGGAGACACAGCCTCGAGTCTGAGGTTACAGAACATCAGCTACAAAATGCACACATCCAGCAATCTAAAGACCTTTCTTCCCTTAATTACGACTAAGCTGTGAGTTGGGCGTTTGTCCCTGTAGACCCAGTCTTTGAAAAGTAGAGACCAACTCCGTTTCTATGACTCTCAGCCCTCTTGGGGACTTGGAAAATGTAGGCCAGCATTTTGGAGGTTGGTCAACCTAATTTAAAGAAAAACTCGATACAAGCATATGTCAAGGGGCAGATGTGTGGTTTACTCTTATTACAACAGAAGCTACAAGAAGGCTTAACCTTATTACCAGAGCTATAAAACTGTACAAAGAAGACAGCTGGTCTCAAGGTTCCGGAGTCTGACTGCCTTTGTCTGAAGACTGGTTCTACCACTACTACTTGTGACTTTGGGTAATTAACACCGTTCTCTATGTCCTCCTCACTGTAACACCTCATAGTTATGAAAACTAGATGAGTTAATATGTGTGTCAGGAGAGAATCCCAACCAGTTCTGGGAAAGCATGCCCCTTCCCTGGTGTGTGCCTGGACCACTACTCTGAGAATAACAACTATCACACAGCTATTTCCTAAAATGAGAGTTGGAAAAGGGTTGAAGTAGCAGCCAGTGGGACTCTTCATGGAAAACAAGCCTATACTATCTGCCAGGGACCTGCAAGGGATTTGACAGGCTTAAATTCCAAATTCTGTGCTCCAATGCACTCTGAGGTACCATGCAATGATTAAGTAGAACCTGTCTCCCCCTCCCAATAGATGCTTTTTTGGGGAGGCTGTGCCACACAGCATGTGGGAACTCAGTCCTCTGACCAGGAATCGAACCCATGCTCCCTGCAGCGGACCACCAGCAAGTCCCTCAATAGGTGGTTTTTAACTAACTGACTGTTTTCAGTCATTTTGGAGTACAGTAAGAAATTTGGAATTCTGAAAATAGAGATAACGTAAACCGTATTTTCTCATAGAATCACAGTTTTTTACACACACATTCATAAAAAGTTGCACACGCTAAAAGCAACACAGGAAACAGGACCAATCTTTTAAAGCAAAAAATAGAAATACTATTACAGGCAAAATACTTCCAGAGGCAGTCATCATAGTATTAAAGGGTCATGTTATAAAAGCAATGTGTTCAGCAGGGTAACTGCTGCTGCTGCTAAGTCGCTTCAGTCCATAGACGGCAGCCCACCAGGCTCCCCTGTCCCTGGGATTCTCCAGGCAAGAACACTGGAGTGGGTTGCCATTTCCTTCTCCAATGCATGAAAGTGAAAAGTTTAAGTGAAGGCGCTTGGTCGTGTCTGACTCTTAGCAACCCCATGGACTGCAGCCTACCAGGCTCCTCCATCCATGGGATTTCCCAGGCAAGAGTACTAGAGTGGGGTGCCGTTGTCTTCTCTGAGCAGGGTAACTGGGGGGAGTCTAAAATGTCACTTTTGCTTAAGTTGTCTGGTATCTTTGCCTTTTAAGCTACTTTCAGGTTTTTCTAACTATTGAAATATTTATCACATAACAAATCACATAATAGTGATATATAATTATGAAACAGAATCCTAAAATCATGTTATATAAGGTCCTTAATTGGTACAATCACACATCATTTTGTTCAAATTTGTAAAAACACAAACCATCTGCATTTGTTTCCTAAGCTTTCTTGCACCTGCACCTTGAAGAGAGTCAAGTTCAGTCTTCCTGGTGCCCCCAGGTGCCTTAGGCTGGATTCCCCCCTGACAACAGCAACTGCGGTTTCCATAACAAGCTGCACTTAAAGTTGTTCTGTACCCCCAGGCACCAGCCAGGTCCCCAGGGGCAGGCAGCTGAAACTGTGGGTGTTTCTGGGCCCTGACCTCACCACTCACCTAGACAGCATGGGCCTTAACCCTTTAAGACTCAGACCCCTCTGACAGCCTAGTCACTGCAGTCTTTACCCAACAGTTGGTTAGAGTGTCTCGGTGTATACGCAGAGTTTAACAGGTTGGGACTGATAAAGTCCATGTGTGGTTAAGCTGCACACGTGGTGGTCAAGCAGCAGGAAAAGGCAAAAGCACAAAATCAAACAGGCTCCGCTATAAAGGACCAGAAAGGACAGTTTGCGGTTACTTGCCTCTGGTCACAATGACGGCAGAAGCAGAGCACAAATTATGTGTAGTCGTTTCAGTCGTGCCTGACTATGCGACCCTATGGACTATAGCCCGCCAGGCTCCCCTGTCCATGGAATTTTCCAGACAAGAATACTGGAGTGGGTTGCCACTTTCTTCTCCAGGGAATCTTCCCAACCCAGGGATTGAACCCCCGTCTCTGATGTCTCCTCCATTGGCAGGTGGGTTCTTTACCACTAGCGCCCCCTGGGAAGCCCGTAAATTACAAACCACTATGCAACAGCTTGAATATTCAGGAACCTTACACCCACTGGACACAGGGCCAAGAAAACCGGGCCAAAGTGCTTCTCCTGGGACAGCTCTGTGGGAGGAACCGAGACTCCTGGCATTTGGTGCTGGCCGCATAGATTAGGGTAGTGGAGCTATACATCTGAAGGAATGGCGTATATGCAGCCACTGGGACATGAGAACACATCATGCGAAGAGGGAGAAAAAGCACAAATCAATATTATACCCACAATTTCATGTCACAATTCTGTTTTGCCATAACCCAGCTGGAGCCTCCAATGGCAGGCTCCTCACAGGTCTGACTTGACCTACTATCTCTCTGCCCACCCTCGCTCTCTCTGGTTGTGGTTGTTTCTCAACCAGCCTGGGACCCCCTAGTGTCTGCACCGCAGATGCCACCATGCCGCCGAGGCCACCAGTGACCACGCTGTGCGCCCCCCACAGCGCTTCACACGGGTTTGTGACCGTCTCAAAGCGGAGCTTCTCTGGCAGCTCAGTGGGTGAAGAACCTGCCTGCAATGCAGGAGAGCCTGGGCCAAGACCACCTTGGAGGAGGGAGCCCACTCCAGTATCCTTGCTTGCCTGGAGAAGGCTGGCAGGCTGCGTACAGTCCATGGGGTCACAAGAGGCCGTATACCACGCCTGCTGTAACACTAACTTTTTCAGATGGTGGAATGTTTGATACCCTTCACCTCCAGGTACTAGTGCCAATAGCAGCTCTAGTTAATTTGATAATCAAAAGCCTACCTCCGATAAATACCCCTGGACGGGGATGGGCAACATCGACCCTGTTTGAGAGCTGTCCTGAAGACTAGTTGCAGGACAACATTCAGCTGATCAGCATCTCATGTCCCCGGGCCTGGAACTGGGACACAGCGAGATGCCCGCCAGGGACACCACCTTACTCTGCACACAACCGCATGTAGCATGTGGCCGTCACCTAACACTGAGGTAAGCTTTCACGGGTAGCAGCTGAGGAAGTGGGAAAAACAAGCACAGCAGGAACCTTGGAAGACTAAATTTTATTAAAGAAACCTCCCTGGACGTTATGCCTTCCCTCCCTCCCTTTGACGTTAGGATGTGGGGAGCGCTTCTACTCTTTAGGTCTAAACACATCACCTGCAGGCCTTGTTAAAAGGAATTCAGGTCTCAGGTGAGGTCTAGTAAGTAGTTCTGACCATCCCAGGTGACCACTCACCAGTGCTTCAGACCCTGTGTGACGTGTTTGGAAGCTGAGTTTCTAACAAGGCTTCCCAGGTGGCTCAATGGTAAAGAATCTGCCTGCCAATGCAGGAGACCCGGGTTCAACCCCTGGGTTGGGAAGATCCCCTGGATTAGCAAATGGCAACCCATTCCAGTCTTCTTGCCTGGGGAATCCCATGGATAGAGAGGAGCCCAGCGGGCTACAGCCTCAGACACAACTGACCACGCAGGCACACGAGCCTCTAGCTAGAGGAGGGGCTGGGGGTGGCAGGCTTTCCTGGACTGCTGCTCCCAGCTAGCTAGGGGCGTGTTCTCGCCTGCGCCAGCTCCCCAGGTGTTTACAGTCACTCACCTAAAACATCACTGCTGGAGCTAGAAGCAAAACCCAGCTACTCCTCAAACTCCTGAGGGCCTCTGTTCCCTCTGGGCCAGAAGCCTAGGTAGTTTTTAAATGGGAAGTGAACTCATTTACAAGTCAGCAGGACCAAACGAAGGGTGGGCACGTACACTGGAAAACTAAATGGGAAATACCACATTAACTTAAAAGCACAGCTACACAGCACGTGGCTAACAGCCAAGTGCAGAGGATGGCAATACCATTAGAAACGCCCCACATTTTCCTGCAATGCTTTATTTAAACTAGTACACACTCCCATCACTAGAAAATACACTGACTTCCACAGCACCCAGTACTAGCCAGCCAATATATTCACCAAGAGTTAGTTCGTTCTCAAAGATGTTTATTTCAGTTGTAGTTGTTAGTATAGAGGTGTTAAACAGAGAGCTCCCCCCACTATAGAAGTGAAGCTTAATCGCAGAAATTGGGCTCCTTGACAAGTTGACTGTTTACAAAGCAGGGTCCCACAGTAAAAGGCTGAGAAATGAATGCACGCTGATGTTTGAAGTGAAGCAAAGCTTATGCTAACATGTTTCATGATCCTCCCCTTCCAGCACCTGGACCTGATGGATGAGACTATCAGGAAAACAAAGTAAGTCATACTTCATAAGAAGTTAGGTATACCAAATAACCTCCTTTAATAAGGTTGGAAAATACTCTACAAAGGCAGCTAATAAAGAACCATTTAACAGCAATGAAAAGGCGGCCCAGGACGACTGAACTCACTAGTCACAAGTGATGATACTGAGTTACCTTGTGCCAGAACCACTGGCCAAGTGTTGTGTCCAATAGAGAAATGGTGACTGAATGTCACTGTCTCGGTGACCTGGAAAAGTACAGGCAAAGGTCCCACTGTCATACCAAAGGGGGAACTCTGGTAGCAGGACCATTTCACACAGCCAGTAACACAGAACTCATCCTTTTTGAGCACTATGTGCCTGGTGCAAGTTAAGATCAAGAACTATTAAACCACTTAACCCCGAAGGAGGTTAACTATCATTGCCCCCACAATACAGACAGGGACGCTGACGCAGATCTAAGGCATAAAAGAGATAGTAAGATGCAGGGCAGGGAATCAAATCCAGCCAATGGGTCTCAAAGACCACCACCCCCTTCCCTACTTACACTCTCAGCAACCCTAGATTCTCATTTTAAAGGAAAAACCGAGTCCAGTGTTTCACCCCAAAGCACCACATCAAAGACTGATCCTTTCAGACATCAGTACTGGTAAAACCCCTAGTGGATGGCAGAATCACTGAGCAGAGGGGAGCCCTGCACCCCACTTTAATCAAGGCTCTAAATTCAAACCAGCCCCAACCACGCCACCCCCCCGTGAAATCAGTTTCCACCGGGCCACGGCACCACAGCCTGCCAGCAGGGGGCGGTGAGCACGCGCAGTGCTGCGAAGCTCTCAGCCTGGGGTCTGCCAGGAAGCACTGGCGTCCAAGGGGAAGACAGGGCGGTTACCAGCTATTCCCATCGAAGCTTTAAGTGGCTGGAGGTCCAGGGACTTGAATATGGCCAGGCTCCTTGCACAGAACACACAACAGTAATTGTACATTTCATTGAAAATGTTTTATTGGCTTTTTGGATAGAAACGGGAATTTATTTGCCAGGAAGGATGTCCCATCATACTGAAAGAGAAGAGATTTATTTTTTCAGAACAGGAGGTAAAAGTAATGACTGCAGCAATGGCTAATGTTCGACAATTCAAATCAGATACATGAATTTTGGCTTGGAATCCCATATCCCTCAACAGGAAGCTGGCCAGTTTTAACAATCGCTCCACTATGCTCAACTGCACTGGACCCTGAGAAAAAGGGGTTCCTATTAAAAGTCATATTCCTCCCCTTCCAGTTACCTGCATTCACGGGGCTGGGGAGAAGCCTGGTTCTGGGTGTCCTCTTAAACCACAAACCCTGGAAGCCCATTTGCCAAGCTGCCCAAATGTTCTACCTTTAAAAGAGCTACCCACCAGGCTTTGCATCCCCGTATCCCAACTCCATTCACCAACACCACCTTCCGCCACTCCACCTGAGACAGGTCAAGCTTTACCTTCTGCTGGAACCAGCGCATGGCCTCCTCTTTGCTGATTCTGTGTTTGGCCCCAATGCAGCCTGTCCTGCGCTTCTTGTCTGCGATGCTGAAACCTGGCCTACCCAGCACCTGTCCCAGGAATAACCAACAGTCACCTAGCCGGCTCAGAGTCAAGAGCAGACGGACAAGACTCACACACTGGAGCAACTGATCTTCCAGAGTCACCTCGTAATTCTGGTGCAAGAGACCCATGACCCGAGGGTCTGATGGAACCAGCATCCTGGACGACACACCGCCTCACAACAGGTTTGCTGTGGAGGCTGGCCTCCCAGCACCTCCCCTCTCCCCACACCTAACTGCCAGTGGTGGCTAAGGAGTCACCATTGCTCCCGTGTCCCAGAGGGCTATTATTTAAAAAAAATAACAGATTAAAAAAATCTTACTTCAGCATGCGCATTGTACAAATCTTAAAATTTCAAGAAGCACAAAGAAATAATTATATTTCTCTCCTCTGCTTCAGCTCAAAAGTGCTTCTAGTTAAAGGTCTGTGGTGCCTGTGAGCACCGAACTCACAGTCTGTCTGGACATTCAAATCTGACAGGCAGAATGTGGCGTCCTTCAGGTTTACACTAGTCAGGACTTCAGGGGTTTGCTATTTACTTTGATTTTGGGGGGCCAAAACATTAGAGTGACACAAACGGTCACGCCTACATTAAAATTCCCATCCCGAGCAAACAGTTCCATCATCAAACCTGCTTTTACGCCCCCAGACGGAAGCCACCCCATTCCCGGGGTCTAAGGGAAGAAGCAGGGAAAAGAGCAGCCAACCCCAACACCAAACGCAACCTCAATACCATCTCTCACAATGTTAATTCAGTGGCTGGAATTGTTTCCTTCATCCACCTTTGAGCCACATCACTGCTCACTAGATCCTAGACCCTAAGCACCACAACAGTAGGAATCTTTGTCCAGCTGTAGCTCATAGTCAGGGCTACACCCCCTCGCCTGCCACCAATGAGGTGCATCTTCCCCAGGGAGCGAAGACAGACGACACTCAAAGCCCCAGTCCAACGCGTGACCGCCAAGACAGCAGAGCTGAGAAAGAGCAGCAGCGCCCCTCTTAAGAGAGCGGCTGGGAAGGGCTCGGCACTCATACCACATAGAAGTCCAGGCCGTAGATGCCGATGCTCGGGTCGTACTTGATCCCCAGGTCGATGTGCTCTTGGATCCCAAAGCCAAAGTTCCCAGTATCGGAGAAGTTGTTTTTTCTTAACTCGTACTCCCGCACCTGGGGAGAGGAGTGCAGAAATCACTCCCTGTCAACTCAACACCCCGATATCTAGCTCAGCCTGCAACACTCAGGACCCCAAACACAGTGCAATGTAACTTGCCCAGGAACAACATCTCATTTCCCCAATACAGGGAAATATCCTTTAGAAGTTCCCCCCACTTCGGAAGACTGACTATGTGCAAGGTTGCTACTCTCTACCATTACCCCATTTAGAGACGGGCCTCACCTTTAGACCTTTCTCCAGGATTTCTTCTGCCTTGGCCCCACGGACGGTGCAGTGGACGGCAATCTTTTCATTTCTCCTGATGCCGAAGGATCTGACAGTGTATCTAGCTGCGGGGGGGATAACAAGGAGGCAGCTGTTGTCATTGCTCCACTGCACTCCCCTCTTTCCACAATGTCATCTCCAAGATTCCAAAAAAAATTTAGCATTCTATAGCAATCAATATTTGCTTAACACTCTACTGTACCCTTATCCCCATTTTACAGAAGAAGCTGTGAGAGGCTACCTTGTACAGACCAATTGGGAATAAAGAGGCAAGCTGCAAACCCCCATATTCCATTATCCTAAGGAAACAAATCTCTAAAAACAAAAAATGCAATGCCTGCATTGTGCTCGCTGGGCAGCAGGCATTTCAAATAACCCTGTCCTCCACAATCTTATATATAAACTATTATCATCCCCTGTATGCAAGTAAGGAAGCTGAGGCCCAGAGGAAGAAATCAGACTTGCAAGCGATGGAGCCAGAAGCTGAAGCATGAAGCAGGCTGGTGTAGGTCCACAGCCTTGTTCTTACCCTTGCCTAGATTATCCTCACTGCTAATCGAATCAAATGCCATTTTCCGCATTCCCAGCATTTCTGCCTCACTGCATGTCCTCCTTACTTGGAAAAAATCTCTACCTGGGCTAGCCTGAGCTCAATCTCGATTCACAGAAAGCTCAGGAAAGCAACGCTTTAAGAGATGCCACCTGTCACAAAACGGGCCTGACATTTTTCGGGGGCATGCCGCCGCCGGCCACCACTCACCTTTGGAGAACACTGGGGTCTGGCCCGTGAGCTGCTCCAGCACCTTGGCTGCCCGGGTCAGCCTGTCTCCGCTCTCCCCGACGCAGATGTTGAGGCAGAGCTTGCGGATGCGCAGTTCTCGCATGGGGTTCTCCTTCTCACCTTGATCCTGCTGCAAAAAGAGAAGCGGCGACGGTCAGCACGCCTCAACCACGCCCCGGCGGCCAGCCTAAACGCAGAGCGCCTTTCCACTCGTCCCCAAAGCAGTCCTAATAGGTTTAACAGCGATCGTCACCCTTCCATCTGGGAGCCACAGAGGAAGGCCTCTCGGGGGGGAGGCGGGAAGGGTCTTGTCCTCCTTCCCCCACATTCGGAACGCGAGAAACAGCACAGGTACCGGGTGGTAAACTTACAGACGCTTGAGAGTGAGCCCCTTGGGGCTCAAACTGTTGGGTGACGGAAGGCACCCCCTTTTTTCCGATAAGCGGAGGGGAAAAAAAAAAACAGCCAGCACGTGGGTGTGCAGCGCCCCCCACCCCACTCGGAAGCCGTCTAGAGAGAGGCTGCGACCGAAGTCTGGGGTCGGCCCCGAGGGGAGAACCCGGGAGAGGCTTCCCCCAGCACCAGGCTTAATGCCGAAGCCAGCAGCCACAGGTCCCGGACCCCGCATCCCAGACCCCCTCCTCCCATCGGTCCGCTGGCCACTCGCTGCAGCCTGCGGGCCGTGTTCCTGGGCCTCCGGCGGCTGCCCGGAGCCCACTCCTGGGGGGTGGAGGGGAGACAGGCGACAAGGTCCAGCTCCGCGCCCTCAGCGCGCACGGTTCTGCCGGTTTCGGCACGGCCGGCACTGTGGGCTCCGTTCTCCTCGGGTGGCGGACGAGGTAACCCCCAGCGGCTCGGCCCGCCGTGGATGGAGGTGGATGAAGGACAGCTAACCCGGGAATCAGCTACTCACCGCCATGATGGGAAACAGGAAGAGAGGGCGAGATTTTCGACCCAGGGCCTTATGGGCCAGGAGGCGGGCTCTTTTCCCAGGCCAGCGAGATGAAGAAGAGGAAGAGAGGTGCGCCTGAAGCCTCGTAGAGTCGGCTGCCCCCTCGTGGGCATAGGTGGCAATTGCAGGAGATCCTGGCGGTCCTGGGGCCGACCTGGGCTTTTTGCAACACCGGGTTTTGTTTTTTTTAAAGCTGAACGCTTTGATTTGCGTTTCTCTGATACTGAGTGATGTGGAGCATCTTTTCATGTGTTTGTTTAGAAAGATGGTAATGATGACCCCATGTGCGAGACAGCAAAAGAGACATAGATGTAAAGAACGGACTTTTGGACTCTGGGAGAAGGCGAGGGTGGGATGATTTGAGAGAACAGCCTTGAAACATGATATTTAGTTCAGTTCAG
Source organism: Aepyceros melampus (assembly GCA_006408695.1). Classification (NCBI taxonomy): domain Eukaryota; kingdom Metazoa; phylum Chordata; class Mammalia; order Artiodactyla; family Bovidae; genus Aepyceros; species Aepyceros melampus. The sequence goes on along the minus strand of SJXQ01000664.1, from coordinate 433,542 downwards.
TTCAGTCGTGCAGTCGTGTCCGACTCTTTGCGACCCCATGAATCGCAGCACGCCAGGCCTCCCTGTCCATCACCAACTCCCAGAGTTCACTCAGACTCGCGTCCATCGAGTCCGTGATGCCATCCAGCCATCTCATCCTCTGTCGTCCCCTTCTCCTCCTGCCCCCAATCCCTCCCAGCATCAGGGTCTTTTCCAATGAGTCAATTCTTCGCATAAGATGGCCAAAGTACTGGAGTTTCAGCTTCAGCATCATTCCTTCCAAAGAAATCCCAGGGCTGATCTCCTTCAGAATGGACTGGTTGGATCTCCTTGCAGTCCAAGGGACTCTCAAGAGTCTTCTCCAACACCACAGTTCAAAAGCATCAATTCTTTGGCGCTCAGCCTTCTTCACAGTCCAACTCTCACATCCATACATGACCACTGGAAAAACCATAGCTTTGACTAGACGGACCTTGGCAAAGTGATGTCTCTGCTTTTGAATATGCTATCTAGGTTGGTCCTAACTTTTCTTCCAAGGAGTAAGTGTCTTTTAATTTCTTGGCTGCAGTCACCATCTGCAGTGATTTTGGAGCCCAAAAATAAAGTCTGACACTGTTTCCACTGTTTCCCCATATGTGAAATAGATCATCAGTCCAGGTTCGATGCATGAGACAGGGCACTCAGGGCCGGTGGACTGGGACGACCCTGAGGGATGGGATGAGGAGGGAGGTGGGAGGGGGGTTCAGGATGGGGGACACATGTACACCCATGGCTGATTCATGTCAATGTATGGCAAAAACCACCACAATATTGTAAAGTAATTAGCCTCCAATTAAAATAAAGAAATTAATTTAAAAAATTTTTAATCACAGGAATGATATTAAACTTTAAGTTGGGAAAAAAAAAAAAGCTGAATGCTGTTTCCTTACTTACAGCCTCAGAAACAAGTGGTTCTTGCATCTTGACAGGGGCCAGGACTACACTAAGTCAAGTAGGCAAATTATGAAGTGAGAGTTTTATTCTGTACAGTGTAAACAAATGGAATTTAAATATTTAGGGAAATTCCCCGGCGGTCCACTGCTTAGGACTGTGTGCTCTCACTGCCGAATGCCTGAGTTCGAGTCCTTGTCAGGGAATGAAGTTCAGACCAGCAGCACAGCATGTCCATAAACAGATAAATAAATAGTAGTTGAACAGTGTTGGCTTGAGTCTCGAGCTGTGAAGGCAGATGTGGTTCTGTCTTGGCTGCCTTGGTAGCAATGAGATCTTGGGGGCAGGTTACTAATTATTAAGAGATCGCCTTCAGCCTCAGTTTCCCTCAGATTTGTTTCTTGTTTTTTAATGTTTTTTTAATTTTTTGTTCGTTTATTTGTACAGCTGCACCGGGTCTTTGTAGCTGTGCGTGGGCTTCCTCTAGTTGGGGCGAGCAGAAGCTCCCCTCTGGTTGCGGTGCACAGGCTTCTCACAGCAGTGGCTTCTTTTGTCGCAGAGCTCGAGGTCTCAGCACTCCAGCTCGATACTTGGAGTTCCCTGGCTCTAGAACGGGCTCAGTAGTTGCGGCACCCAGGCCTAGTTGTCCCAAGGCATGTGGGATCTTCCTGGACCAGGGATCGAACCTGTGTCCCTTGCATTGCAAGGCAGATTCTTAACCACTGGACCACCAGGGAAGTCTTTTTTTTTTAATTTTTAAAAATAATTTTATTTAATTATTTTTTAGCTATACTGGGTTTTTGGTGATGCTCAGGCTCTTTTCTTGTTGTGGCAAGCTGGGGCTACTAGTCGCTGTGTGCCAGCTTCTCATTGAGGCGGCTTCTCTTGTTGTGGAGCACGGGCTCTAGAGTACAGGCTCAGTAGTTGTGCCCCATAGTAAGTGGTTACTCCTATTAATAGAATGGAGAAGGAAATGGCAACCCACTCCAGTATTCTTGCCTGGGAAATCCCATGGACCGAGGAGCCTGGCAGGCTACAGTCCATGGGGTCGCAAAGAGTCAGACACAGCTGAGCGACTTCCCTTGCTTTTTCTTTTCTTCCTATTAATACAAACCCATATATTCAAGCAATTCCTCCCCCCCCCAACAAGAAATGTTAGACATGGTACATAATTAACAGAAGGTCATCCTTCAGGCATGTGGCTTACAGGTTAGTCTCTGACAGACAAGGACCCCAATCTTAGACAGTAAGCAACCCCCCTTGGTTGGCATGGCATCAGCAGGACCCAAGGAGGTGCCATGCCAGGAACCACAGTCCAGATGGAAGCTGGCCTTGAATCAGAGAGTTTCTTTGATGGGGAGAAATAGAGAAAAGAGAACGCACAGGGCTTTGGTGGAAAAAGAGTCAGGGGCTTTCCTCTACAGCCATGATTCTGTCTCTCCTCTCTGGAGGGGAGGTAGAATTCTCTAGGTTCTCCTTGTACCATCCTTAGGGACAGAAATGGTATGGACCTAACAGAAGCAGAAGATATTAAGAAGAGGTGGCAAGAATACATAAAAGAACTATACAAAAAAGATCCTCACGACCCAGATAATCACGATGGTGTGATCACTCACCTAGAGCCAGACATCCTGGCATGTGAAGTCAAGTGGGCCTTAGAAAGCATCACTATGAACAAAGCTAGCGGAGGTGATGGAATTCCAATGGAGCTATTTCAAATCCTGAAAGATGATGCTGTGAAAGTGCTGCACTCAATATGCCAGCAAATTTGGAAAACTCAGCAGTGGCCACAGGACTGGAAAAGGTCAGTTTTCATCGAATTCCAAAGAAAGGCAATGCCAAAGAATGCTCAAACTACCACACAATTGCACTCATCTCACGTGCTAGTAAAGTAATGCTTAAAATTCTCCAAGCCAGGCTTCAGTAGTATGTGAACCATGAATTTCCAGATGTTCAAGCTGGTTTTAGAAAAGGCAGAGGAACCGGAAATAAAATTGCCAACATCTGCTGGATCATGGAAAAAGCAAAAGAGTTCCAGAAAAACATCTATTTCTGCTTTATTGACTATGCCAAAGCCTTTGACTGTGTGGATCACAGTAAACTGTGGAAAATTCTGAAAGAGATGGGAATACCAGACCACCTGACCTGCCTCTTGAGAAATCCGTATGCAGGTCAGGAAGCAACAGTTAGAACTGGACATGGAACAACAGACTGGTTGCAAATAGGAAAAGGAGTACGTCAAGGCTGTATATTGTCACCCTGCTTATTTAACTTCTATGCAGAGTACATCATGAGAAATGCTGGACTGGAAGAAACACAAGCTGGAATCAAGATTGCTGGGAGAAATATCAATAATCTCAGATATGCAGATGACACCACCCTTATGGCAGAAAGTGAGGAGGAGCTAAAAAGCCTCTTGTTGAAAGTGANTGGAATCAAGATTGCCAGGAGAAATATCAATAACCTGAGATATGCAGATGACACCACCCTTATGGCAGAAAGTGAAGAGGAACTAAAAAGCCTCTTGGTGAAAGTGAAAGAGGAGAGTGAAAAAGTTGGCTTAAAGCTCAACATTCAGAAAACGAAGATCATGGTATCTGGTCCCATCACTTCATGGGAAATAGACGGGGAAACAGTGGAAACAGTGTCAGACTTTATTTTGGGGGGCTCCAAAATCACAGGGATGGTGGAGCCTGGTGGGCTGCTGTCTCTGGGGTTGCACAGAGTCAGACACGACTGAAGCGACTTAGCAGCAGTAGCAGCAAAATCACTGCAGATGGTGATTGCAGCCATGAAATCAAAAGACACTTACTCCTTGGAAGGAAAGTCATGACCAACCTAGATAGCATATTCAAAAGCAGAGACATTACTTTGCCAACAAAGGTCCATCTAGTCAAGGCTATGGTTTTTCCAGTAGTCATGTATGGATGTGAGAGTTGGACTGTGAAGAAAGCTGAGTGCCAAAGAACTGATCCTTTTGAAATGTGGTGTTGGAGAAGACTCTTGAGAGTCCCTTGGACTGAAAGGAGATCCAACAAGTCCATCCCAAAGGAGATCAGTCCTGGGTGTTCATTGGAAGGACTGATGCTAAAGCTGAAACGCCAGTACTTTGACCACCTGCTGCAAAGAGCTGACTCACTGGAAAAGACCCTGATGCTGGGAAGGATTGGGGGCAGGAGAAGGGGACGACAGAGGATGAGATGGCTGGATGGCATCAGTGACCTGACGGACATGATTTTGGGTAAACTCCTGGAGTTGGTGATGGACAGGGAGGCCTGGTGTGCTATGATTCATGAGGTCACAAAGAGTCGGACAGGACTGAGCGACTGAACTGAATTAGGAACAAAAGGATGCTTCTGGGAAGCTGGGATGATGGAAGAAAGCCTAGAGAAAAGGCACACCCTTTGAGCCTTCTCTTCCAAGCTCCCAGCACTAGTCCAGAGCAGGGGCCTCTGGCAGATCCCTAGGATGGGCAGAGCCAAGGAAGGGACTGCTCCGGAACTCCAGAGATAAGGCAGCTGAATGTAGCCCATGATCTTGGATTTTCTCTTCCTATAAAGCACATTACTGGGACCACTGGCAAAATCTGTAGACTTCAGAAATGTCCGTATGGTAGTTTAATGCTCGACCTGAGCATTGGTTATGGAAGAGATTGTCTTAGGTTTAAGAAATGCACATTCAGTATTTGGAGGAAAGGGGCCACAATCTGCAGTTAACTGTCAAATGATTCAGAAAAAAAGTTTATTTAGAAGGAAAACGATAAAGCAAATGTGGTAAATTTAAGATTTGAAGAATCCAGATGAAGGATACGTGGGACTTCTTGCAACTTCTCTGTAACTCTGAAATTGTCCAAATAGAGAAAATAACTTGAGGGAAACATGAACTTGGGAAGATACATAAAAGCTTATCCTCAATAACCCCTGTCTCATTCCCTACTGCCACAGCTTTTTTGCAGCCGCATCATTTGACAGCAGTACCCACACGTGGTAACGAGGAATAGCTAATTAATACTAATATACCATGCCCAGTGGTACCAGCTCACTCAACCGTCAACATCCCTGTGGAGGCAAATTCTATTGCTCTCCCATTTTACAGATGGGCCAACAAGGCACACAAAGGTTCAGTAACGTTTATAGACACTATTAGTATAGTGTAGTCAGGAGGTCTGACCCCAGAGTCCAGTCCTGTTCCAGGAGCTAATGAACGAAGCCAGGGCCAGAAGCTGCTCCAGGCTTCCCGTTTATGCCTTTTCCTCCCCACGACCCTAGTTCTCTGGGTCTTGCCCCAGTCAGGTCCCCAGGAGGAAGGCAGAGGGGCAGAATTAGACCCAGCCCCACTCTGCTTCCTCCTTGCTTGAGGCATCCAGGTCAGTAGAAACAGAGGCCAGAAGACTTGTGTTTTATTCCCGTGCCTGAAATTCATCCATAAAAACAAGACCGAGTTAGCAGGGGCAGGTTTAGCACAGTTCAGGCATAAGAAGGGCAAGTTCAAGCCTTCTGGAGCCACTCTTTCCCGGGTGCAGCCCTGCCTGGCCGCCCCGGCCTGGAGAGGTTGGGCAGCCATCACCTCCCACTTCTTTGCAGCTTTTATGGTCACCGTGCTGACTCTGCCTCTAGTAGCTGCTTTTTCTCCACGGCCATGATGACCGTGACGGCCGTAGTCTGCCTCATGTCCTGCGTGCAAATCGACATAGGGTACAGGATGTGGGGAACCGGTGTAGCTGTAGAGGGGCTTCCTAGGTGCCCCTAGCGGTGCAGAACCCGCCTGCCCACGCAGGAGACGGAAGAGACACGGGCTCGATCCCTGGGTCGGGAAGATCCCCTGGAGGAGGGCATGGCAACCCACACTCGTATCTTGCCTGGAGAATCCCGTGGACAGAGGAGCCTGGAGGGCTACAGTCCAGGCATCACAAAGAGTCAGACACGACTGAAGCAGCTTAGTACACATGCACAGAGTTGTACATACAAGCTCATTTAATTCTTCCCAACAACTCACAGTAGATCTCATTGTCTCCACCTCACAGGTGGGAAAACAGGCAGAGAAGTTGGAGTTTATGTGGCTGTAACGGTTGGAAACCCAGAAGTCTCAGCACTTACTATATTCTTAGTTTCTCAAGTCTCCTGCTTCCAGGAGTGAAAGACACAGGGAAAGTTTGCTTTGAGGCATCTGTCACCCAACCGATCAAATGCCCCCAGCCTCCAGGCTAGTAGCACATTCCCTGTGCTCATTAGAACCTGCGGGATGGATTGCGTTTACATTCAGCGGTGAATCTGGCAGTTGCTTCTCTTGGGGGTTCCTGATTTCTCCCTCAGCTTCAGGCTGTGGAGGGCAAAGCTTTGGCAGCTTGCTTCAAGTCTCATAGAATTGTTGGCAGATGGAGAAACTGATGCAGCATTGCAAGATTCAGGTGGCAGCCTCTGTGGCCCACATCTAAAATTAGCCATTGGACTGTGCCCCTGAAGCCGCCACAGTTTTTTCTTAATATATATTTATTTTATTGAAGTGCAGTTGACTTACAGTGTTTCAGATGTACAGCAAGGTGGTTCAGTTATACCTATACACATATATTATTTTTGAAATTATCTTCCATTCTAGGTTATTACAAGACTATAGTTCCCTGTGCATACACTGAATCTTTGTTGGATGTTGCATATTTTTTTTTAATTAGAAATCTAGCATTCTATTCATACCAAATCAAACATTGGAAACAAAATGTCATAAATTTTTTAGCTGGGCAAAAATTCACAAGTTTGCTAAAATATATATAGTACACATATTATTTATACATGGAGCTTCTCCCGTGGCTCAGTGATAAAGAATCTATCTGCAATGCTGGAGGGTGGTAGGAGACACCGGATTGATTCCTGGATCAGGAAGATCCCCTAGAGAAGAAAACGGCCACCCACTCCAGTATTCTTGCCTGGGAAATACCATGGACAGAGAAGCCTGGTGGGTTGCTGTCCATGGGGTCACAAAAGAGTCAGACACCACTTAGCGATTAACCAACAACATACAGAAGCTTTCCTGCTATGCTTGATAAAGGCTGGATAAAGAATATGAGAAAAAAGAAGACATGGAGAAATTGGAAAACATAAGCTAAATGAAACGAGAGTGCTGAATATGAAGTAGAAAAAGGGAAGCAAACTAGAGAAGAGGGAAAGATCATATTGTCAGTTGTTTTTAAATGTGGCTGCTCATTAGAAACATATCTGGAGCTCTGGAGGGAAAAAAAAAAAGCAATACCTGAGCATTTGCATTTTTCAAAAATACTTCAAGATAATTCTGATATGCATCTGGATTTTAAAAAGTGATTACAGTTGAGAAGGAAATGACAACCCACTCCAGTATTCGTGCCTGGAAAATCCTATAGATGGAGGAGCTTGGTGGACTACAGTCCATGGGGTCACAAGAGTCAGACACGACTTAGTGACTAAACCACCAAAATGATTTTGTTCATTAAATTTCTGAGCACCGGAGTAAAAGCAGGGGGAATGCTCTAATGAAATGTGGAAGAATGTTTTTGTAAATCTAATACAGCTAAAATGTACATTTTTTCAGATTTGATCAATGGAAAAGATTAGAATTGGATTATGATATAAAATAAAAGATTTTATTGACATAAAAAAGTGATTATGAGTTTTTCTATTAAATCATAGTTTGGGTGATATAGAGTTCTATTATTTTTTTGTGGACCAATCATGATACATGATATTAAATGAGTAACATTACATAATCACAATAGAAACTATCACATTGTTAATCAGCTAGACTCCAATATAAAATAAAAAGTTAAAAAGAAAAACCGTAAGAAAAAAAATAGCCATTTTAAGATCTCTCCCTTCTCCAATAACAGGGAGACCCTGAGGGCAGGGACTTGTTTATTTGTAAATATTTAACAGTTAGCACAGAGCCTAGCACAGAGTAGGAACTGCCTACTCACTATGGTTTGAGTCCAGAAAGTTCTAGAGGTTCAAGCCCAGCCATGCATAAGAAACCAGGGGGATCTAAGCAATTGGAGAACCTGAGCCTCTGGGTTTAGGCTCCATCAGTGGTTCTGGTGATACACTAGGTTTGAAAACCACTGCATCAGAGAGTCAGAGAAGGGAAAAAAGTCCCTACTAATCTCTTTATGGTCCACCTCCTCCGGGTCAGTGCTTCTCAGATCTTGATGTGCACCCCAGTTGCCTGGGGATCTTGTTAAAATGAAGATTTGAATTCAGCAAGTCTGGCTGGAGCCTGAGATCCTGCATGTCTACCCAAGTCTCTGGGGATTCTCAGGCTGCTGGTGCACGGACCTCGCTTGGAGTTAGCAGGGCTCTGAAGCGGCCTCTGCCTCCCTCTGTGGCACGAGGCAAGCTGCTTCCCCTTTCTGGGCCCTTCTAACCTGGCAGAGATCCTCTGGCCAGGGTCTGCTTGCTGGCTCAGGGGTGACACGCTGGCCAACCAGCTCCCTGGAGCCGGGAGGAGGAGGGCACAGTCCAGGTCATCGGTTGCTGCTGGAGCTTATACAGAGCTGGGCACTCAGGGAAGCTTCCCACACACACGGGCTTGCTCAGAATCACTTGGATAACGCCTGCCTCTCTAGACCTCAGGGCTTTGGGCTTGTCCTCCGGCTTCATGGCCGAGCACCAGGCAAGCTTCTCTCTCTGCTCTGCAAACTTGCAGGTGATGTGGATGGTGTGGCCGTCCAGAACGGACGAGTGGCCAGCTGCTGTGCTGCCAGGGTGGCTAAGGATGACCGCCTGAGCCAGGGAGAAGGAGGTGGGTGGACTGGGGGATGAGGAGGGCAGTAGCCAAGCATCCTTCAAAGGAGGTGGCTCTAACCAGCTGAGGGGTCAGCTGCCTTGGACACATGGTAAATTACAGTGAATGTTTATGGGGTGCACCAAGTTCTGTGCAAAGCAAATCTCATCCATTGCAGTTTAATTTTCACAGGAGGGAGTCTGAGAAACCCCACATTTCTTATCCAGGGTGTGGCAGAGCTGAGGATAAATGGTTTCTATTAGTGATAGACTGTTATGTGTACCACTTCTCCTCACCTTTTAGAACAATGAATTATAATAATAGCAGCTGTCTAACTTGTTAGGTGGCCCCAGGCCAGCTGTTTCATACATCACCTCATTTAGTAATCCCAAGATCACTGCAAGGTAATCCTAGTCCTAGTCCATGCATAAGAAAGACTGTGCTAGACATTGCATCAATAAAAGGCTTCAAGGACTTTCTTGGTCCAATGGTTAAGAATCAGCCTGCCAATGCAGGGGACATGGGTTCAATCCCTGGTCTGGGAAGATCTCACAAGCTGTGAGGCAGGGGCAGCCACAGGGGCTTGTCTGTAGGGCAGGCAGGGGGCTTGATGGAGTCTAGGGCTTCTAGTAGCATTGTGCCTACGTTCCTTTGCTTCCTAGTAATCTTCCAGTCTCTGAACCAGGGCCCAATCTGGAATAAGCCACCCAAGGTGCAACTTCCTCAGCCCTGAGAAAGCCTGTCCCAGGTACCAGCCTGTACTTAACATGGAACTTCAAGCAATTTCTTCATACAGTGTGAGCCTGGGCTTTCTTAGCTATGAAACAGCAATATCAGTGCCTATTTGCAGACCAATGTAAAGACACAAAAGATCACATTCAGCCCAGCAAGGGCAATACTTGACGCTTACCACGCAGCCACTAAACAGTGGCCGTTACTCTAATTCTCAGAGGCATTGCCCCCGAGTTGAGCCCATACATTTTAGGAAGCAGAGATTCCTAGAATCTGAATAGCCCTTTGATCTATTCCATGTGCTCAGTACACAGATGGGAAAACTGAGGTCCAAAGAAGAGAAAGGACTTGTTAACACTCAGCAAAGTTAAGTAACCATTGGAGATTTCCCTGGTGGTCCAGTGGTTCAGACTTCACCTTCCAATATGGGGGTTGTGCTTTCAATGCCTGGTCAGGGAGTTAAAATCCCTGGTTTGTGGCCAAAAAACCAAAACATAAACAACAGAAGCAATATTGTAACAAATTCAATAAAGACTTTCAAAGTGGTCCTTGTCAAAAAAAACTTCTAAAAAAAGTTAATCAGGATAAGAAGGAGAACAAGTGTCAAGTACTCTAATCCTCATACCTTCTAACGACTAAGATGTTCTCCAACCAAGGTATCCAAAAGACCGTGCTGCAGTGTCTGAAGACCAAGAAGCTGACTTATAAGCAAGGGTGCATTACTGATGAAAGCCCTTCCCAGAAGATGACTTTCAGTGTGACAGCGCATTGCATGCATGCCTTTTAAGCAGACGTTATATTTACTCCTCTAAAAACCCTACTCAAAGCTCATCAGAGGCATCACCTTTGCCCTCGAAGATGTATCAGTTAACTGGCAGGACAGAGGACACACGGCAAGAATCAAGGCAGCTGATATTAAGGGTCAGGTGGGCTGACCACGAGCTGGGCAGCACTTGGGCCTTATAGATTGGGCAGACAGTTGGAATCCTGATGAAGGGGCTCCTTTTTAGCTATTGGTCCTCGAGCAAACCTTGAGGCCTCCAAACCTCAGTATCCCATCCGTATCAATCAAACACCAGCCCCCCCCACAGCACTATAGAGAGGTAGGTTCCCTGGTCCTGAGGTCACACACGGCAAGCTCTGTGAACAGTCCCTCTCAGTTCTTGGTGAGACTCTCAGAAGGAGGAAGAGGTGTCAACTGCCGTGGGTGAAAGGGTTGGGAAAGGGGATCAGGAAAGGTTTTGGTGGATGGAGGAAAAGGTTCCAGTCAGAAGCCTTCTTCCATGGAGGAGAAGCAGAGCTGGGCAGGGCAGAGCCACAAAGAACCATTAGCCTCACGGACCCAAAAATGACTGACCTGAGTAAGGGAGCTACCATTTCTATTAATAACTCAGAGGGTTGAGCTTCCCTGGTGGCTCAGACAGTAAGGAATCTGCCTTCAGTGCAGAAGACCTGGGTTCAGTCCCTGGGTTGGGAAGATCTGCTTTAGAAGGGAATGGCAACCCACCCCAGTATTCTTGCCTGGAGAATTCCATGGACAGAGGAGCCTGGAGGCTGGACGTGACTAACCATGGGGTCACAAAGGGCTGGACATGACTAAGCACAAGGATGAGAGAAAGAGGCTGGGGAGAAGGGAGAGGCAAGAGGCTCTGAAAAAATTTAATAGCAATTTTATATAAATAATTCAAACTTAAAAAATTTTATTCTCTTTCTAAAGGGGATAACTGAGGGTAGAAGTAGGTTGCCAAAGGACCAGTAACTGGCAAATGGCTAAACCAGGATAATGAAGTCAAACTCCTCATCAAACACCAGTCTCGTCAATGAAGACACACTCTTCAATTATCCTGATGAACTTGGCACACTCAGTCGGCTCTGTGCCAACTCATAGACCTGCAACAACAAGCCTGTGAGATTGGCCTCGTCCCCATCTTAAAGCGGGGGAAACCAAGGTCTCCAGTGTAACAGACATTTCTTGAGAGCTGAGTCTAAATTCCAAGTCTACTAATCTAGTCCACTCATTGTTGTTGCTCAGTCATGTCTAGCTCTTTGTGACCCCCATGGACTGTAGCCCACCAGGCTCCTCTGTCCATGGAATTTTCCAGGCAAGAATACTGGAGTGGGTTTCCAGTTCCTACTTTAGGGGATCTTCCTGCCCCAGGGATCGAACCCACAGCATCTTGCATCTCTTGCATTGGCAGGCGGATTCTATCTGGCTCACTGGCTGCATGCTTTGTGCTTTGTTCTTTTAGCATCTAGAACACTGTAGGTGCCTCAGCAGGAGATAAGCATGAAACTCTCTTATCTCACGAGCCAAAATGTGTGGGGAGTCAGACAGCAGAGCTTCAGATTTGTCGTTTCAGATGAGTCTCTCCTGGCCACTGTTGCACTCATGCCTTGTCCCCTCAGCTTTTAGATTTTTCTAGCACTTGTCAGCATCCACTGTATTATCACTTACCTCCACCACACACACACATACAGGTCCCTAAGACTGCGAATGCCATGAGCACAGCTTCTTTTTCTTTATTCTGGTACCCTCAGCACCAAGGACAGTTCCTGGCGTGCAAAAGTTCAAACACCATCTAAAGGAACACATCACCAATGGCAGTTCTAATCTTTCTTAAGGACCATTGGGCAGGATATGTCAGAAGACTCCAAAATAATGCCTACCCACTCTGTTTCATTAGGAACTTATTCTAATCAAGTTATCAAGGACATATGCAAAAATTGATTTACCAAAATGCTTACTGCAATTTTTAATAAAATTAGAAACCATATTCCTAGAAGACTGTGACCTTGGGCTATCCTCAACTCTAAACTGTGTTCTAGTTTTCTTATTACACATGGGAGCAAAGTGCCTGCTTCATGGGGCTCTGTGTGTGTAAAGAGCTTAGTCTGGTGTCTATCACATAGTAATTTCTTCAATCATTCATCACCACAGTGTCAGACTTTATTTTTTGGGGCTCCAAAATCACTGCAGATGGTGACTGCAGCCATGAAATTAAAAGGCGCTTACTCCTTGGAAGAAAAGTTATGACCAACCTAGATAGCATATTCAAAAGCAGAGACATTACTTTGCCAACAAAGGTCCGTCTAGTCAAGGCTATGGCTTTTCCAGTGGTCATGTATGGATGTGAGAGTTGGACTGTGAAGAAAGCTGAGCGCCAAAGAATTGATGCTTTTGAACTGTGGTGTTGGAGAAGACTCTTGAGAGTCCCTTGGACTGCAAGGAGATCCAACCAGTCCATTCTGAAGGAGATCAACCCTGGGATTTCTTTGGAAGGAATGATGCTAAAGCTGAAACTCCAGTACTTTGGCCACCTCATGCTAAGAGTTGACTCACTGGAAAAGACTCTGATGCNAACTGTGGTGATGGAGAAGACTCTTGAGAGTCCCTTGGACTGCAAGGAGATCCAACCAGTCCATTCTGAAGGAGATCAACCCTGGGATTTCTTTGGAAGAAATGATGCTAAAGCTGAAGCTCCAGTACTTTGGCCACCTCATGCGAAGAGTTGACTCATTGGAAAAGACTCTGATGCTGGGAGGGATTGGGGGCAGGAGGAGAAGGGGACAACTGAGGATGAGATGGCTGGATGGCATCACTGACTCGATGGACGTGAGTCTGAGTGAACTCCAGGAGTTGGTGATGGACAGGGAGGCCTGGCATGCTGCGATTCATGGGGTCACAAAGAGTTGGACATGACTGAGCGACCGAAGTGAACTGAGGACTAAATTGGCATTAATATTTTGCTTAGAAAACCTAACGAACAGAAAATATGTACATGGGTGAATGACTCAGAGAGCAGATGTAGGTTAGGCTTCCCAATCATCACCATAGGCCTCAACTCTAAAATCAGTGAATTGATAAATACACATTTATCTTAATCCCTTTGGTGACTGTGTTTCTATAGTCATCCTCTATATCCTGATAACAATTACCTACACTTATCAGTGTCTCTGTAGTCTTTCAAAGAGGACAGGTCTTACTTTCTGGTAACAATGGCCTAGTTTAATCTTATTTTCATTTCACAATTATTCCTTTGAAATTGTTTTAAAATTTATACTAATTTACTATTCCTTTTTGTGCATAATTGTGTAATGTTTCCATTCTCAGGAAGATAACCAATGGCTGTAGGAATATATGCATGAATATTACCAGATGATGCTGTAACATCTCATGCAAAGAGTTGACTCATTGGAAAAGACCCTGATGCTGGGAGGGATTGGGGGCAGGAGGAGAAGGGGACGACCGAGGATGAGATGGCTGGATGGCATCACGGACTCAATGGACGTGGGTCTGGGTGAACTCCGGGAGTTGGTGATGGACAGGGAGGCCTGGTGTGCTGCGATTCATGGGGTTGCAAGGAGTCGGACACGACTGAGTGACTGAACTGAACTGAACTGAACTGAATAGATATGAATAAACGAACTACTGTACTTTGAGATTCGACACAAAACACTCATTAGCTATTGGAATTGAGATTCAGTACAAAGCACTCATTGGCTCTTAAACATGTTTAAATGGCAAGGACACTCTCTTTAGTTAGTTTTGGTTGCACTGGGTCTTTGTTGTTTTGCGGGGGTGTTCTCTGCTTGCAGCAAGCAGGGAGCTATTCTCCCGTGGCTGCTCTTGTTTGTGTTCCACAGGCTCTAGGCACATGGGCCTCACAGTTTCAGTGTGCAGGTTTAGTTGCTCTGGGGCACATGAAATCTTCCTGGACCAGGGATTGAACCCATGTCCCCTGCATGAGCAGGCAGATTCTTATTCTCCACACCACGAGGGAAGTTCCTGCAAGGACATTTTTAAAGGGTTATAGAATAATATGTTTAGTTTGAGTGCCGCTGTGAATATCTAGAAAAGAACTGCATGAAAAGTAGTTTATCTGTAGTGAAAGTGGGAGTTGCTCAGTCGTGTCCCCTGAGACTATGCGATCCCATGGAATACACAGTCCATGGAGTTCTCTAGGCCAGAATGCTGGAGTGGGTAGCCTTTCCCTTCTCCAAGGGACCTTTCCAATGCAGGGATCGAACCCAGGTCTCCTGCATTGCAGGCGGATTCTTTACCAGCTGAGCCACAAGGGAAGCCCAAGAATACTGGAGTGGGTAGCCTATCCCTTCTCCAGGGGATTTTCCTGACCCAGGAATCAAACTGGGGTTTCCTGCATTGCAGGCGGATTCTTTACCAACTGAGCTCTCAGGGAAGTTGTAAGGATTTGCAGTTTATGTTTGATATCTGCTGCAATGAAGAGTAGCCCCTGCTCCTTGCAACTGGAGAAAGTCCACGTGCAGCAAAGAGAGCCCAGCACAGCAAAAAATAAATTAAAAAAATATGTAGCAATGAGCTCTCGTTCACAAAGATACTTCCATTTTTTTTTTCTTGAAACATCTATCCTTCATTGGCTTCTGTTTTCTTATGTTTGATGGAAATTGGAGCATAGAGAAATATTCCTAACTGTGAAGATAACCTCAAGAACAGGATAAAAGGAGAATAAAATGTCACAAAACTATGTGCAGTTTCTACTCTAGGTGTTACACCTGGTTCTTCAAGGTGTTTCAAATTTCATAAAATCATTATTTGGGCCAAACTCAGACCTTATGAGCACTGAATTTGGCCTATGGGTCCCAGTTTTGGCCTCTGTTTGAGTTTTTTACTTTGGATCTTTTTTTCCCCATCAGAGCCTTCAACCACCGGGGGAGATGGACATGGCAAGGAGGAGAGGGGAGAGGAAGGAAAGGCCTCACATGGGGGTGGAGAAGACTCTTGAGAGTCCCTTGGACTGTAAGGAGATCCAACCAGTCCATCCTAAAGGAAATCAGTCCTGAATATTCATTGGAAGGACTGATGCTGAAGCTGGAGCTCCAATAATTTGGCCACCTGATGTGAAGAGCTGACTCATTGGAAAAGACCCTGATGCTGGGAAAGATTGAAGATGCGAGGAAAAGAAGATGACAGAGGATGAGATGGTTGGATGGCATCACCGACTTGATGGACATGAGTCTGAGCAAGCTCTTGGAGTTGGTGATGGACAGGGAGGCCTGGCGTGCTGCAGTCCATGGGGTGGCAAAGAATCGGACACAATTGAGTGGCTGAACTGAACTGGGGTTGATATCCATCAGGCTCACCAAGAAGACAGAAAGGTCAAGGTCAAGGTCATGGAGAGAAAGAACCAGATGCAGTACTGGTAACAGACTCACAGCGACAACCAGCATGGAAGAGCCTAGCCCTCCTGGGGGACAAGCTCCATCAAGGTGATCCTGTCCAGGCTGAGGCACTCTCTTCTCTCCCCTCTTTCAGTTCCCCTCTCCCTTCCTCCCCCCTCCCCCATTTTCCATCTTCTTCTCTGATTCCCTCCCACCTTCCCTCTTCCACAGGGGTCAATGGGAAGCACTGGACCTAAGTTCAAATGTGGCACCATCCAGCTGGGGGACCTTGGGCATGCCACTCCGCCTCAGCTTGCATCCACAGAAAGTGGGGACTGTGATGGAACCTCCTCACTAAGAACTTGACCTTGACCTTGAACTTGATCCATGGTGTCTGGAGATCTGAGTTCTGATTCCACTTCTGTTATTGGCTGGCTGGGGCGACAAACCACATACCTCTGGACCTCTTTCCTTCTTTATTTAAAAAAAAAAGTTTTTTTAATGTGGCTAGAGATTGGACTAGATAATATAGGAACCTTTTTCAAGCACTGACATTCTGGGGTCAATTCTGAAGCTCTGAATTCAATTTCTAGTCACCTCCACCCAGTCTCTTGGAGAACTCATGCTCCACAGCTGGCCCAGTCTTTCCCTGCCTGTACAAAGCAGCTTTGATGAACTCATTTGCCCTCCAGCAGTGAATCACTGTATTTCTCAAGGGAGAACATTTGATTGGGATCTGAGATTTGAATCAGCAGCTGGTTTTGGAATTTAGGCTCAGTGAGTGAATCTGCACGCAGCTGAGACTCTAACTGGGAGAAGCAGTTGGTGGCCACGGTGGCAGAGAAAGCCGATCTCAAGGGAAGGAGGGAGAGAGACAGAGAAGGGTACACAGCAGACTCACAGGGAGAAGCAGAGGAAAGAATCTCCATTTCAGGCTCTTGGGATCCGTGAGACACCCCTGAGTTCTTGTAATGGATTCTCCTTTCTCCTTTTCTATTAAGCTCCAGTTAATTTCTGTTCCTTGTCACCAAAGTTTTCTAATCCTTGTAGGTTGAAGCGCAGAGGTTTGGTTTATTATTTTTCAGAAAAGCTGAGTATGTTTTCAGTAGATAAAAACAAAGCTTGGACTCCCTCGTGGTCCAGTGGTTAAGACTCTGCACTTCGAACTGTAGGGGGCGCAAGTTCAACCCCTGGTTGTGGTGTGCTGAGTCGCCCAGTTGTGTCTGATTCTTTGCAACCCCATGGACTGTAGCCCAGCAGACTCCTCTGTTCATGGGATTCTCCAGGCAAGAATATTGGAGAAGGCTGCCATGCCCTCCTCCAGGGGATCTTCCCAACCCAGGGATTGAATCCATGTCTCTTGCATTGCAGGTGGATTCTTTACCGTCTGAGGCAGCAGGAAAGCCCAAGAATACTGGAGTGGGTAGCCTATGATTTCTCTGGGGGATCTTCCCAATCCGGGAATCGAACCGGGGTCTCCTGAATTGTAGGCAGATTCTTTACCAACTGAGCTACCAGGGAAGCCCCCAATTCATCCCTGCTTAGGGAACTAAGATCCCCCATGCTGTGTGGTGTGGCCAAAGAAAATAGAGAAGAAAACCAAATGAGGGTGCACACACCCCAGAAGAACAAACTGAAAGGAAAGCAATCATCAGTTATTAATTTAGCAGGTGCTTTCGAGCAGCTATACTGCGCCAAGCATTGCGCCCAGTGCCGTATATACACACTTTACCTCCTCTAATCTCTGCCACTACCCTTGAGAAGTGGGTCCTGTTTTCCCCATTTCAGAGGGCATTGAGGCACAGAGAGGTTAAGGGACTCCTGCAAAGACACACAGCTGGGGAGGAGCAGAGATGCAGTGAGTCAGGGCTTGCTGAGATGACAAGAAGCTGGGTCTTACCTGGGTCAGCACAACTCAAGAGTGAGGCGATCTCCTGGGTGGGGAACCGTTTGGCCCAGGGGGTGAAGCAAGCCGGAAAGATCACACCCTTTCATGACTCAGTTATTCTGGCTACAAGAGAACATAGCAGTCTTTCCAGTTTGAAGCAGGGAGGGATAGACTGGAGAGGAAATTCTTCCAAAATAAAAAGCACTTGGCATCTCTCAGTATCTCTTCTCTTCCATCTTCTCAAGATTTCTCTTTCTCAAGGCTTTTTAAGCCTTCCTGGGTTGGGCAAAAACGATTCCTCCCCTAGCTCCATGGAAGGCGTTAGAGCGAGTAGGAGAGGAGCAGGCAATACTCAGATCAGGCTGGAGTCAAGCATTTACTCTGCAGTTGCACCATTTTTTTTTTTTTTTTTTTTTTGCCACAATGTGAGGCATGCAGGATCTTAGTTCCACGACCAGGGATCGAATCTGGGCCCTGCGAGTGAAAGAGTCCCAACCACTGGACCGCGAAGGAACTCCCTGCTTCTCCTTTATACACAAAGATTTCTCTTAAATCAATAAAAAGCAGGCTCTGTCAATGGCCAAGAAACCAAGAAAGGATAGTCAACATTTCTAAGAACCAAACAAATGCAAACTAAAGCAACATACCATTTTTACTTTCTGGGTTTTCAAGCATTAGAAAAAAATAAAGACCGTCCCTGGACGGGCACTGCCATACTTTCTTGGTGGAATTTCAACTGACAAAATACTCTGCATTTTGAGAATATGCCTCTAAAGCCTAGGCTGTGCATCCTTTTGACTCAATGATTCAATTCTAGGTGTTTATGGAAAGGCAATATAATCACAGGGGTATTCTTTCTAGAATTATTTACAATAGTGGGAGGGTCTTTGGGGTGGGCTGAGGCTGCCAGAGTGCTCAGGGCATCCACAGAGCTTGGGGTAGCTGTTATCAATCCACCAGAGGTGAAATATTTTCATAGTTTGCCAACTGGTTCTGCCATATTGCCCATCTGTAATGCCAGTTTTAAAAACCATTTATTTTAAAGGTTTGTGTCTGCTTCTCATAAAATCGGAGTTGGAAGCTGGGGGTTTGGTTCTGGTTCTTCTACTCGAGCACAGGTCTGGGGGCCTGACCATGCCGTTGCTCTGGTGGGAAATGGCATGCGTGTTTGGGTATTCCTGAGTTTTAAGCATTTCTCAATTTTCATTTTCAATACTGTTGTTGTTTAGTCACTAAGTCATGTCCAACTCTTTTGCAACCCCATAGACTTTAGCCCGCCAGGCTCCTCTGTCCTTGGAATTTCCCAGGCAAGAATACTAGGGTGGGTTGCCATTTCTTTCTCCAAGGGATTTTCCCAGCCCAGATATTGAAACTGAATCTCCTGCTTGGCAGGCAGATTCTTTACCACTGAGCCACCAGGGAAGTCCCATTTTCAATACAGCAGATACTAAAAAGGAATAATCCACATAAACAAAAGGTCTGTGGGGTCCTTGACAATGCTCCCAAGACCAAGGAGTCTGAGAATCACTAATCTACACAGCTGGGCGTCAGGACCACTTTCAAGGTCTAAAAGCTGGGGTGCGGGGTGTGTGCGGGTTGCCCATCTTCACCAGCCAATGAGGAACAAAGTCTGCGTTTATATCTCAGCTGTCTGACCTCTGAGTCCTCTCTCTCCTGCTACTTACCCGGAAGATCCCCTTTCAGTACAACAGAATGACTCAGGTCTGTGGTTCTCCTGATGGGGACCCAGTGACTTCCTGCAGAATCCTAGCTCCAGGCCCAGGGCCCAGCCCTAACTGGGAGAGCAATGAATGTTTGTTGACTGAGTGAGTAAGTCAGTAAGTAACTTCCAAGCATCTTTAATTGAAATTCTCCCTGGGAGTGAAAGGTTAACCAAATTCTCTCCTTACAACCTCAGCCCAGCTCTTCCAAGCCCTCTTTTTTGGCCTCAAACTTCCTGCGTAGCCATGAGGGACAAGAGACTAGCAGACGCTTTAGACAGAGGGCTAAGCAGAATGAGTTCTGTACTCATGGAGGTCCTCAGCTACGATGGCAGGCAGGAGAGGCCCAAAATATGGAGTGACGTGAGTTTGCAGACAAGAGGGGGAGCATGGAAGGGGCTGTAGGGGCAGGAAGGAGGGCTCCTCCTCTGCTGCTCTCGGGTGGGGCAGATCAAAGATAATTCACTTCTAAGCTGGACTGAAAGTAGAGCAGGGGTTGGCCAGATGCAGAGGTGAAGGCTATTTCCAGCAGAGGAGGAGCCTGTTGGAAGGAAGACCCAGAGGAGAGAGAGCTTGTAGAGTCCCAGAGATAGGAAGGAAGGTGGTCTGGAGACTTCTCTGGTACTCCAGTGGCTAAGACCCCGGGCTCCCCGTGCAGGGGGCTGGGGTTCGATCCCTGGTCAGGGAACTAGATCCCACACTCTGAAATTTGAGATCCCGTGTGCCACAACGAAGATCCAAGATCCTGAGTGCTGCAACCAAGACTCAGGTGTGGCCAAACAGATAAAAATAAATATTCAAAAGGAGAAGATGATGACCTGGAGAAGTGGGTCCTGTCCAAGCAGGGCCACAGAGACCGTGACCAGAGCTCAGACAGAGGGGAGCTGCGTAGGCTCAGAATGCCATAACCAGACACCCCGGACTCAGTGCCTCAAACAATAGAAATGGGTTTGCTTCCAGCTCTAGAGGCCCAAGTCCAGGATCAAGGTGGCACTGATCAGTTTCATGTGAGGCTCTCTTCCCTGGATTGGAGTCGGCCAGTGTCTCCCTGTCTTCACGTGACCTTTTCTCAGTGCTTGCGCTGGGGAGGGTACAGAGGCAAAGTCTCCCGTGTCTCTGTTGGATCAGGGAACTCACCCATATGACCTCATTCAATCTGTGTTACTTCCTAAAGGTCCTATTTTCAAATACAGTCACAATGGGGGGTTAGAGCTTTAACACATGAAACTGGGGGGCAGAGAGGGCTCACAACTCAGTTCACGTGTGTCTATGAGTGTGCTCAATCATGTCCAACTCTTGTGACCCCATGCACTGTAGCCCACCAGGCTCCTCTGTCCATGGGATTTCCCAGGCAAGAATACTGGAGCGGGTTGCCATTTCCTGCACCAGGGGATCTTCCCAACCTAGGGACCGAACCCACGTCTTTTGTGTCTCCCGCGTTGGCAGGCAGATTCTTTACCACCATGCCACCAACTCAGTTCACAGCAGACGCCATTGAAGGTGTGAGGCAGGGAGGTGTTAGAGTCAGACTGGTCTTCAGGGAGCTGGCAGTGGCTACAGAGGGGAGCGTGGGTCCCCAGCAGGTGAGACTTGACATGGTTTGAATGAGTGCTCTTGTCCACAAGTGAAAAGTGCTGCTTGGATCAGAGGGATGGCATTTGGGATAAGAAGGGGCAGCCTTTTGGTGAACTTGAGTGTACTGGGTGGGGATTGGGAGGGGAGAGGCCAAGGACGATTGGTTTCCAGCCCAGGTGATGAGGGGCTGCACGGCCAACGTCACTGGCTTGTGACGGGCACAGTCCATGCTCACAAGGGCCCGGGGCTGGTTCAATGCCCTGATGCCACAGTCCTGAGGGTATTAATTTTTTAAACAAGAGGCTCTGCATTTTCATTTTGCATTGGGCCCTGCCAATGAGGTAGCCTGGCTGTGTGGGTGTGGTTCATGGACCAAGATGGGGAGTCTGGAGGAGGAGGAGTTTGGGGAGAGAGATGGAGATTTCACCTCCTACCAGTGTTCACAAGCTTTCCAGTCTTTTCTGCAGGCTTGCTTTTCCTGGGCAGCAGGGAGAAGTGGCTAGTGACCTCTGGGCAGGGGTTGGGGGTGGGGGGCTTTCTCCTGTAGAGACCTTTCTCCTGCAGGGTTGCCTGGCTAGGGGCAAGCCTGTCTTTCCATCCTCCATCTGGGAAGTCTGTCCATGTCCTCCAGAGGGGTCCTCCAGGCTCTCCCTTCTTTCTCACCAGGCACCTCTTCTCCCCACGATTGCTGAATGGGAGCAGGGCAGGAGCTGGCCTTGCAGTCCCAGGAGGACACCTGTTCACCCTGTGACCTCTTTTTAGAGATGGCTGGATGACATCAGCTTCTCTCTGCCAAGCAACCCCTCCTAATCCACGTGTGTGTGTGTGTGTGCATTTCATCTCTCAGTTGTGTCTGACTCTTTGTGACCTTAGGAACTGTAGCCCGCTAGGCTCCTCTGTCCTTGGAATTTTCCAGGCAAGAATACTGGAGTGGGTTGCCGTTTCCTCCTCCAGGGGATCCTCCCGACCCAGGAATCAAACTCACGTCTTTTGTGTCTCTTGCATTGGCAGGTGGATTCTTTACCCTTGAGCTGCCTGGGAAGCCCCTCCTAATCCACACCCCACTGCTACTAGCAGTTGAGGGCAAGGGCTTCAGAGCCTTTGAGTGAGTGTGCAAATCAGGTACTGAATTTAACCCTTCAGGACCTTTGAGAGCCTCAGTGGCCTTATCTGTGGCATCAGAGGAGAGTGCTGGGACAATACCGCAAACTGAGGCAGTCCGTGTACACGGGGACGAGCGGTCTCTCTCCTTACATGTAACATGAGATTAAGCAAAGCTCGGCACAGAAACGAGGGAGCACTAAGTGCCCAGTGAATAGCACCTATTGTCATTGCTACCCCTGTGCTCATTCCCAACCCATGTTCACATCTCATTTGCTCATCCATCAATTACTGACCACCCACCATGCGTCAGGCGTGCAGTGCTTGTGCCTCTGATGTGAAGCTGTATTGCTTATTCATCTGTTTAGCCAGGATTTCATGAGCAGCTCTTAGATGCCAGGCTCTGGGCTAGGTTCTGGGGAACACGAATGACACCTCTAGCCTGGCTGGGGCTTGCAGGCTTGTAGGGTGTAGAGGGCTGACTGGCATCTCCCCCTAAATTCAGGCCCACCGGAAACCTCAGAATGTGACCTTATTTGGGTCTTTGCAGATATAATTAAAGTAAGGATGGAGATGAGATCACACTGGATTGCTGTGTGCTGTGGCTCAGTCGTGTCCGACTCTCTGCAACCCCATGGACTGTAGCCCGCCAGGCTCCTCTGTTCATGGGATTCTCCAGGCAAGAATGCTGGAGTGGTTAGCCTTTCCCTTCTCCAGGGGATCTGCCCAACCCAGAGATCAAACCCAGGTCTCTCGCATTAGGCGGATTCTTTACCCTCTGAGCCACCTGGGAAGCCCAAGAATACTGGAGTGGTTAGCCTATCCCTTCTCCAGGGGAACTTTCCAAACCAGGAATTGAACCAGGATCTCCTTCATTGCAGGAGGATTCTTTACCAGCTGAGCTACCAGGGAAGCCCCAGACTGGATTGGAGGGGGGAGGTGCCTAAATCCAATAAGAATGTTCTTGTAAAACAAAACAGGACTCAAAAAGGCACAGAGAAAAAGGCCTTGTGGAGGCAGCAGAGACTGGAGGGCAGTCACCTTCCCAGAGACACCAAGGGTTCTGCCAGAAGTCACCAGAAGCCAGGAGAGGGTCAGGGAACGGGACCCCCTGCCTCGAAAGAATCTTCAGAAGGAATCTACTCTGCCAACACCTTGAGTTTGGACTTCTGGCCTCCAGAACCATGAGAGAATAAACTTTTGTTGTTTTAAAGCACCAAGTTTGTGGTACTTCCTTAAGGCAGGAAAATAATACATAGGGGATACCGGTGCTTTCCATGTGGATAACTAAAGAATTACCCAGTAGTAACTACCTGTGGGGAGAGGCAGTGACTGGGAGGGGTGAGAAAGAGGAGATTCTAGGGTGGGGTGCTGGTCGTGCTTATCACGTTTCTTTCTTCGTCTGGGCTTAGGCTATGCTGGCAGGTTTATTTTGGGTCTATGCATTGAGCTGTACGCTTAGGATTTGTGTTCTCTTGTGTGTTTATTATACTTCAAGAAAAAGTTAAAAAGATAAATTGCACAGATTGACACATAACTCTATAAATGCTTTGAAACAAAACTCCAGGGTTATTGGAGACACTGGCTTTCTTCCCATGTTCCCTGGTTTGGGATGCTCTTGGGAGTTTAACACAAAACTGTAAACTTTGCCTTGAAGTTTGGGGGAGGAAAACTGTAAATAATTCAGCTTTGTTTATTCATTATGTCTGATCCACTGAGTTCCTTCCTCTCTTCTGGGATTCCATCTCTAAGAAGATTTGCTTGTTGCTTTTTTTTAAAAGCATGTGTTTTTACACATACTCATTGTAACAATAACAACTACTCACATCTATCGAGCACTTTGTTTCAGGCAATAACAGGTATTACTTCATTTCACTCTCACTACAATCCTATGGGGGACTTCCCAGGTGGTTCAGTGGTGAAGAATCCGCCTGCCAGTGCGGGACGCCTGGGAGATGCAGGTTCGATCCCTGGGTTGGGAAGATGGCAAGCCACTTCAGTGGGAAGTGTCCTGGGAAGTCCCACGGACAGAAGAGCCTGGTGGGCTACAGTCCAAGGGGTTGCAAAGTGTCAGGCACGACTGAGCAACAGAGCATGTGTGGGCATGCACACGCGCACGCACACACACACACACAGAGTCCTATGGGGAAGTTTTTATTGTATTCCAATTTATAGGAAATGAAGTAGAGGCTCAGAGAAGTAAAGGAGCTTGTCCACGTCCACACAGCTGGTTTTTCAGCCTTGCCCGGTAAGGACTGCCATTAGCTGCAGAGTCAAGAACGTGATTCCTGTAAACATCCTCACACCACCCGTCCCCCTCTTTATGCTCCAGCTTTACTGCCTTCTTTCTGCTCTGAGCCTCCCATTGGGTGTCATGCCCCCTTGCCTTTGCACATGCTCTTCTCTCTCCCTGGAGTGTTCTTTCTCCTTCTTGGCCGAGCAAACTCCTATTCATCCTTCAAGACCCTGTTCAGCTTACACTCATTCTCTCTGAGCCATCATCCAGCTTTCAGTCAAATCTGTCCTCAGGTGTGTCTTTCCCTCCTCTGTGCCTTGCAGAAGCACTATCGTTGAACCCACCACTTGCTAGTGTGGATTTTCGTGTGTCTATCTCACCAAGAGACAGAGAGACAGACTGAGAGCTCTCTGTGGCCTCCTTTCCTGTTTAAATATTTACTTGTCTGCACCAGGTCTTAGCTGCAGCATGCGTGATCTTCAGTCCTGGCAGGCAAACTCTATAAATCGTGGCATGTGGGATCTAGTTCCCTGACCAGGGATCAAACCTGGGGCCTGCTGTATTGGGAGCGTGGAGTCTTAGCCTCTGGGCCACCAGGGAAGTCTCTGTGGCCTCCCATTCCATCACAGCACAGGGCCTGGCACCTGTGAGTGATCAGAAAATGCCGAGCTGAAGCAACTGCAGCGAATCTAAGATGCTGATCCTTCCTTATGACACAGCAAAGGGAAAACGGCTGCTGACCAGATAATACAAGTGGCAGCATGGTTAGGGACACCCGCTCTGTAGCCAGACTGTCTGGGTTCAAATCCCAGCTCCACCCCTTATACCTGCTGTGTGCCCTGCTGTGCCCGAGACGCCTCTTCTTTATGACAAAACAGGCACAGCCTTGCACGAGGATTAAGGGATTAATGCTGGTGAAGTGTGAAGCATATACCTGGCACACAGGAAGTGCGATAAAGATTAAGCATTCATCCTGGGAGGGGCAGATGACAAGAGGATGACTCTTCATTGTTTGGTGTTAGTGGCGTCGGTAACTGAACTGTGCTCCAGACCCTATGTAATCGCGCGGCAAACTCTGAAATAGATGCTATCATCAGTATCCTCCTTTCCAGATAAGGCCGCTGAGGCTCGCGTGCCTCTTAGAGGTGAACAGCGGCATCCGTATGACTCCGTCCACTGCCTTCTCCCCACAGTCATTTTCTCCCTAAGCGTTCCTTCCCGATCAGGTATGGGAGTGGGGGCTGGGGGGAGTGTTCTACTTCTATTGCCACTGTTCCCAGGGATCTGCAGGTGAC
>SJXQ01000664.1:387425-407825 GCA_006408695.1 Aepyceros melampus | reverse complement strand
AGGAGGGGGACCCACTTCTTGCCTTCTCCAGATTTCCTTCCCAGCAGCCTTTCAGGGAGGCCAGCCCAGCGCAGAGGCGCCATCTCAGGGCCCCCAGATGCGCTCCAGCAGAGGCCACTGCAGAGGGGGCTTGAAGTGTCCTGGTGGCTCCTGCCGCCACGTGGCCCGGTGCAGCTTGGGTCTCCTTGCCGCACGCCCTCACAACAAGCCCGGCCTCCCCAGCCTGCGCCCAAACCCGCGAGCTTCGTTCATTCACTCACTTTTTCAGCAGGTGTTTACCTGAGGCCAGGACCACATGTGAGATTTTGTGTAAAGTGTTGGGGAAACAACAGGAGTCAAGACCATTATCTTGACCCTCATAGGCTGGAGAACAGGGTGGGAAGACGGATATGAAGCAGACCCAGCAGCAAACTGCAATGAACCCACTCGAGGATTAACCACCACCCTCCATTCTCTCAGTAAAACCCACAGCCTGGAGCTCAGGAGACACTGAGTGTTCAAGGCCAGTGGGTCTGTCTGCCATCTGTCCCACATGTCTAATTTTATCTAGAGTTTTGGTACCTGTCCATTACCAATCCCCACTGGGTCAGAGGCAGATTTGTATTTATTGATTTAAATATAAAGAGTTAAATATATAAGTTATGACCAACCTAGACAGCATATTTAAAAGTAGAGACATTACTTTGCCAACAAAGGTCCATCTAGTCAAAGCTATGGTTTTTCTGGTAGTCATGTATGAATGTGAGAGTTGGACTATAGAGAAAGCTGAGCGCCGAAGAATTGATGCTTTTGAACTGTGGTGTTGGAGAAGACTCTTGAGAGTCCCTTGGACTGCAAAGAGATCCAACCAGTCCATCCTAAGGGAAATCAGTCCTGAATATTCATTGGAAGAACTGATGTTGAAGCTGAAACTCCACTACTTTGGCCACTTGATGGGAAGAGCTGAGTCATTTGAAAAGACCCTGATGCTGGGAAAGACTGAAGGCGGGAGGAAAAGGGGACGACAGAGGATGAAATAGTTGATGGCATCACTGACTCAACAGACATGAATTTGAGTAGGTTCCAGGAGTTGGTGATGGACAGGGAGGCCTGGTGTGCTACAGTCCATGGGGTTGCAAAGAGTCGGACAAGACTGAGCAACAGAGCTGAACCACTAACACACAGTATGAGTGCTCAACAGGAGAAATATTGCAAGTGTATAACATGAGAATCTGATGTCATTTTAGCAATGCTAGAGGGCTTCCCAGAGGAGGTGACTTTTTTTTAATTAAAAACATTCTTTACTTATTTTGGCTGTGCTGGGTCTTGGTCGCTGCGCCCAGGCTTTCTCTAGTTTCAGCGAGCAGAGTTTCCTCTCTAGTTGTGGTGCCCGGGCTTCTCATTGTGGAGGCTTCTTTTGTTGCAGAGCAGGGCTCTGGGGTGCGTGGGCCTCAGTGCTTGCAGCACTCGGGCTCCGGAGCACTGACTCAGCAGCTGTGGTGCCCGTGCTTAGCTGCCCTGTGGCGTGCAGGATCTTCCTGGACCAGGGATTGAACCCATGTCGCCTGCATCAGCAGGTGGATTCTTAACTCCTGGGCCACCAGGGAAGCCTGAGGAGGCGACTTTTAAGCTGGGAAGGGTGATGAGGAGTCAGCCCAAATGTGCGGCCTTTCAGGCCCCTCATCAAACCCACCTTGCTCAGCCACAGTCAGACAGCACATGCTCCAGGGCCGTCACCAAGGTGTGACAGCCGTCTCTCAGCCACTCTTCCCCCCCATCACACATTCAGACACATGGTAACAAGACCCCTCCGCCAGCAGCGGGACCATTTGCCCCCTGCTCCCAGCCTGACATCTGGATAGCCCGTCTGCTTTCCATCAGTCCCTTTCTCCTGGAGTCACACTTCCTGTGTTCAGATTCCCATGTCAGACTCACTTGTGCATAACCTCGGGCAGGGCGCGTCACTCCAGCCCCCTGATACTGCTGCTCCTCGGTGTAAATGAGGGGTAAGTCATCCTTCCCACCTCTCAGGGTCATCGAGAGGATTAAGGGTGATGTCCCCCCAAGCACCCGCCTCCCGTCTGTCCCTCAACAGTGGTAGCTCAGCTTAGGGCCCTCGCTGTCTTTAGCCCTCACCCTGGCCTGGCTCTGACCGCTCCCTTCTGCCTTCTTCAGGGCCTCTGTCTCTGCCTCCCCTCCTAACTCAATGCCTGCCCCCCACCCCGCCAGCTTCTACCCACCCTCCCTTCTTTCTCTCCCTTTCCTCCTTCCTGAAACTGAGATGAGAAGATCTGAGGGGTTGGGGAAGGAGGAAGGGACAGCCATTTCCCAAGGTGGAGGGGCTTCTGCCTGGAAAACCCCATGCAGACCCTGCGGTGACCTCGGCAAGGCGTCGTCCCACAGGGACAAACCTGGGCAGGCCGGGTCACTACCTGACTACATTCCCATCTGTGAACCAGAAAGAGAGGGGATTGGCCTAGACGCCCTCCGGGGGACACTCTGGGAGCTAAGGCCACAAGGGGATGGAGGGAAGGGCAGCTGCGATGTGAAGGGCATCTCACGGACATGGATTTGAATCCAGGGTCCTCCTCTACTTCTCGGCGACATCTTGGAGAAGTCACTTCCCCTCTCTGAGCTCTGGGCTCCTCGTGGTTAACTGGAGCCAACCAACAATCCCTGCCCACTAGCCTCCCAGGACGGTTGGGAGGACACAGTGCGGAGAAAGAGGGGCAGAAAAAGAGAACTGTGCTGGGAAGGAGCCAGTCAAGTTCCACGTTTCGCCAGCAGGTGGGGCCATCGTAGCGCCCGCCTCTCGGCCCCTCGCCTCCCTGCAAGCAGGCTCCCGGGACAGAGCCGAACGGCGGCCTGCCTCTTCTTGGATGGAGATGTTTGTTGAAGCGGGCAAAACTGGATCTAGAGTGTTTGCTAAGAGTCAGACTTTAGAGCTGACAGATCCAGACTGGACTGATTCAGTTCAGTTCGGTTCAGTCGTTCAATTGTGTCCGACTCTTTGCGATCCCTTGGACTGCAGCACGCCAGGCCTCCCTGTCCATCACCAACTCCCGAAGCTTACTCAAACTCATGTCCTCCAGTCGGTGATGCCATACAACCATCTCGTCCTCTGTCGACCCTTTCTCCTCCCGCCCTCAATCTTTCGCAGCATCAGGGTCTTTTCCAATGAGTCAGTTCTCCGCAGCAGGTGGCCAAAGGACTGATTCTACCCCTTTAATCAAGGCAGTGTGACTTTGAGTAACTGGCTTAACCTCTCTGAACCTCGGTTTCCCCGTCTATAGAACGCTGATGGCATCTTTCCTTCGGGGGTTGTCTGATTCCATCCAGGATGAAAGACTTCTGCAGCACCTGCAGGGGGTCAGTGCTCAGCGATGCGATCAGTACAGCTGGCTTCAGAGAGGCGCCAGCTCCCCTTCCCTCCCAAGTGGCCCAGATTCAGCCATGCTGTGCTACCTAGGTCCAGCTGCACCAGAATTCACTCCTGCCCTCTGTGTGGAACGTTCTTCCCATCCAGGTTTCCTGACTTCCTAAAAAATTTGAGACTTCCCCACCTCCCAACCGTATGTTTAAATTTTATTGAGGTCTAATTTATATATCATAAAAATCTAACCATTTAAAGTGTACAATTTGATAATTTTTAGGAGCTGTTTCCCCACCACTGCCACAAACATTGATTTCGTTATTAAATCTTTGAGTACAAGCCAGAGAGGTAAACAAAATCTGGCAATAAACTACGTGACGTCTTCTCTTCCGAGGGAGGGACGCAAGGCAGTGCTCAAGATTTGATTTTCCGAGCCTCGTATCTCAAATTCGACCTCTCTCCAGAGTCCTGAACTCGCTCTCTGGAGCCTCATTGGACATCGCCACATGGCTACCCCCGGTCCCTCTCACGCAGAGCACCCCCAGCCAAACTCATCATCGCCTCCCCCTCCTTCTCCTGTTTCATTTCCCACCTCTCTCTTCTTGGCCTCTTCAGACCAGCAATCCCACCCGTGTTCTCAGCACGTTGCTCAGGACCTGGCACTTAGTAGGTGCTCAACAGAAGAGTGCTCTCTGCATGAATAAAATAATCAGCATCATTCAGTCCCTCAAGTTTGTTGCTCTCCCATCATATCCCACCTGCCAGCCACTCTGTTGAATGGAACCTGGAACTGTCTGGTTGGGGTCCACCCCTGCCCAAGCCTTAGAGCTCCTGCCCTCCACTGTTCCGGTGGCCTCTCCTCTACCTGTCGCCCGATCCCCTCTGGCTTTTCTCCCCCTGTGGTCCTAGAGTGACTTTCAAAAAACCACATCTGATCTCAACATCCTCACCCTAAGAACATGCTACCTATTGTGCTAAATAAATTCAGATCCCCAAGCTGAACAGAGGCAGCCCTTAAGGGTTTGGTCCCAGCCCATCTCTCCAGCCTCGGCCTCATCCCTCTTGCCTCTCCAACTCTTCCAGGTTCTGCTGCTAAGTCATTTCAGTCATGTTCGACTCTGTGCGACCCCACAGATGGCAGCCCACCAGGCTCCTCTGTCCCCGGGATTCTCCAGGCAAGAATACTGGAGTGGATTGCCATTTCCTTCTCCAATGCATGAAAATGAAAAGTGAAAATGAAGTCGTTTAGTCACCCCAAACTACAAGAGCAGTTTGACACCATGGCCCCAAGGCAGCCCTGGAGTCAGCCTGGCTGGAGTTCACACCTAGTAGCAGAGCCTCTTTGCGCCTCAGTGTTCTCATCTATGAAATGGGAGTGAGAATAGCTCCGATCTTGTAGGGCAGAAATAGGGATTAAATGAGGTGGTGAAGGTAAAGCCTTTGGAATAGGGCCAGGCCAACTGCCAGTAGTCAACAAATGTTAATTTCATTTCACGGCACGCCCATCAAGCAAGCACACACACGTTTTGTTCCTTGGGTTCGTCCGCAGAGACTGTCTTTCCCTCGTCTCGCCACCAGGGACGCTGCAACCCGTTCCCTAGCCCGGGAAGAGCCTCTCCACCTGCTCCAGGCCCCTCAAGTCCACTTTAATCAGAGCTTCCTTGCTCACAGAGCTACTCACATTGGGATTCCTCCTGCCACCTTCCCCAGGGCGAATCCAATATCGTTATTTACCTTCCGTAAGGCTCTCACATCTCTCTTCCACCCTCATCCCCAAGGCCACCGCCCTTACACCAGCCACCCTAGTGCCCACCCTGCCCTTTCAGAGTTCATGCCCAGGATGAAACGACTGCCCTCACCGCCCCTTCCCTCAGGCCCTTCACTGGCTCCCAAGCAGGGTCCACCAGACCCTCTGGGCTCTGCCCTGCCCCCAGCCACATAACATAGCCCATCTCTTCCACCCAGTGGGTTCCAGCCACTCTGGCCTCAGGAGCGGTCCTCCTCCTCCCACCTCGGGCTTTGTGCACACGCCGTCTTCCAGCCGGACCCTCTTTCTGCACCCCTTCACCTCTTATCAAAACCCGGTCAGGTCCTCAGAGCCTTCTCTGACCCTCCCACCGCCACTAGATCAAGATCACTTACGACATGCCTTCATAGTACCCAGCGCTTCCTCCTCTTAGCCTTATCGCAGCCAGTAATTATATATCTGGGTGGCCATTTGATGAATATCTGCCTCCCTCTTCCTCTGAAAGCTTCCTGAGAGCGGAGGCTGTCTGGTTCCATTGCGTCCCTAGTGACCTGGTAAATAGCAGTGGACCGGCCGAACTGTTCCCCGTGTCCTCGCTGCCCCCTAGCCGGGTTTCCTCTGCCCCCTTGTCCCCTTCCAAGGGGACGCAGTCCAGGTCTGTATTTCCAGACAGACTGCTACCCCACCTTGGCCTGAAACACCATAGAGGGTGAGTAAATGAGCCATGAATGAATGGTGACATGTTTTTCTGGCCTTCCTAAGGTTGATACTTTAATTTTGCTTAATATCCCTTGGGGGCTTCCCAGGTGGCTCAGTGGTAAAGAATCTGCCTGCCAATGCAGGAGACATTGGAGACGCAGGTTCAGTCTCCGGTTGGGAAGATATCCTCAGGTGGACAGCATAGCAACCCATTCTAATATTCTTGCCTGGAGAATCCCCATGGACAGAGGAGCCTGGCGGGTTACAGTCCATGGGGTCGTAAAGAGTCGGACATGACTGAGCAACTAAACAGCAACAACAGCAAAAAAGAAACGTGGGGATTTCCCTGGTGGCCTAGTGGTTAAGAATCTGCCTTCCAGTGCAGGGGGTGCAGGTTCAATCCCTGCTGGGTGAACTGAGATCCCACAGGCCGTGGGATAACTAAGCCTGTTTGCTGCAACTACTGAGCCTTGCAGGCCCCAACCAGGGAGAAGACAAAGGGCGGCCACTAGAAAAGCCTGCAGGCCGCAAGGAAAGGTCCCGCAGGCACATGGAGTCTAAGACCTGATACAAACAAATCAATATTTAAATAAAACAGAAGCAAACAAAATGAAAGAAACTGAGGCTTCCTTGGTGGCCCAGTGGTTAAGAATTCACCTTGCAATGCAAAGGACACCAGTTCAGTCCCTGGTGTGGGAAGATCCCACATGCTGCTGAGCAGCTAAGCCTGTGAGCCACAACTACCCGGGCCGTGCACCTAGAGCCTGTGCTTGGCGACAAGAGAAGCCACCGCAGTGAGAAGCCCCAGCCCCGCCATGAAGAGCAGCCCCCACACACCACGACCTGAGAAAGCCCTCGAGCAGCAATGAAGACTCACCGCAGCCAAAAAATAAAAAATAAGCCTTCAAACAGAATCTACAGTAAAATATTAGCAATAATATTATCTCCATCGAATTGCCCACTTATTCCCCAGGAGAGCATGGTCTTTGACCATGAACATCTCTGCAGGCCTTTGCAATTTGCTTTCCCAGGCCTAATGAGCCCCACGAAATCAGCAGGGCAGTTCAGCAGTTCAGTTCAGTTGCTCAGTCGTGTCCGACTCTTTGTGACTCCATGGACTGCAGCATGCCAGGCTTCCCTGTCCATCACCAACTCCCGGAGCTTGCTCAAACTCACGTCCATCAAGTCGGTGATGCCATCCAACCATCACATTCTCTTTCGTCCCCTTTTCCTCCTGCCTTCAGTCTTTCCCAGCATCAGAGTCTTTTCCAATGAGTCAGTTCTTCCCATCAAGTGGCCAAAGTAGTGGAGTTTCAGCTTCAACATCAGTCCTTCCAATGAATATTCAGGACTGATTCCTTTAGGATGAACTGGTTGGATCTCCTAGAAGTCCAAGGGACTCTCAAGAGTCTTCTCCAACACCACAGTTCAAAAGCATCAATTCTGCGGTGCTCAGCTTTCTTTATAGTCCAACTCTCACATTCATACATGACTACCAGAAAAACCATAGCTTTGACTAGATGGACCTTTGTTGGCAAAGTAAAGTCTCTGCTTTTTAATATGCTGTCTAAGTTGGTCAATTTCCCACTTTCATACAGGAAAAAAATGAAGGTTTGGGAACATGAAGTGGCCTGCCCAGAGGAGGCTGAGCTGGGGTGCAAACCCAGGCCTTCTGTGTCCACACCCTATGACCCTTTGCTCTAAGCCTCCCAAGCCTGGCTCATCTCCATGTGGGCAGATTCCACATGTCATGACCCCTTTATACCCAGGGCCTAGTACAGGGCCTGGTCAGGAGAGGGAGAGCGTGCAAAGGTTGTTGAATGACTGCATAAGGGAATGAATGCCTCCCTAGCTGCAGACGGCAGACCCCAGGACATGCTCTCCACCTTCCAGGAGTCCCTAGGAGGTGCTTTCTCTCATCAAGTTTCCACATCAAAGCTCAGAAGGAGGTGGGAGGAAAAAGGGCCTGGGCAAGAGGAAAGGGAGTCATGTACAGTCGCATCTCCTGAGCACAGTGCTTTCTTTTAAAATTTTTTTCAAAATTAACTTTTTAGTTGGAGGATAATTGCTTTGCAATATTGTCTTGGTGTCTGCCGTACATCAACATGAATCAGCCATGGTATACATCTGTCCCCTCCTTCCTGAACCTCCCTCCCTCCTCCCACCCCATCCCACTCCCCTAGGTGGTCTCAGAGCACCACTTTAACTCCCTGCATCACACAATGAACTCCCACTGGCTGGCTGTTTCACATACAGCAAGGTGTGTGTTTCCATGCTCCCCTCAGTTCACCCCGCCCTCTCCTTCCCCTGCTGGGTGCACAGGTCTGTTCTCTTGTCTGTGTCTCCAGTGCTTCCCTGCAAATAGGTTCATCAGGACCTCTTTCTAGACTCCATGTATATGTGCTAATATATGATATCTGTTTTTCTCTTTCTGACTTGCTTCACTCTGTATAATAGGCTTTAGATGCATCCACCTCGTTAGAACCGACTAAAACGCATTTCTTTTTATGGCCGAGTAATATTCCACTGTATATATGTACCACAGCTTTTTTATCCAGTCACCTGTCAGCGGACATCTAGGTTGCTTCCATGTCCTAGCTATTGTAAACAGTGCTGCAAGGAGTGTTGGGGTACGTGTCTTTTTCAGTTATGGTTTTCTCAGGGTTTATGCCAAGCAGTGGGATTGCTGGGTCATATGGTAGTTTTATTCTTTGTTTTTTTTTTTTTAAGGAGTCTCCACACTGTTCTCCGTAGTGGCTGTGTCAATTTAAATTCCCACCAACAGGAGCATAGCATTTTACAGTTTGCAAAGCCCTTGCGTTCACTGCCTCTTGCTGAGATCTCAAGGCAACTCTGCAAGCAGCGTGGCAAAGCAAATGAACAAACAAAACAAGCAAGAGAGAAAGTATGGGCTCCAGGCATACGGCTCAGTAGCCGTGGCGCACGGGCTTAGCTGTCCTGCAGCACGTGGAATCCTCCTGGACCAGGGGTCAGACCTACACCCCTGCATTGGCAGGCAAGTTCTTAACCACTGGACCAGCAGGGAAGTCCAGAAAAGCTCCTTTTCCTCTTTGCAGAGCCAGTGTGCGTTCTTTGTAATCACTTCAGAACTGTGCCACCCGATGCAATAGCCACTTACTACACGTGGTCATTTAGATTTAAATGAATTAAAATTCAGTAAAATTTAAAATGTAGTTCTTTAGTTTCACTAGCTACATATCAAGTGCTCAGTCGCCACATGTGGCTAGCAGCTACCATAATGGACAGGGCAGATATAGAACATTTCCATCACCTCACAAAGTTCTATTGGACAAAACCGACTAATGACATGCAAATAAGCAATAGGAAGGAAGGAAAAAAAAACAACAACTGCAATTCCATTTCCCAAAGAAAACTACTGTAACATTTTGGAGTGGATATTTCCAGCTGTTTCTCTGGGTGGGTGTTATATGTTGTTGTTTTTGAAAATGAGTTAATACCATACAGATGATTTAATGGCCTGTTTTTTCACTTATCAAAGTACTATAAATATCTTTTTTATAACACCTCTTTAAACAGTAGCACAGTCTTTCTATGACTCTCAAAATTTATTTACCCAGTTCTCTATTTGCAAGAATTGGTATTGTCTTTCCTTTTTGATTTTAAACTATCAAGGCAACTATTCTTTTTTTTTTTTTAATAAAAACCACTTTGTATGACAAGAGCTATATTTTATTTATTAATATTTATTTATATTTCAGCTGAGCCACACAGCTTGTAGGATCTCAGTTCCCCGACCAGGGTTTGAACCCAGACCCCAGCAGTGAAAGCAGCAAATCCTAACCTGGAAATTCCCAGGCTATCTTTTATTTTCAAATCGTTTCATCATTTTTTTAAAAGTAGTAAATGCTCATTGTAGAAATTTAATGAGACTACAAAGGGAAAAAAAACTCCCCAAATCATTCTATTCCAAAATAGACACATTTTCTTTCCATTTTTTTTTGTAAGATGTTTTTCAAACATGTAGAAAGTTTGAAAAAGCAGCATAATAAACACCCACACACCTACCACTTCAACAATTGAGCCCCTCCCCCAGTTTAAACATATGGGAGCTCTCTTTCTAAACATCCTCCTGAAGCTAAGCTCATACAAATATGTGTATATAGGAATAACATACAGGTTGTTTTGAAATCTGTTTTTTTTTTATTTTTTTACTTTTAATAATATATTGCAAATATCTTTATCAAGTTTCACTAAATAGGGACTTCCAGTGGCTACGACTCAGAGCTCCAAATGCAGGGGGCCTGAGTTCAATTCCTGGTCAGGGAACTCTATCCCACATGCTGCAACTAAGACCCCATACAGCGAATAAATTTTAAAATAAAAATAAATATTTTGAAACAACAGAGCAGCTGTCATTTAAAATTTTTTTTCACTAAAAAATAAAATAAATTTTAAAGTTTCACTAAATGTTATTCCACAACATCACACTTATGGCCCCTTAGCATCCATTGTATGAATCTGTCATAATTTTTCATAACCAACCCACTATGGTTGGACACTGGCATTTCCAAGTTTTCATTATAAAGGGAAAAAAATGTTCAGTGGATGTCCATGTGTCTTTTTGTCTTTGGGTGATAATCTCCTGATGGTAAATTCCTAGACTGGTGATTTCACATCCTTCCCAATATTTTCACTCTTAGGGCAATTGTGTATTTACATTATTTCTTTTCATCTCTGCTTCTCTCTCCAGAGATGCTCTTATTTTGACCTCCCCTTTTTGTTTTCGTTTGTTTGTTTCTGGTGACTTTTTGTTTTGTTCGGACGGTTTGGGCTTGCCCGATCTTACTTCCCAGACCAGGGATCAAACCCAGAACCATGTCAGTGAAAACACCAAGTCTTAACAACTGGACAGCCAGGGAAGTCCTTGACGGCTCCTTTCTGAATTTCAGACCCTGGCGCAATAGCCCATGACCGATGCTCAACATATTCGTGTTGAATAGATGGTTTCTGCATTTCACCAGCGGAGCCTGGTGAGGGTCAAGACACAGAGAACACAGTGGAAGTTCACCTTACTGGAGGTTGGGTTTTTTCAGTTGGCACATAAATAAAATACCCAATAAATGTTTGCTGAATGAGCCAATGCTTGAAAATCCTTTTGGAAGATGGTGTAGTAGATACTAGCAAATGGTTTCTGAGTTATTCCCACAGTTTCATGCATTTAAGGCATATGAATTCAGCAGCCACTAAGAGCCAAGCACTGTTCTGGACAATATGGAAGTGGATGAAACAAAGTCTTTGCTTTTGTGGGGCTGACATTCTAGAGGTGAGACAGATGACAAATAACAAGAAAATGCTTAGTGTGTCTGTTTGATAATGATGAGGGCTGGGAAGAAAAGTGAAGCAGGGGAGGGGGCTTGAAAGTGGCAGAGGTGAGTGGGGAGGACAGAGTGCTATTTTATGTAGGTGGCCAGGCCTTACATAAAGGCCTCTTTATCAATGAGCAGAAGTGAGCCCTGCGGGTGGACAAATGAGCCAGAGGCAAGGGAACAGCGAGTGCAAAGGCCCTGAGGTGCAGTTGTGCCTGGCTGCTCGCAGAGCAGCAGAGATGCCAGGGTAGCTCAAGTGAGGGAGTGGAAAGACAGAGGAGATAAGGTGAGGGGAGGTGTGCACAGTTTAAGTAGGACCTTCTAGGTCTCCGGAAGGCGGGAAGATTTTGTTCAGGTGAGAAGCGAGCTACTGGAATGAAGTGACTTGACTCACGTTTTAAAAGATCATGCTGGCTACAATGTGGAGACTGGAACATGGGAGGGACATGGGAGAAAGCAGAGCCCCAGTGGGAGACTTTCACACAGACCCAGGCAAGAAAAAAAACGGTGCCTCAGACACAGCTAGTAGCGGTAGAGAAGTTCAGATTCTGGATATCTTTTCTTTTCTTTACTTTAGTCACACCATGGGGCTTTTAGTTCTCCAACCAGGGATTGAAGAAAAGCTATGACCAACCTAGACAGCATGTTGAAAAGCAGAGACATTACTTTGCCAGCAAAGGTCCATCTAGTCAAAGCTATGATTTTCCAGTGATCATGTATGGATGTGAGAGTTGGACTATAAAGAAAGCTGAGCGCTGAAGAATTGATGCTTTTGAAGTGTGGTGTTGGAGAAGACTCTTGAGAGTCCTTGGACTGCAAGGAGATCCAACCAGTCCATCTGAAAGGAGATCAGTCCTGGGTGTTCATTGGAAGGGCTGATGTTGAAGCTGAAACTCCAATACTTTGGCCACCTGATGGGAAGAGCTGACTCATTGGAAAAGACCCTGATGCTGGGAAAGCTTGAAGGTGGGAGGAGAAGGGAACGGCAGAGGATGAGATGGTTGGATGGCATCACCAACTTAATGGACATGAGTGAGAGTAAACTCATGGAGTTGGTGATGGACAGGGAGGCCTGGCGTGCTGCAGTTCATGGGGTCGCAAAGAGACACGACTAAGCACTGAACTGAATGGAAAAGGGATTGAAACTGGGCCAAGGCAGTGAAGGCGCCGAGTCTTAATCACTGGACCGCAGGGAATTCCCTCTGGACATCTTTTGAAGATAGGGTTGGCGTATTCATACTGGCTCAGATGTGGGCATGAGAGAGAGGAGTCAAGGATGACCCATGTTATAGCCTGAGCAACGGTAAGGATGGGGTTGCTATTTACTGAGACAGGAAGACCAGTGGAAGATCAGGTTTGAGGGTGAAAATGAAGAGTTCTATTGTGGACATGTTAAGTTTGGGTTTCTTGCTGAACATCCGAGTAGAGATGGATGATTCTGAGTGGGAAGGTCTGGACTGGAGGAGCAAATCTACAGTCATCAGTAGATGAGGATGTGTCTAAAGTCTCAGGAAGGATGAGGGCACCTGGAAAGGGACCAGAGGAGAAGAGAGGTCCAAGGGCTGAAGGTGAAGTCGCTCAGTCGTGTCCGACTCTTTGCAACCCCATGGACTGCAGCCCACCAGGCTCCTCAGTCCATGGGATTCTCCAGGCAAGAATACTGGAGTGGGTTGCCATTTCCTTCTCCAGAGGATCTTCCCAACCCAGGGATCGAACCTGGGTCTCCCGCACTGCAGGCAGACGCTTTAACCTCTGAGCCACCAGGGAAGTGCTATGGAATTCTATTCTGTGGACGCGGCACAGATGAGCAAGAAGGACTGGAAAGGAGTCTTCTAAAGTGGAGGGGAACCGAGAGAGTGGGATCCAGGAAGATCCCAGAAGGAGTCCAGGGAGGAGGGCCCAGTCACCTGATCGGGATGCTGCCGAGGAGGATGCTTAGAACTGACTGGCACTGGACGTGGTCCATGGCATCATTGAGGACCTAGACAAGAGCAGTTCCAGCTGGGTGGTGGGAGCAAAAGCCCAACTAGAGTGAGTTGAAGAGTGAAAGGGATGGGGTTCCCTTGTGGTCTAGTGGTTAAGAATCCACCTGCCCATGTAGGAGACACAGGTTTGGTCCCTGGTCAAGGAAGATTCCATAGCCTCAGAGCAACTAAGCCCATGCGCCACAGCTGTTGAGCCTGTGCACTAGAGTTTGCGAGCTGCAACTACTGCGACCTGCACCCTAGAGCCTGTGCCTTGCAGCAAGAGAAGCCATTGCAATGAGAAGCCCTCTCACTGAAACTAGAGCACAGCCCTCACCCGCCGCAGCTAAAGAAAGCCCATGCATAGCAAGGAAGACCCAGCACAGGTGAAAATAAAAACATCTTTTAAAAAGAGAGAGGGAAAAAGGGAAAAGAGCAATTCAGAGTGTCAATCTGGAAAACTCTTGGAGAAGTTTTACTGTTTACAAAGTGTGTGTGTGTGTGTGTGTGTGTGTGTGTTCAAGATGGGGAGAATTGCAGCATGGTTGTGTGTTGATGAGAATAACCAGTAGAAGGGGAGGAAACCGATGCTGTCAGAGAGACAAGAGGACTTGCTGGATGTACTAGGGGGCAAGAGGCACCGAGTGCATTGCCCAAGTGGAGGACGTGGTCTTAGCTGCACACTCCAAGCATCCACTTAATGGGGAGAAGCAGAGAAAGGATGCCCAGGACCTCTGGTGAGCGAAGGGTGAGGTGGGAGTCTGGGGGTGGGGGGCTTCCTTCTGATTGCTTCTGTTGTTCCAGTGAAACAGGAAGCAGGGTCATTCATCAGCTGACAGCGAATGCGGCGGGTTCGTTCTCCAGTATTGTTACAGATAGCTGTGGTTTCCGCTGACCCCCAGATGAAGAGCCTGGCTTATATTTAGGGCAGTATAAAATCCCACTGGATGCCAGGATCACCCTGGGCATGGTGTGAGCTCACACTTTGCTGGATGTGGGGCTACTAGGACCAACTGGGGGACCAGGGCAGGTCACACCAAGCCACATCCCCATCGAGGTATGAGTGCTCACTCATCGAGGTGTGGTGGGAGGGTAGTGACTCCATACCGTGATTCCTGCCCATTGCAATCGTTCCTTTCTCCTTCGAGTGTTTAAATGTAAGCTAAGGAATCCCAGGGTGGTCCAGTGGTTGGGATTCAAGCTTCCAATGCAGGGGGCTCAGATTCTATCCCTGGTAGGGGAACTAGGATCCAGGATCCCACAGGCTGGGCATGGCACAACTGAAAAAAAAAGAAAAAGAAAAGAAGCCAAATGCACTGTCGTGAGACTCTGGTATAAAGGCACAGCTGGAACCTCAGGCCTCCTGACTCCAGGCCAGTTTTCTCTGGCCAAGTTGCTCCATCTCTCATTGATTGTCAGTAGGGAGCAGCAGACTGGCAGGGAGGAGAATAATGCAGGCTGAAAGGAAGAAGAGGGGATATAAATCAGGGGATTCTGGGCATCAGGGCTGGGTGGGTCCCGTCAGATCATCTGGTCCAGAGTCCTTATTTTATAGGCTTGTTTTGCAACATCCTGATTTTATTTGATCTCTCAGCTCAGGCTGGAGAGCTTCAGTGACACACCCAACATCACCCAGCAGGGGCCCCAGCATCCCCTCTTGTCACCATCATCATCGGCACCAGCACCATGAGCATCTTCCTGGGAGCTGGCTGCATCAATCATTCCTGCTGTCACGCTGCACCTCATTTCACCCTCGGGGCCCCTCTGAGGTGGACACTCGGGTTATTTTCATTTCACAGGTGTGGAAACATCATGGGGTGGGTAAGGCGCAAGCCAGGGGACCTTCCACTCTGAAAACCTTGACCAGAGATCTCTGGGGCCTGATAGCCCTCAGATACAAGGCAGAAGGGGGGCTCCCCTCGAAACCTGAAAGCAGTAAATTTAAGACCAATAAAGGGAAGTTTTGCTCTGCACTGAGGGGGTACTGGCTAAAAATACTAGTGGCTACAAGAAGTATTTAGATGAATTCATAGATAGTTGATCTTCACATCTCTTAAAAACATAAACAACACCTCACTGTCCAGAACCACCCCCTGTACTTGTAGGAAAGGTTTGCCTCTTCGCCCTGGTGGCTTCCCCACCCTTCCATCCCGCCCCTCGCCCCCTTGCACAATTGGCTGAAGCAGTGCTGCTCTCCTGGGGGTGTCTGGACATGCCCTGTCCTCCTGCTGTGGGCTCTTCGTGTGTGCTCTTACCTCTGTTGGAAGACAATCCTGGGCTGCTGTCCTCTCTGCTCTTTGCCTGGGTGGCTCTTTCTCACCCTCCACACTTCAGCCTAAATGTCACCTCTTCCAGAGGCTTTCCCTGCATGACCACCCAACTGAGTCAGTGCCCGGCCACTCTGACCTGTCACCCATGGTCTTCTTCCTTGCCCTTACTTTAAGCCTACTTAGTTAACTGATCAGCTTGTTTTGTGTCTGTCTCCTTTTGCTGGACAGTGAGCTCGGTGAGGGCAGTGTCCCTGCCTGTCTTCATTCCCATGTCTCCAGAACAAGTCCCCTACTAGCTTACTACCTGGCTTGTGCTAGCTATTTATTCAACATTAACTGCTGGATACAGTCCTAAACCATTTTAAATGAATTTACACATTCAGTTCCCATACATCAGTCCTATAAAAGAAGTCCTGTTAGTATCAGTATTATCCTTATTTTACATGTAAGTAAACTAAAGTACAGATTGGTGAGAAATTTACCCACGGTTACAGCTAATGAGTGGCAGAGAAGAGATTACAATTCAGGCAGAGGGGCTCCACAGTCTATACTCAGCCACAACTCTCTCCTCCTTCTCCAGTGTTTATTGAGAAGGTCATCAGTGGACAGTTGAAGAATGAATGAATGAATAAATGAGAGGGATTGGTGCAAAGGGCCCTGGAATCAGATAGACATGGGACTGGGACCCAGCTCTGTCCCCTGTGAACTTGGATCTCAGATTACAAGTCTATTTAAGAAACAAAACAAAAACGCTTCCCTGAGATCGCCTCAAAGCAATAAGAAAAAAAAATTAAACAACCTAAGAGAGAAATGGCGAAAGTTTGAATAGGCAATTCACAGAGAAAGAAACCAGGATGCAAAGTAAACAAATGAAAAGATGTTTCATCTGGTCAGTTCAGTTCAGTTCAGTCGCGCAGTCGTGTCTGACTCTTTGCGACCCCGTGAATCGCAGTACGCCAGGCCTCCCTGTCCTCACCAACTCCCGGAGTTCACTCAGACTCACGTCCATCGAGTCCATGATGCCATCCAGCCATCTCATCCTCGGTCGTCCCTTTCTCCTCCTGCCCCCAATCCCTCCCAGCATCAGGGTCTTTTCCAATGAGTCAACTCTTCGCATGAGGTGCCCAAAGTACTGGAGCTTCAGTTTTAGCATCATTCCTTCCAAAGAAATCCCAGGGTTGATCTCCTTCAGAATGGACTGGTTGGATCTCCTTGCAGTCCAAGGGACTCTCAAGAGTCTTCTCCAACACCACAGTTCGAAAGCATCAATTCTTCTGCGCTCAGCCTTCTTCACAGTCCAACTCTCACATCCATACATGACCACAGGAAAAACCATAGCCTTGACTAGACGGACCTTAGTCGGCAAAGTAATGTCTCTGCTTTTGAATATACTATCTAGGTTGGTCATAACTTTTCTTCCAAGGAGTAAGCGCCTTTTAATTTCATGGCTGCA
The DNA here is from genome assembly GCA_006408695.1 of Aepyceros melampus. Lineage (NCBI taxonomy): Eukaryota > Metazoa > Chordata > Mammalia > Artiodactyla > Bovidae > Aepyceros > Aepyceros melampus. The sequence continues at coordinate 390,992 of SJXQ01000664.1, read as the reverse complement.
GTCACCATCTGCAGTGATTTTGGAGCCCAAAAAAACAAAGTCTGACACTGTTTCTACTGTTTCCCCATCTATTTCCCATGAAGTGATGGGGCCAGATGCCATGATCTTCATCCAAGGAGTAAGCGCCTTTTAATTTCATGGCTGCAGTCACCATCTGCAGTGATTTTGGAGCCCAAAAAAAACAAAGTCTGACACTGTTTCTACTGTTTCCCCATCTATTTCCCATGAAGTGATATCTGGTCAGGGAAATGCAAATGACTGACATGTTAGGCACCATGAAGAAGTCTGGTAGTGAGGTGCTGCTGAGGACGTGGAGCCACTGGGGCGCTCATCCCCCCTGGCAGCCAGAGGGGTGTGTTCATGGGTACAGCACTTTGGAAAACAAACTTGGGAGCACTCGTGAAGTTAAACATGGGCATACCTGATGACCCACAATTTCAATCTCAGATATGCAGCCTAGAGAAACTCCCACTTGTGTGCAGCCAGAAACATGTTTAAGAATGATCATGGCAGACCTACTATTATAGCAGAAAACTAGAACGACCTAATGCTCATTGACTGGAGAACAGGCGAAGAAGCTGAGGTCTAACTTAGATGATGGAATACTAGAGAGCTGAGAAAGTGAGTGAATGTCAGCTAAAATGTAAAATCAGCTATGTATTTTGGAAACCTAGTGATGCATGAAAAATCAAGCCAAAGAGGAATACCTAGGCATCATATTATTTATATAAAAGTCAAAAAGCAAACAAAACTATGTGTAGGATCCATCCCCATAGAGTGACAATATTTTTTCTCAAAGCAAGTAAATGGGGATCACAAAATTCAGGATCATGTTGAACTCTGGAGGAAGGCAAGGAACAGAACTGGGGAAACATGTAGCTGGTTTCAACAGTGCTGGTGAAGGTCTAGTTCCTAAATTGGGGCAGTGGTTCATCGTTGTTTTGTCTTCATAAACCAGACATTCATTACACATTTTCTTTTGGTATTCACCAAATATTACATAACAAAGTTTTTTTCTTCTGTGGTTTTCAGAGTTGTTGTAAGAATCAAATGGGAGTGTGGATAGAGTGGTTTCATTCATTTAAAAGGCCTCCATCATATTCTAGTCATCCTCTTAGACACCAAAAAATGTTGCTTGCTCGTGTCCGACTCTTTGTGACCCCATGGACTATACGGTCCAGGCCAGAATACTGGAGCGGGTAGCTGTTCCCTCTCCAGGGGATCTTCCCAACCCAGAGATCAAACCCAAGTCTCCCATACTGCAGATGGATTCTTTACCAGCTGAGCCACAAGGGAAGACCAAGAATACTGGAGTGGGTAGCCTATCCCTTCTCCAGTAGCTCTTCCCGACCCAGGAATTGAACTGCTGTCTCCCACATTGCAAGTGGGTTCTTTACCAACTGAGCTATCAGGGAAGCCACTTGGTAGCTTCCTTAGACACCAAGGAAGATACAAAAAATGAGAACATGGTCCAATGAGAGGATGTGGCTCAAGATCAGAGCGTTGAAAAGCACCAGCTTTGGAGCCAGACAGACTCAGGCGCAAATCCCAGCTCGGCTATTTACTAGGTGTATGAACTTGGGTGGGTGTCCCTGGTGGCTCAGCAGGTGGAAAATCTGCCTGCAATGCAGGAGACCCAGGTTTGACCCACGGCTATTCACTCCAGTATTCTTGCCTGGAGAATTCCACGAATGGAGGAGCCTGGTGGGCCACAGTCCACAGAGTCACAAAGCGTTGGACTTCACTGAGCAACTAACACTTCCACTTTTTCACATATGACGTTGGGTAACTTACCCTGCCTCCCTCTTCCTTAGTTTTGTCATCAATAAAGAATAACAATCATGAAATGCTATAAGGCTTGGATAAAGCTTTAAAGATAACTGACTCACCATGATATAAGCATTTAGTAAGAGCTCAATTTTGCTTTTTGTGCAAAATGCTGAGACAGTGGGGTGGAGAGGAGAGTATCAGTCTGCCCCGGTGAGCACTGAATGGGAAGAGAAGGAGTTTGGGTTGTTCACTTAAGGCTCCAAGGGATGACTAAAGGTTTGAAGCAGAAACAAGATTTGTGTCTCAGAAAGATCTCCCCGGCTAAAGTGAGGGGTAAGACCTGAAGACAGGAAGAGTTTAAGAGGTTGTAAAAATAATCCAGATGAGAGAGTATAGAATCCTGACCCAGGGAGTGTGAAGTACACAGGGACAGGAGCACTGGAAAGAAGGGGATGGATTCTAGACTATGGGGAGATAGAGCTGATTGGACTGAAGACTCTATGCGGGGACAAAGACGGCAGAAATCACATGGGACAATATCTAGGTGTGATGCCCTAGGACAGGGCGCTCAGAAGGAGAAGCAGGTTGGAGGGGAAAGCAAAAGGATGAGTCCAGAGTGGGTCAAGTTGAGTTGGGGGGCTTGGGGGTCATCCATGGAGGTGCTGCATTTACTCGGGAGCTCAGGGCAGAGCTCAGCTTGGAGAAGGTAACTGGGCCTGAGTGAGCTTGTTGATACAGGGAATGAGGGTGTGTAGCAGGCTGAGTTGCCTATGTTCCCGGAGCAGGAGGAGGAGCTGGGGAGACCACAAATAAGCTGGGAAGGGAAGCAGAAAATAGGAAGGTGGGGTCTCCTTGAAGCTGGGGGAGGTGAGAGCTTTTAGGAGAATGGGTATCCTACCCCAGAGTCGGACGTCACAGAGTCTGGCCATAAAGGGTTTTCAATGTCCTGGGCAGGAACATTTCCTGGTGTGGTGGGGACCCATCTTGGAGAAGCTTTTCTCAAGGTTCCCAGCATGAATTTTGGCCCCTCCAATCCCCCCGCCCCCTCCCCACAGCTCCCATCCATCCTGCCCATCCCTTAGGTCTTTTTCTTAAGAAAAACCTTTTTATTTTGTATTGGGGTATAGCCAGTTAGCTAAACAATGTTGTGACAGTTTCAGGTGAACAGTGAGGGGACTCAGCCATGTAACCATTTCCCCCAAGTATCCATTCTCCCCCAAACTCCCCTACCTCTTAGATGTTACCATATTTGTTCAGTCTATTCTCTGTTGGTCTATAAACTCAGCAGCAACCACCAGAAATCATGCTAAACATACTATTTCATTTGAGCCTCTTTTCAGTTTCAAGAAATCTGTGTTCTTTTCATCCTCACTTAGCAAACTGAGGCTCACGTGAAGACCCTGAAAGTGGAGTGGACTTATTTGGCCAATACTGGTGCCAGGTTCCATCCCTAACTTGTGGGTGGCAGACAAAAAAAATAAACTCAAGACTCTGAACTTCCAATACCTGAACTCCGTGGTTCTCAAACTTGAGCTTGTGTACAGAACGCCAGAGTTTGGTATGAACTGGCAGATTCCAAGGCCCCAAACTGCAGAGATTCTGATTCAGCAGACGGGAAACAAGGTCTGGGGACCTATTTAATTAAGCAGCACCCCAGGGGATTCCCATGCAGGTGAGGGAGGGCCACCCAGGGGGCAATATTAACCCCATCGTGTGCTGCACACAAGGTCCAATTTCAGGCCGCAGAGTGGTCTGGACCCCGAAGCTACTGGCTTCTGGCAATCGGTTAGGGTTCTG
>SJXQ01000664.1:363851-386581 GCA_006408695.1 Aepyceros melampus | reverse complement strand
ACGCACCTGGTGCGCTCACTGCAGAGACCCGGGCTCCGAGCCCTGCGGTGGAGGGGATGACGCGGACGCCCACCCGCGGCCCTGCGCCCCCGTCCCAGCTGCGTCCCCTGACTCTGGGTGCGCTCCCCCATCAGAAGGCCTGATGCCATCTCCCAGCTCAGCAGCTGACTTCTGAGCCTCGGTTGTTGCCTCTGTGAAATGGGAGAATGTCCACCTCCCAGTGTCAGGCTGGTGACATGGAGGAAGGGATGGGGACGTTATAAACTCTAAAGCCTGTCCCAATGTCGAAGCGTCCAGAAGAACCTAAGAGGGGCAAGTCTAACTGCTCTGTGCCTCAGTGTCCTCACTTGTGAAATAAGAGTGATTATCCCTTTTTCAGGAGTAGATAGGACTTCTCTTGTGGCTCAGCTGGTAAAGAATTGCCTTGCAAATACGGGAGAGACCTGGGTTCCATCCCTGGGTTGGGAAGATCCCCTGGAGAAGGGAAAGGCTGCCCACTCCAGTATTCTGGCCTGGAGAATTCCAGGGACTATACAGTCAGTGGGGTCACAAAGAGTCGGACACGACTGAGCAACTTTCACTTCCCCTTCACTTTCATGAGAAGATAATGTTCCCGAAGTGCCTAGAAAACAGTCCATGCTGAGGGCAGCCACTGGGGTTGTGGGTATCATCACTTACTGCCTACCCAGAAACAGTCATTCCCTCTTCTCACTCAGGTACTGGGGCTTTCCTTGGTTTTCAGCTCCTATTTGGGAAATGCGGAGGATGGGAAAAGTCTGAGGATGGGAGAGAATCAGGGGCTTGGTTCCATCCCTAACTTTCTGAAGCAAATTTTCCAGCTATAAAGTGGGGTTGATAGCACACTCCCTGACAATCCACAGAGGTGTAAAGACCACGGAATGAGAAAATAAACCTGGAAACACTTGTAAACTGTGAAGTGCTGCCTATATCCAAAAAAGAAAAAAATTAAAATTTTGTTTTAAAGGGTCTTGGATTGGTCAAGAAGTAAACTAGCTTTAGCCGTGAGTCACCGAAGGTCCCCATGAGAAAGGCCGCTGGACTTAACCTTCACTCGTGGAGCCCACCATGCCGTGCCATGCTGGCACAAGGGTGCGGAGCGAGACCCTACAATCAGGAGGGCTCAGGGTCCAGGTAGCCGAGAGGCAAAGGTGTTCTGGGAGCACAAAGGAGGGAGGAAGTTGGCTCCCTGGGGTGAGACAGGGAGGAAGACTTCCCGGAGGAGTCAGCCTTGAGAGGACTGTTTAAGGAATGGTTATAGCTCCCAGGGGGAGAAAGGAAAGTATATTGCAGGCAGAGACAAATTACAGCAGAAAAATCCAGGGATGAGAAAGGAAAGTATATTGCAGGCAGAGACAAATTACAGCAGAAAAATCCAGGGATGAGAAAGTGTGTAGTGTATTCAGGGAAAGGACATGAAATGCGGCTGAAATGCAGGGCAGGAAAGAGGGAGGTTCAGATGAAGACCAGTTGGGCAGGGCTTCCAGTGCTTTCCTGCTGCTGCTGCTAAGTCCCTTCAATCGTGTCCGACTCTGTGAGACCCTATGGACGGCAGCCCACCAGGCTCCTCCATCCACAGGATTCTCTAGGCAAGGATACTGGAGTGGGTTGCCATTTCCTTCTCCACCAGTGCCTCCCTAGGGAGCTCATACTCTATCCTGAGGTTGATGAGGGTACATGAGGGCTTTGCAACAGGGGAACAATGTAGTCAGGTGGAGGTTCTAGAAAGATCCCTGTGGTAGGTGTAGAGGATGATTAAAGGCAAGAAGAGGAAAGAGAGGACAGACTGAAGCCATTGCCTGAGTTGAAGGTGGCCTGAGCTAAAGCAATGGCAAGAGGGTGGGAGAAGGGACAGATGGGTGAAAACTTTCCAGAACAGAACAGCAGAATATTCAGTAGAATAATTTGAGGGAGAGAAGGTAAAGATGACTGAATTTTCTGTCTCTGGAGCTTGAGGTGAATAGGGACAGCATTTCATGCTGATGGGAGCCCAGGAACAGAGCAGAGTGAGGTCCCCTTCAAAGTACCATTGGACATCCATTTCTTCAAGAGCTGTCTGTGCTGTGCCTCCAGACTTGGGAGCAGAGTAAGACCCAGCATCTTGCAGGGAGAGGCTAAAGTGAGAGAGAAGACAATGTTAGGCAGAGGCTAACGAGAGACCAAAGAATATTAGGAATCTTTTGGTTGTAAGTGACAGAACTCAATTCAACCTAGGTTTTAAAAAAATGTTTTAAAGGAAAATGAGAGATATTAAGAGTCTTAAAAAAAGGGTCTAGTGTGTCTGTTATCTTGGAGTTTCAAGGGAGTGTCAACTTCAGGCATTGCTGGGCTCAGGGTTCCTGATAATGTCATTGGGTTATCTCCCTGCCACCTCCATCAGTCAATTCTGTTTGTTTCTGCCTTTCTTTAAGAATGGGCCATCTTCTTTCTCTCCCGTGACAGATTGGCCCTCTCCAGTCCCAGAAAAGATACGTCTTCAGAGTCTTTATCAGCTCACACTTCGGAAGGAGAAAGCCAGTGGTCCCCACCTGCTTCATCAGCAGTGCTGGGGTGGTGGAGGCTTGATTGACCAGCCCATCACATGTGCAAGACCCAACCGAACCATTGTACCAAGGAGAATGGGGCCCTGTGACTGGCCTACTTGCCTTTCCCGGTGGGTAGGAACCTGTGAGGACACCCCACCAGCCTGCAGGTTTAAGGGCAGAACCCTGACATTTCCAGGTTGCACAGAACTTGGGAAGGAGACTGACGAGCCTGAGAGAGGTTCTAGGAGAAGCAAAGTCTTCAAGGGAGGAGACAAGTTCTGCAAGGAGGCAATGGAAAAAGGCAAATTCTGGAAGGAGTGACAGGCACCCCCTATTCTGGGCTCCAACCACCCACCCTTACTTGGTGTGGAAAAAGGCTGTGAGCCCTGATGAGCCAGTACAGGTTCTACCATGCTCCAGGTGGAGCCCATTTCTCCACCTGTGATATGAGGACACTCACAGAACACCCATCCCATAGGATGGGTGAAAGGTGGGAGCAAGATGGCACCGAGAAGTGCTTATCCGATGCCTGGCACATGCTAAATGCTCAGTAATTGGGAGCTACTTATTCTGCTGGTGGAAGAAATTGTTAGTAGCGGCAGTGGTCATAGCCCCAGAATCCTGAGTTCTGGGGTAGAAAGTTTAGCTAATACATTCAGGGCCACTGAGGCCTCACACATTTATTCACTCAACAGCCTTTAACAGAGCAGAGCCCCTGCTGCATGTACCCCAGTCCCTGTGTCAGACACGGCAGCACACAGGCGTCTAAGGCCTCGGGAGATATGATATGATGGTGAGCAGCTACTATTCGGGATGATAAGTGCCACAGGGCCTGGGCTGTGGGAGCCCAGAGAAACATGGCTCATAGGAGGCGCCAGGGCAACTCTATAGGAAAGCAACATTCGAGGTGGCCCCAAAAGACAACTGATGGAGACAAAAAATGCTGATGTTCTGGGGGCTTCCCTGGTGATCTAGTGGCTAAGACTGGACTCCCAATGCAGGGGGCCTGGGTTCGATCCCTAGTCAGGGAACTGGATCTTGCATGTTACCACTGAAAAATCCTGCATGCTGCAACTAATACCCGGCATAGCCAAATATATAAATAAATATTAAAACAAATTTTAAGTGCTAATGTTCTCTGCATGTCACAGTGGGTCAGATGCTGGGTGTGCTGAGCATTTTCATATAGGAGGTAGGGACTGCTGTTCCCATTTCATGGATAAGGGAATAGGGACTCACAGTGGGTAGATGGCTTGCTCAGAGTCACCATACTTGCAAATGGGGGCACCAGGGCTGGCCTGACCCTACCGGCTGGGTTTACCAGGTGGAGAAGAGAGAAAGAGGGTGCCAGGGAGAGGGAGAGGGACAAAGTGACCCAGCCCTCCGGGATGGGGAGCGGAAGGCAGGAGTCCCCCCTGGAAAGCGCACACCTGGGAGGGGGCAAGGCAGGGACAGAGGGACAAGGACGAGATGGGAACCTTGACCTTCAGCAAGTCCTGTGCCTCCTGGGACCTCGGTCTCCTCTGCACAGTGTGGTTGAGCAAGCTATTATCTCCACGCCCATTTTACAGATGAGGAAATGAAGATTAGGTCCAAGCCTTCCAGCGATGGAGCTCACATGCAGTGGCCACTGCACCGCAGTGCTGCCGGAGCAAATGCGGGGTGAGAGCTCGCTGCAAACCCTCCTCTCTGTCAAGGGTGGCAGCCACAGAGGGCACCCCAGAGGAGTGAGTGTCCCCATGGGAGCAGCTCTCAGGGGACCCCAGAAGATGGTCCTGTGCTTCTGTTCAGAAACTCAGCCTCCTAAGGACCCTGGAGAAAATTTCATTCATGCCCTGGGAGGAAGGCATGCCACTTGCAAATGCAGAAACGGAGCCCGGAAAGAGGGGAGCACCTTGTTCCAGATCGCACAGTGAGCCGTGGTAGAAACCCATCCAGAGTTCAGCTCGCCTGACACCTGGGGCGGTGCCCTTTCTCCATTCCAAAATCTGCTCCTCACCATGCCTCCCTTTATAGCAATCTCTATCAACCTCAGCCATTAATAGGGACCAGGCACTACATCTTTCTTTATCTCTGGTCCTCCAAGCTATCCTATGAAGTATCACCCAGGGCAGCCATAAGGTCTGGTGGTGGTGGTTTAGTTGCTAAGTCGTGTCCGACTCTTGCGACCCCATGGACTGTAGCCTACCAGGCTCCTCTGTCCATGGGATTTTCCAGGCAAGAATACTGGAGTGGGTTGCCATTTCCTTCTCCAGGGGATCTTCCCAACCCAGGGATCGAACCCAGGTCTTCTTTACCGACTAAGCTATGAGGGAAGCCCTAAGGTCTAGAAACAGAGGCAAATATACATACTTAATACGTGGTTCATTGACTGAATATTACAAAACACATTAATGATAATGAGTGCATCTAGACTTTACAGCCACCCTATAAATTATGCAATCCTAATTTGCAGATGAGAAAACTGAGGTTCAGAGATGTGAGAAGTCTCGCTCCTGGACTCGCAGCAAGGAAGTGACAGCTTGAGGATTAGTATACAAGCATCTCTGACTCCACAGTCTAGATGCTTGTCCCTACCCCAAGCTGCTGTTGGGTAAGAGGTGAAGGACCTGCAAAGCGAGGTGAGGAGTGACAGGAGGCTCTGATCCCCAGGGATGAGAAAAGTAACAGTTATTGTGAACATAAGGCCTCTGAAGTCAGGCTGCCTGGGTTTGAATCCTGCTCTGCCCTCAGGCAAGTCACTGGTCCTCTCTGAGCCGCATTTTTCTCATCTGTGTAAGGGGGATGATAATAATGTGCTCACTTCATTGGGTGGTTGGGAGGGTTAGATTAGAAGAGTGTGTGGCACGTGGCTAGCACATTGGAAGAGTTGCCTCTTGTTTGCTGGCCTCTTGTATGGCATTCTGCAGTGACTGCCTCGCCTACCAGCAGTACCGCTTTTATACCAACTGTGGGTTCTGGAGCTGGCCACCTGGGCTCAGCTACTTGCTAGCAGGGTGGTCTAGAGCTTAGCGGGCGACTTAAAGTGAGGCTCATGAAGTTAAGCCTCAGGTCTCTCAGTTGCATGGCCTTGTACCTTATTTTATATTCATAGCTTTCTATTCTTTTTCTTAAAGGGATCCCCCAATATTGTGTAAGCGCTACTGACAGCCTGTAAAACATGCATCAGCCTCTGTGTGTCTAATGCATTTGGCCTCTCCATGTACCTCGATTTTCTCATTTCTTAAGTAGGGAGGGTGTTATTAAATGAATGAATAGGTGTAGAATGCTTTGAAAACACCTGGCACATAGTAAATGGCCTCTTAAGTGAGTCTCCAGCTAGTGAATATGCTAAGTGCTAGTCAACGTGCTAAATGCTTTACCCTGGTCACGTTATTTAATGATGTTTAATCTTCACAGCCACCACTCCCATTTTACAGATGAGAAAACAGAGGCTCAGAGAAATGAGATCAGAGCTGGGAAGCTAGATGGGTCTGACTGGAGGGCCTTGCCCCTAACCATTGCTCCCACTACGCCCTGGTTTAGGATGGGCCCCTGTCCCCTGGCAGCTGAACCCAGAGGATCTGGGTCAAACCTCAGGCAAGCACTGCTGCCAGGCTCTGGTCACCCGGAGGAGGGGGACAAGGCCCCCCCGCCAAGTCCAGCTGGGCCCTGCCACACCTAGCACCCTCGTCCTGCCTGCCCCCTAGAACTTCCTCCAGAGCTCCCGTCACCAGAGGCCCTGGCCCAGGTGGGGCAGGGGCCAACGGGTGACAATGACCGATTTAGAAAGTAAAGTTGCTTCTCAAACAAATAAGAAAGAAGAGGAAAGAAAGAAATGGCCTGCCCGCTTCCTGCCCCACTCTCTCTCCCGGCACCTGGGGCCCAGCTGCGGGGTTTCACTGCTTGTTTGTTCATCCTGCCTTGAGGAGCCTCTTCTTAAAGCCCCAGGCTCCCTCCCCGCTGGGCCGCAGGCTGATTGTGGAGCCCGTGGAAATAAGCACCCTCCGTGATTGTCGCGTTGTTGTCGTCTCGGGTATTGTTTGGGTTGACAATGCCAATAATCACAGCAATCTGGGTTTCCTGCAGTTGGGAGGAGTGGGGGACTACCAGCTTGGCCGTGGGAGCTGCCATCCCGGCTCTGAGATGTCTGAGGTGTGAAGGCCTGGCCAGGTTATCCCTTCTCTCTGGGCCTGAGTTGCCTTGTCTGTAAAGTGGGGGTAAGGTTGTGGTGAGGGTCGGGTGAGTAGGGAAGACATAGGCATGCCCCGGTGGGGGCGGCAGCTACCCCGTCAACTACTGTGCAAGCCAGGGTCACGCAGAAGCACAATTCTAAGAGCCTCTGCAGGTGGGTATGGAAAGCTTGGTGGACTTGGAGGTAAAATAATCCTGAAGCCCTTGGTATGTTCTAGCCGATGTTTTAAGTGCTTTGCAGAGAATGATCATTTCATCCTTACCACAACCAAATGAAGTAGGTACTGTGTCGTTCCTATTTACAGGTGTGGAAATTTAGGTGCAGAGAAATGGCTTGCCGGAGGCCAGCACGGCTGGTAGGTACAGATGAACTCAGACTGTCTGGGTCTGGAGTCAGTGCTCGGAGCTGCAGGCACTGGCTTGGGGGCAGGTCTGGCTTGAGAGTGATTTGCTGTGTAACAGTGGACAAGTCCTTTGCCTTCTCAGCCTCCGTTCTTGATCTGCAAAGTGAGCAGCCCATAATACCTGTCTATAAAGTCGGACATGACTGAACGACTAAACATGCACGCACGCACGCACACACAGGTATCAAAATCCTCAGGGAGACTTGTGGCCAGATTTAGTGACCAGGTAGAGAAAGACTGGATATACCGGGGGCCCAGGAAGCCACGGCTGTCACTGTCACTGCCATCATTATTATTAGTTTTAGAGTCACAGACGAGAGCCAGCCTAGAGGATGCTGAGGGCCCAGCTCAGCTCTGAAAATCTAAATCCTGTGGTTGCAGCTGGGGGAGTGACTCCAGGAGGCACCTGGTAAGAGGTGGCTCCACCCGTTGGGGCTAATGGGGCTAAAAAAAAATCCCTGAGGCGCCACCATGCAATTTGCCAGTCGCCTGCCCCGATTAAAGGCAAATTCTCCTACCCTGCTTCTCCACCCCACCCCTACTTCCCGTGAGCTGTGTGGCTCCAGAGAAGTCACTTGGCCTCTCTGAGACAGGAAAAGGACATGACCTACATTAGACATGCTGTAGATAAAATGCATAGCCTAGCTCCTGACATGAAGTCACCAAGAGGCAAGGAGAACCTGAATTTTGAAGCCGACCTATGTTCCAGTCCTCCCTGGGCACGTTTCTTGGACTTTCTGAGCCTGGAAAAGAGGTTTGCACAGCAGCCAACACACAGCAGTTGCTTAACTAACAATTGTGGTTGGCTGTGACCATTTCTTATACTTTCCAAGGATGTCCAGAGCCCCTCAAAGATCCTGGGGGTTCTAATGTTCACTCTAGTTCTCAATTTCTCTGTCCCTCCAGAACTGTCCTCTGCCCATCTCCCTCTGTTCTGTGCTTAGTAGGTGACCTTGGTGGATGACATCAATGGGCTTTGTCCTCTGGCTTCTGGTGGGGTGGGGCAGGAGGCAGAGGCAGGTGGAGGGTGACAATCTATTTATTGCCCCAGCCCCTCCTGCAGGGCACCCACAGGCTGCCCGTGTCCCTCACCCAAAGTCTGCAGCCCCAGGCGTACAACTGTGGCTCTGGGTCCAAGTACCCTCTCCCTCCCCACCCTTTGGGCTGTGAATGATAACAGCTCTCCATGGTTGCCAGCCCTGGGACTGCCTTGTCCCTCCTAGTCTCCCTAAATCCTGCCCACATCTTTGTCATAGACCCTTGATTAAATTCTCTTCAAATTACTCAATTTGAATGTACCATCTGTTTCCTGCCAGGGCCCTGATCATGTGTGATGTGTGCTCTGATGTATTCATCTAGGACTCCAGGTATGGTCGAATAATAAACATTCACACAGCTTCCACAGTCAGCTATTTATCCACTCAATTAATTTTTGCTGAGATCTGCCGTGTCCCAGGCTCTTGTGTATGGAGCCGGGGGCAGAGATGACCAAGACAAGAGTCCCTGACCTCAGAGAACTCATGGACTACTCGGCGAGACAGATGCCTTAAGAGACAACAATATTTGCTGAAAGCCGTGACAGAGGCATGGGCGAACACTGGCCAGGCAGAAGGGAAGCCATCACCTTTGGAGAGGCTGTACAGCAGAAGGGCTTTTGAGCATCATCTTTGAAAAAAAAATGTAATAACATTTTATTTAGCCCAGTGTTTCAAAATATCAACAAATAATATTATCAAGTAAAACTGATGGAAAAATTCCAGAGGTTTTCACATCTTTTTTTGAAGTCTTTCAAGTCTGGTGTGTGTTTTGCACTTACGGTGCATCTTAGTCTGTCCTGATCCCATTTCAGGGTTCCGTAGCCTCTAGTGTGGAGTGGCACCTCCTTCGATTCTCACACCAGCTCTGGGAGCTCAGTAGGGCTTTTGCTCCCACTTCACAGTTGAGGAAGCAGAGACTCAGGGGAATATCTTGCCCAGGGTCACAATTACTCCATGATGGGGGCAGGCTAGAACCTATAGCTGTATGGTTCCAAAGCCTGACTTCCTCTGGACCAACCCCTTCTTGCCAGAGTGAAGCAGTGACAAAGGCTAAAGTCCAAACTTTAAACTGAAGTCCTCTGACCCCAAATCCTGCAGTGTTTCTACCTCGGCTGATTCCAGGGGACAGATTAAGGGGAGGTTGTTGTCGTTCAGTTGCCAAGTCGTGCCTGACTCTTTGTGACCCCGTGGACTGCCGCCCGCCAGGTCCCCCATTCCCTCACCATCTCCTGGAGTTTGCAGATAAGGGAAGGTAATAAGAGAAGGTAATAACCTTCCAAAATGGGTTCCTACCTCTATTCTTCTAGGACCTTGAGACAGCATGGGGGTAGGGTGATGGCAGAGGAGCACTGAGAACTTCTGGCTAAGTTGCTAAATTCTCTTTTGGGAAGAGGGGGTAGTTAAGGGGTGGAAGGTGAGGGCTGCACGGGATGGTGGCAGCTAGACTAGGCAAACTGGAAAGTGGCAGCAGGTGATCTGGGATCTTTGCCCACGCCATGGTCAGCGATTCCTCCTGAGCTTGAATGCAGGGCTATCCAGAAACGCTCACTCCCAGAGCCTAGGGTCGCAGTTAAAGTTCACAGTGAATTCATCACCATTGTTTTCACAATGATGCGTGGGAAATTATAATGGGAGGATAAAGGTAAGACATTCGGGTGAGCAACTTACCCCAGATACTCATGGCTAGATTCTTAGACCCACATTCATGCATTGAAGGGGAAATCAGAGCCAGGGAAGAATGGCTGGAAGCAAGGGGAGTTCTCTGCACATCCAGGGTGTGTGTTTGTGTGTTTGTGATTCCAGAGATGTGTGATGCTAAGAGTAATGTTCAGGAGTTGAGTATTCCTGGCCTATTGATTACTCGTCGATTATCCATCCACCCATAGAATCATCCATCCAACCATTCCCTTGAGGTCCTGTGTACCTGTCCATGCATCTCCTCTTGGTTTGTTCTTTCCTTCACCCTCCATTCATTCTGTCCCCTCTCCTGTCACCTACCCGTCTATCACCATCAACTCTGGACCCAATCTCCTGCGGAATGCTCAACGGGCAACTGTGAGTAAATTCAAGCCTTCCTTCAGACCTGGTGAGTGGACAGCCCTTAGTCTAAGCAAGGGAGCAGTTGTGGTGATGGAGAGGAGTTCTAGGAGCTTCGAGGAGGAAATGCCCAACTGTGACTTTCTGTGAGTCAGAAAGGCTGCCTGAGGCAGGAACACTCAGGCTGGTCTTGAAAGAGGAACAGGGGCTTGTGAAGCCGAAGAAGGAAGCCTGGCTGATGAGATGGGCAGTGATGCGGGCTGGCCAGGGACACAAAAGACCCCACCACAGAAGCTGGTGGGAGGGGATGAAGAAGCAGTGGCCTCGAGCCAAGGTCTCACCCCTGGCTCTCAGGGTCACAGCACAGAAGTCCATTGCAACCTTACCTGGCCTGGCCTTCTCTTAGCACAGGCTCGGGCATGTCAGCCTCGGAAGACCTAGAAAGCATCCAAGATATCCTCCTTATTGCATCCGAGAAACTGACCTGCCAGAGTCTCAGTGGACAGCCCGTCTCTAACTCCAGTGCCTTCTGGGTTCTCTCCATTAGCGTCCAGACCCCAACTCCTCCACACTCAACAGAACTTGCAGCCCCTCAGGGCCTGTCATGGGGCTGGGCCCAGAACAAGGGCCCTTCCCTTACCCCCGATCCCTGCTTGTCAATAATCAGATTGGTAGAGTTCACTCATGCTCTTTCCATCCATTTAATTCCCCGCAACAGTCCTGGGTTCAATCCCTGGGTCAGGAAGACCCTCTGGAGAAGGAAATGGCAGTCCGCTCCAGTACTCTTGCCTGGGAAGTCCCACGGACGGAGGAGCCTGGTAGGCTGCTACAGTCCGTGGGGTCGCAAAGAGTCGGACACGACTGAGCGACTTTACTCACTCACTCACTCAACAGTCCCGGGGGGCTGGAATTCCTTCTCTTTTTACAGATGTGGGGAGGGAAGTCTCAGAGAGGGCCAGGGGCTTGCCCAGAGTCACACAGCTCAAACACAGCAGAGCTGCCATTCTGACTGCTGCCCTGCACCTGCCCCGGGACACCAGGCGACACCCACGTAGGCTGGTCCCCTGTTGATGCTGTGCCGTTGACGTCGGGGGCTGTGGACCGGTGGGGTCGGGAGGGACAGAAACCAAACCCAGGTGAGGGCCTGGGCGGTGGGGGAAGGACCCTGGAGAGGAAACCTCGGAGCTTGTTTTCACCTGTAACCTGCTCTGCCCCGCCCAGCAATGGAAAATGTGTGTCAGAGGAAGCTGCAGGCTGGGGACGGGGTAGCTGTGCGTGGGCGACAGCTTGTGGAGGGCCACCTCGGGGGTAGGATGCGCCGGGGGCCGAGGTCGAGGGTGCTGGAGTGGAGTTCGGGTTCTGCCCCCCCGCCCTCTGCCTTCTCCTCTCGGGGTCGCACTTTCTTTCTCCACCGAGGAAAGGGAAGCGAGAACCGGGGCTGGGGGCACAGAGGGTGACGTGGCGGGAGTAACGAGAGGAAAGGCCCAAAGAGATGGTGTGTTGGCGCCAAGAGGGCAGCGGAAGGTGCTGGGTGGTGAGACTGAGGAGGCAAGAAGTCGCTCAAAGCCTCGCCTGGGGCCCCAGGGAAGTCTGGACAAATTCTGAGCAAGGGAGTGGTGTGGACGTGTTTGCTCTAGGATATCCTCCTTTAAAGTGGTGATCGGGGCTGAAATAGGCAAGAGTGAAATGCGATTTTTTTCGATGTTTTGCTAGTGTCTCAGGGCTACCATGTTTGTGTAACACGGTAGCACAGACCAGGTGGCTTGTGATCAGAGAAACGTCTTTTCTCACTGTTCTGCAGGTCAGAGGATGGATATTAACGTGTCCCTGGGGCCATGCTGTCTGAGACTCTCGGGAGAGAATCCTTTCTTGCCTCTTCCTGCCTTCTAGCGGTGGCCGTCAGTCCCTGGCATTCTGTGGTTTTCAGCTGCATTGTTCGAAACTCAGCCTCTGTCATCACGTGGCTTTCTCCCTGTGTGTCTCCTCTTATTTGGGATCTTTGTTTCCCCAACGGGGGACTGAACCCAGGCCCCTGGCGGTAGAAGCCCAGAGTCCTAACCACTGTACCACAGGGAATCCCCTACCCCCCTCTTCTTATAAAGACAGCAGTTATATGAGATTAAAGGCCTACCCTATTCCTGCATGACCTCATCTTCTATTTGCAACAACTTAATCCCCAGGTAAGGTCACATTGTGAAGTGCTAAGTTTTACTCCTTCAATGTCTATCTTTCAGGGACACAATTCAACCCATTATAGATGTCGTTCAAGTGCTTATCCTGTAGATAAATCCCAAATTAAAAAAACAAAACAAAACACTATGCAGATCGGATGTCCTGCTTTGAGACCTCAGCCTATCTGTCCCCGACAGGAATAGGGGACACTCACTCTGCCCTAGTGAGTCCTGAATAAATGGTTGAGAAATAATTGACTTGTGGTCCCCCGAGGCCCTCAGGTCTTTCCTTAACAAGTTGGAGAAATAGAATAAAAGTCTCCAGAGAACTAAGTCAAGCTGCCCTCTGTCCTGGATTCCTGCTGAGCAGCTGCTCCACGGACCTGGGCTCCTCCTTCTCCTCCCGCCTGGGCACCAGGCTGGGGGAGAGCCCTCACTCCCCCGAGAAGGAGAGAGAGAGCCAGCGCCTGAGCCTCCTTCCTCCCTGATTAGACAGAACCCTTCACCCTTCTCAATCCTCTCCCTCACTTCCCCAACCCAGCAGTCTCAGATTGCTCGGTTCACACAGGAGTCCATGCTGTCCCCGCTGCCTTCCCCCCTTGGTTCCTGCCTTTGCCTTAACCCCTGGGCCTATTGCCCTAGTCATCAAACTGATTTCCCTGCTGCCAGCAGCCAATCAGGCCATCCTCCACGCAAATCTGATGACAGTTCTCTCTCGCTGCCATAAAACCTTAAATGGCTCCCTAGTGTTCTCAGAATAAAGTCAGGATCTCTCCGCCTACCATTCCAGGCCTTGTATAAGTGGCTCCGGCATCACTCTCCAGCTTGTTTCTCACTCTCTCCCTTCATATGCTCTATCCTATCGGCAGGGGAGAATTTCTGTTGGAAGAGGGTACAGTGGGGAAGCTTGTCAAGATGTTGCTTCATAAGCAGGAATGCCTGGGCTTGACTGTGCCGCCATCTCTTCTGCATCTGCTTCTTGGCAGATGTTAACTCCTTCTGCACGACATTCTCTCTCCACATCTCCATTTTCCAGCATCTGATTCAAAGGACGTCTTCACTCTGATCACAGAACCAAAAGGGTATCTCCCTGCTCCAGATATAGAGCGTTTGGGTTGAACTTCCTGCCCAAGCATATTCTCATCCACTTTGTCTTGACCAGAGGATGCACCTCCCTTCCCTTAGAGCCAGGTCCTAGTCCCAGGCCTGCAGTTGAATGGCAAGAACAGCAGGTGAGAAAAGTGCTGGAATGCTGGCCTGGCTGCTAATCCCCTTTGCCAGCGTCTTGCTTGGTGACCTTGGGCAAGTCACTTTCCCTCTGTGGTCACAGTTTCCTCTCTGTTCGAATGCGGCATGGGGCAAGACAGCCAAGCAGGGTGAAAGCATGAACTAAGCCTTTCTCTTGAGCCCGGGTCAGGCCAGACCTTGGTCCTGTGAACAAGAGCTTCTGGGGCTCTTTATTTTTACATTAATTTGCATACTTTTGCATAAGAGCTATAAGAGGCCCCCTACTACATTTTGTTCATAGAAAGAACTGAGACCTGCACGTAATTGATGTTTGGGGATGGAAAAGACTCACTCGCTCATGGTTTCATCCAAATCTTAGCAGTCAGAGTTGAGTAACTAACCCTCCAACCCCCTCTTTTTATAGATGAGTAACTGAGCTCAGAAAGGGAAAGTGATGAGCCCGAGGTCACACAGCAAGTGAGGAGCAGTAGGCTCCTTCCCAGGCTTCCCACAGTATGCCAGGGGATGGTACTAGGCACCTCAAATTTCTGACCACGCAGGGTGGAAGGAGGCACAAGAGGGGGGTGAGTTTTGTCCTCAGGCCCTTCGCTGCACCCCAGAATAACAAAGCCTGCAGGCTCACAGCCTCCGCAACCACCACAGGAAACCAAATTGTAGTAGAAAGGCAGATGGGAGTGGAAAATCCTCTCAGAGATTTAGATCGTTGCTTTCACCTGTTCTAAAAATAACCTGACTTATTAGAGATTGATAGATGACAAGATAACCCACAAATTCTTCCACTGAGGTCTCGGAGAGGAGAAAGAGTGACTCTGTTTGAACAGAGGGGGAGTTGGGAAGTGTTGCAGAGGGCTGATGTGCTGGCCGGGAGCTCAGTGTTTAGGCGGTATCAGTACAGGCCGGCTGCAGGGCAGGTACGATGCTGAGAGGGAGGCAGACGTGGACACTGCCTTCAAGGGATCTAGTCACATGAGGGTGGGAGGCAGATGGCGAAAGTGGACAAGTTAAATAATTGCACATTGGGTTAAGTGCTATGAGGGAATGAGCACTGCTGAGATGGAGACTAATAGGGGAGACCAGGGTAGGTAGGGAGGTGACTTTTTTTTTTTTACTTTTTAAAATATAATATGCTTTTATGGCTGCACCATGGGATCTTAGTTCCCCAAGCAAAGATCAAACCCACGCCCCTGGCCATGGAGGCTCAGAGTCCTAACCATCAGGCTGCCAGGGAAGTCCCTGGAAGGAGGGGCCATTTAACAGAGTCCCAGCAGTCTAGTGGTTGGGACTTTGCCTTCTGATGCAGGCGTGCAGGTTTCATCCCTGATCAAGGATCTGGGGTCCCGCATGCCTCTTGGCCAAAAACATCAAAACATAAAACAGAAGCAGTATTGTAACTAATTCAGTAAAGACTTTAAAAATGCTCTACATCAAAACAAAAAATCAACTTAAAAATAAAAGTAAATAAATAAATTGAGGCCTGGAGAATGAGAAGGAACCAGTCCAGCAGAGTGGAGGGAACGGCATCTCAGGAGAGACAGTAGCATGCACAAAAGCCCAAAGGTGGGACAGAGCTCGGTGGTTCAAGAAGCTGGAAGGCCAGTGCCAGGGGAGAGAGGGAAGGGCTGTAGCCTTGCAGGAGCTTGGAAGGAGGCAGGCCCAGGCCTGTGCTGGCTTTGAGGACCTGCTGGGGCTTATGGATTAGATTCCAGGTCCATGGGAACTCCTGAAACAAGGTTTTTAGCAGTGGACTCATGGGATGTGATTTGCCTTTGAAGAAGTTTGCTCGTGCCTGCTGCCTGGGGTAATGACGGAGGGGCCCATGGCAAGAAGACCAGTTAGGCAATAATGGACATGGGATCCAGATAGGACTGCTGGTGGCCTGGACTAAGATGGGAAAGGAAACACAGAGAGAACTAGATGGATTCATGATATGTTTTGGAAATAAGCTTCCCAGAAGCTGCAGATGGATGGGGTCAAGGGTGGGGTAGAGGGAAGAGAGGAAGAGGGCCCTGGAAGGGATACCCAGCTCTCTGGCCCTAGCGCCTGTTGGGTGGCAGGGCCACTTCCTGAGGTGGGGAGACGTGCAGATAGAAGGGCAGGGGTGGGAACTCAGTTTGGGGCATGCTGGGCTTGAGGGGTCTGCAGATTGCCAGGAGGCGGCTCCAGAGGCCCCGGCAGTCTCAGGCCATCTGGTGATGACCATCGGTCCTTCCATCACTGGACAAAGTCTGAACGGTGGACACTGGGGCAACAGGCACAGCTCTGGTTTGTTTTGTAGCTTCAGCATCTAGGAAAGTGCCTTGCACATACGAAGTGCCCAAGGAGAAGTGATGTATGAATGGAGCTGGACTACTATGAACGGGTGAATTAACTCATGACATGATGTTCAGTTCAGTCACTCAGTCGTGTCCGACTCTTTGTGACCCCATGAATTGCACCACAGCAGGCCTCCCTGTTCATCATCAACTCCCGGAGTTCACCCAAACTCATGTCCATCAAGTTGGTGATGCCATCCAGCCATCTCATCCTCTGTTGTCCCCTTCTCCTTCTGCCCCCAATCCCTCCCAGCATCAGGGTCTTTTCCAATGAGTCAGCTCTTCGCATGAGGTGGCCAAAGTATTGGAGTTTCAGCTTTAGCATCAGTCCTGCCAATGAACACCCAGGACTGATCTCCTTCAGAATGGACTGGTTGGATCTCCTTGCAGTCCAAGGGACTCCCAAGAGTCTTCTCCAACACCACATTCAAAAGCATCAATTCTTTGGTGCTCAGCTTTCTTCACAGTCCAACTCTCACATCCATACATGACCACTGGAAAAACCATGTTATGATGAATGCTTAGTAAATATCTAAGCAGTTCTTTCACTCCTCTTCTCTCACCCTGCTAGTCAAAGATTGCTACAGATGTGATTTTCTCCATGTTTCTTTAACCAGACCCTCATCATTTAACCATATTTATAGCGACCTTTAACTGAATACCTCCTGTGTGTCAGGCACTGTGCTAGGCCCTTTAGAAGTATATTATTCTCATCGAACCTTTCCGCATTTGACTTCCTACAGCAATACTACACCAACCAGCTTGTGATCTCCCTGGCTTCAGGCTGCACTCTCCAACCTGTCCATCATACTTCAACCAGGGCTTGAGAAGAACCACCATCTGATCTGTCCTCCTCTGCTTGAATCTTCAATCATCTACAGGGTCGGGAGCATCCCCCTCCCACAGCTTACAGTACCCTGAGTCCTAAGCCTGCAGCATCTCCCACTGTGCCTCGTCTGGATCTCCACTTGCCCTTCCATGGAGCACCCAGTGCGCTTCTTGCTTCCCTGCCTTTGCTGGCGTTGTGCCCTCCTTCAGGTCTGCCCTTCCTGGCTCATCCAGATCGCTGAAGGCTCAGCTCTCCATACGTCCTGTACTCCAGCACTAGCTGCACTGGGACCTCACTGGGCTACCTCCTCGCCACTCCGTGTTGACTTCATCAGCACCTCTACGTGATAACTTTTTTCAAATGCTAATTTTGCTTTTAATGTACAGGATCATTTCCAGCTTGTCAGGTCTGGTTGTTCCTTAGTCACAAATGAACATGAATCAACTGGGCAGCTTTTCCTGACAGTCAGGGCAAGAGCAGGAGTCAGAGATGCTGCTCTTCCTTTGGGTGAGCTTTCATGGGCATGAGTTGCTGTGTCCAGAGGATACGTACATGCCAGTAGAAATGGGTTCGGGGCCCTCATCCCTTACAAATCCCAGGGCTTCATTCTCACCCAGGGATTCCTATCTGGATCATCCATCTCTATTGGGATTCAGGGATTTCTTTGAGTTTTCTTGCTCCCACCCAAGCAGTGGGGGACTGAAACTTCATGTCTGGTTGAGGGTTCTCACTCCACTGGACAGGGGTCTGTCCTAGGTCAGCTCATGGCCCAGCCCAGCCAGCCTCTCAGACAACACAGTGCGGGCCAGCTCGTGCCATTTTAGGGAGCTCAGTCTTAGGAAGCAAGAGCCCATCAGGGCCGCAAAAAAATGCTTTTCCACTGCCTGGTGGGACCACGTGGCCACCAGCAGCTCCAGCACCTTGGGGTTCAGGATCAACTCCAACTTCGTGCAAATGACCTTGGATGAACTGGTGATCTCTGATCCTGCGCTGTCCTGGACAGACAGACATGAGCACATGGAGAACGGGCTCCTGACCAGCTGCTCACTCAGTATCACTGGCCCTTCTGCTTTGGTTACTGCAGTTCCGCTCAGGGACGAGACTCCTGATATTCTGGATGAAATGCAGTCCCCATAACTTTTACTTATTGAGACTCATACTTTGGCCCCCTGATGTGAAGAGCTGACTCATTGGAAAAGACCCTGATGCTGGGAAATTCTGAAGGTAAGAGGAGAAAGGGGTGACAGAGGATGAGATGGTTGGGTGGCATCATCAACTCAATGAACAGGAGTCTGAGGAAACTCGGGGAGATAGTGATGGACAGAGAAGCCTGGGGTGCTGCAGTTCATGGAGCCGCAAACAGTCGGACGAACAACAGCAAATGTGACAGGCCCTGTACTACGTGCTTCACAAATATTAAGTAATTGAATCATCACAATAATTGTGCCAGGTGGGTAATTATTCTCCCCATTTTATAGATTTAAGAATTTGAGGCCAAGAGAGGATAAATGACTTGCATATAGCCACACAGCCAGTGAGTGGCGGGCCCCAGCAGGCTGAGCCCAGAGCCATACTCTGAGCTGTCTGGTTCAGATGCTTCGACCAATTGCCTGACGCGTATCTGTCAGCTTGTCTGTCTCACTAAAACTGAATCTCGTTGCCCCTTATCTGCAATGCTAGCATGCAGTAGGTGTTCAACCAAGCCTTCCTGAGCAGGAGCCAATTGGTCACCTTCCTACTCTGGCTAGAAGAGCCGGAGGGGAAGAAATGCTTTTCATTTTATGGCGTTTGGCAACCATCTATCTTCCATGATCACATTCATTTTTACAACACCGCTGGGCGTGGATTATTAGCCTCACCTGCCAAATGAGGAACGCTTGAGGCTCAGAGAGGCTACAGAATTTGCCTCAGTCACCCAGCAAGGAGTTGGCAGGGCTGGCCATAAACCCCAGTCTCCTGACCGCAAACCTTGCCCTCGTTCCACACCACACGTCAGAAATGGGGCCAGGGAAGACGCGGCTGAACCCAAACCCCATCCAAGGGGCATGGAGGCCCTGCTGAGTCAGGGGTCATTAATCACTCCCTCCCCTAGCATGAGGGGTGGGGGGGTAAGCCTTAGGGACGGAGGTCTGCTTCCGGTCCTCTCAGCCCTCAGGGTCTGCCGCCTCTTTAGGACAGGAAACTCTTCCTTGTCACAAAGCTCTAGCTTCCCCCTCTCCCTCCACCCCAGGCCACTCCCCTCCCTTGTCCCCCTCGAGGGTCCTGGTAAAAGCATCCGCTTGTCAGCGTAAATCTGCAGGGTTCAGACCAGCAGCTGGAGATGGATGGGCAGGAAGCAGTAACAATGGATGAAAGACCCTCTGTGCCCAGGTGGGTGGGGGAGGGAGAAGCAGGAAACAGAAGCCTCCCTCCTAGGAGGCCAGGAGCTGGTTGGCCGGCGGGCCGGAGGCCTGGGATGCCAGAACCTGCGGGGTTTATTTGGATTCCCCAAGGAGCCAGGCTGGGAGCCCTTCCCAAACATAGGCCCAGCTCATCTCCGTGGGGGTGCCAGGTCCGCCATGTGTGTGGCAAGAATGTGGCTCTCAAGCATCACTGCTGGTCCCCTGGACCTAGCACAGGGCCAGCCAGACGGTGGGGGCTTGTCAGCTGAATGAATTAGTCTGGACTACTATTAATAATAACTGAAGAGGTACACTTTTACCTTTCTTTTCTTTAAGAAAATGAAAAGGATATCCAATTATCACTTTTTCCCCTTTGGAGATTTGGCGCAAACTCTTCCTGCCTGGTATGCTCTTCCTTCTGCTTTTTGCAAGGTCAGCACCTTCTCCAAAAAGCTCTTCAATGAAGCCTCAGGACCAGTTTTGACCCTCCCTCCTCAGCTAAGGTAACCCCCTTTAGCCCAGCACCCTGATAATTTCCTTCAGGGTACTTATTGTAATTAGAAATCTTCCCACTTAATATGTAGCCTTATTTTTTAATCCCCTGTCTCTCTCACCAGAACACAAGCTCCCAAAGGGCTTTTTATTCATGATTGTATCCCCAGGGCTGGGTACTTAGAAGACGCTCCATAAACAGTTGGTAAATAGATAGAGAGATGAACAACTGAATCCCTGCAATCATGTCATTCACACCCCATGCTCTGCAATCTGCTTCCTTGAAGAGAACAAAAGAGTCTTGCTCTCGCATAGAGGATTGTAAATCCCCAAGCCACAGCGAGTGGCTAGTTCCCAGGTCCATCAGTTTAAGATCTCAAATCATTTAAGGGCTTTGCTTCCCCAACAGCAGTTGTATCCGAGTGTGCACAGGGGTGAGGGAGAAAGGCTCTACATGGGGAATGCCCACTGTCGGCTGCTGTGGATACTCAGGTGGACAGGGCTGGTTCCAGCCAACCCACCCATTTCAAAGATGGGAACATCAAGGCCTGGAAATGCCAAGGCCACACATGCACACATCAATCCAGAACTTTGTGAGCAGAGAAAGCAATAGAGTTGTAGGTATGTTGAGTCCTGAGATGTGTTCATTCATTGAACAGATATTTATTGAGCTCCTAGAGTTCCTTGGACTGCAAGGAGATCCAACCAGTCCATTCTGAAGAAGATCAGCCCTGGGTGTTCTTTGGAAGGAATGATGCTAAAGCTGAAACTCCAGTACTTTGGCCACCTCATGCAAAGAGTTGACTCCTTGGAAAGACCTTGATGCTGGGAGGGATTGGGGGCAGGAGGAGAAGAGGATGACAGAGGATGAGATGACTGGATGGCATCACTGACTCGATGGACGTGAGTCTGAGTGAACTCCGGGAGTTGGTGATGGACAGGGAGGCCTGGCGTGCTGCGATTCATGGGGTTGCAAAGAGTCGGACACGACTGAGCGATTGAACTGAGCTGTTTATGTACCTGACACTGTGCTAGGAACTGAGGAGTGGGCAACGACTGAAGACTGTAGGACTCGATTAAGTTAAAAGGCTCAGCCCACTCAACATGGAACTACCTCAATGACCCCAAAGCAAGTCCTACTTGGCCAAGTGCAAGAGCTAGACATGAAGGACTTCCCTGGCGGCCCAATGGTTAAGACTCCGTGCTTCCAATGCCAGGGGAATGCGTTCGATCCCTGCTCAGGGAACTAAGATCCCACATGCCATGTGATGCAGACCAAAAAATGAAAATTAAATAAAATAAGGGAGAGAGAAAGAGCTGGATGGGGGGACAGGGAAGAACTCTAGAGTCTCAGGAGGCAGAGAGAAGGAGGGTTGATCTGGGGCTGAACAGGGAGAATCTGAAATAGAAGGAAGTGCTGACTCTGACTAAGGAGCCAGCTTGGCCAGGGGCTGACCCTCTCAGGCATCTGCCGTTACCAGCTGGGTTGGGATGATGCCCAGAAATGCAGTGCCTTCACATGGAGCAGTTTGCGCTCTCAACCATGGGGGACCCAGTCAGGAGAGAAGGCCATTCGTTCACTCTGCAGACTCCTATCTTAATATCAGATTCACCAGACCCTGTCCTCAGCCTGGGAGTTACTGGGCTGAAGGAGACATAGGCCCATCCCTAGTGGGGCACACAGACACACAGACAGGCCCTTCCAATCCCAAGGTCCTGGCCACCTTAAGGCAGCACAGGTCAGCACATGTGCCTTCCCGACTCCCTCTTCTGTCTACACCAGCAAAATTGGGGATGATTAAGAACTTTGGGGGTTCCCTGTGGCTCAGATGGTAAGTGTCTGCCTACAATGTGGGAGACCCGGGTTCGATCCCTGGGTCGGGAAGATCCTCTGGAGAAGGAAATGGCAACCCACTCCAGTACTCTTGCCTGGAAAATCCCGTGGAGGGAGGAGCCTAGTAGGCTACAATCCATGGGGTCGCAAAGAGTTGGACACGACTGAGTGACTAAATTTTCAAACTTTCAAGAACTTTGGGAGACCTGGCAGACCTGAGACTAGACTCAGCTCCACTTCTAGAACAAGTGACTTAAGGTCGCTGGTCCTCAGTTTCCTCATCTGTAAAATGGGGATAACAGTACCAGCCTGTGTGGTGCTGTAAAAATTTGATGAAATCAACTACAAAGCTCTTGGTTTACAAGTGCTTAAGAAATGGTAAGCCAAAAGCAGGCTCCTCTCTTTGGTAGGAATTCTGTGCACTCAGGTAGCCTGTGGCCTGTTGTCGCAGTTAGCACTTTTCACCACCTAACAAGCTCTAGGCATGCGCTTGGTCAGTCGGTTGTGCAACAAACATGTATAGAGGGCTGGCTCTGTGCCTGGCCCAGCACCCGGCCCCGAGGGAGCAAATGTGACTGAGAGTGAGCACCAGCCCTGACCCAGGAGCTGCCCACTATCCAGGGTAGAGGATCACATACAGTAATCCACTCATAGCACAATGTGACCCCTGTTGTTATAGATTCCATCCAAGGCTCAGTAGACAATGTTCTCAGGCGGCCTCCTTTACACCTCACAGTGGTCCTTTACAAGGTACATGATGTTATGCCCATTTCACTGATGAGCAAACTGAGGCCTAGAGAGGCCATTTCACCTGCTCAGGGTCACATAAACTCGGACTGTCAGTCTATCTGCAGAATTCTTGCTCTGTTTCCTCACAAGCATCGGGCACACAGCAAATCCTGTGTCTGCGAAGTCCCACACAAATGCTGGCCCCGTCAGTCAGTGAACACTTACTGCATCCTTGCCAGGCGCCGAGCCCTGTCCTAGGTATGCTGGGAGTGGAGAGGAACAGGACTGGGTCCCGCCTCCACCTCCAGCCAGCAAAGAGGTTGATGTGGGGCATGCTGGGGCTCTGTCCCGTTGTCTTCCTGGTGACACTGCTAGGGGGCTCTTTGGCACTGGTTCTGCTTTCCCCCCCTCATTAAAATGCTCATAGCGCTGCTGGGAAAGGCCGAGGGAGGGAGGCTGTGACAGCGTCAGGCCCCCAGGGCCACCATGTCCGCTCAGCCCAGCTCTGACTCACCACCCACACCTGCCACCGGCTTCAGG
>SJXQ01000664.1:339236-355953 GCA_006408695.1 Aepyceros melampus | reverse complement strand
AAAGAGGATGAATTTTTCTAACCTGTGTCAACAGTTCAGTTCAGTATCCTAACAGCTCTCTCTTCTGGTGCCCATCATCAGGGCCTCCACCAGAAAACCCCAGCCCCGGCAGACTCCCCCAGGTTGCAGGAAGCCACCCTAGCTGCTTTTCATTTGATGAAGAATTCCTCAGCAGGCTTCTCTGGTGGCTCAGGGGTTGAGAATCCACCTGCCAATGCAGGAGACACGGGTTTGATCCCTGGTCCAGGAAGATCACACATGCAGCGAGGCAACTGAGCCTCTCTGCCACAACTACTGAGCCCGTGCTCTTGAGCCTGGCAGCCGCAGCTACTAAAGCCTGTGTGTCGTAGAGCCCGTGCTCCGCAACAAGAGAGGCCACTGCAGGGAGAACTCAGTGCATCGCAACTAGAGGGTAGCCCCCTCTTGCTGAAACTGTAGAAAGCCGGTGCAGCCATGAAGAACCAGCACAGCCAAAAATAAATAAATAAAATTATTTTTAAAAAAAATCCCCGAGCCTCTGCTGCACGCCAAGCTCTGTCCTCGGGCCCCAAGAATAGATCTCTGCCTTCCTGGAGCTTACATTTTAATGGAGGCAGACAGACAACAAATGGATGAGTCAACAAATATAGTAACAGGATAATTTCTAATGGTGACCGGTGCTCTAAAGAAAACAAAACAGGCCGAGAAGATAGTGACTTGAGTAGCTACCATACAGAGTAATCAAGGAAGGCTTCTCTGAGGAGGTGACAGATTTGGGAAAGAGCATGCCAACGAGAAAGGACAGCAAGTGCAAAGGCCTTCGGGGGGAAATGGAAAAGTATGTTAGAGCGGGGCTTCTCTACATGGGTCCCCAGCCAGCAGCATCATTGGGGAACCAGTTAGAAGTGTCGATTCTCAGGACCCACCCCAGACCTACCAAAAAACCTACAAGGGAAGAACCTATACGGGCAGGCTGAGTTTTTAGCAAAGTCCTCCAGGTGATTTTTTTTTTAAAGAGTAGATATGTATTTTTATTTAATTTTATTTTTTTTTGGGCCACCCCGGCAGCACATGAGATCTCAGTTTCCCAAACCAAGGATTGAACCTGTGCCCTTTGCAGTAGAAGTGCCGAGTCTTAACCAGTGAACTGCCAGGGAATACCCCATCCAGGTGATTCCGACGCATCTTAAAGCTTGAAGTTCATTGCACTGGTGCTCAGGAAGTAAGCCGTGTGGCTGGAGTGTGGTGATGGGGAGAGAGGTACCTCTGATCCTCAGTTTAACCCACCCCATCCACTCACTGCCCTGATTCCTCCTGGCCTCACTATCCTGGCCCACCAAGGCAAAGCTGAAAGTCCTTCCAAGGCTCCCTGTTACCCTCTGGATTAAATGGAAACCTCTCAGCTGGGTTTAGGAGGCTGCTTACGATCTGCCCTCAGCCACCTCTCCAACCTCATCCCTCAACCTTCTCCCTCCCAAATCTTAATGCTCTTAAATATAGATGTATAGATGTGCCTCTGCTCCTCCAAACATACTGTTCCCTTTGGGTGGAATCCTGTTTCTCTCCTTTTTCATCT
The DNA here is from genome assembly GCA_006408695.1 of Aepyceros melampus. Classification (NCBI taxonomy): domain Eukaryota; kingdom Metazoa; phylum Chordata; class Mammalia; order Artiodactyla; family Bovidae; genus Aepyceros; species Aepyceros melampus. The sequence continues at coordinate 354,398 of SJXQ01000664.1, read as the reverse complement.
GGCTAACTTTCATCCCTCCTTCAAGCCACAACTCAGGATTCATCTCCTTCAGGAAGCCCTCCCTGATTGCCTAGTCAATGTTCAGAAGTCCACCTCTCTGCTTCCACACCAACCAGCCCCCATGCTTCCCCGTCATTGTGTTTATCACATAGGTTTGACATTATCTGGGGGAAGCAATGTTGGTTTTTATTTTTATTTCCAGTTTTATGAGATATAGTAGGCATATAACATTTTATTAGTTTCAGGTGTGCAACATAATGATTCGTATATGTATATACTGTGAAATGATTACCACAGTAAGTTCTTTCCCTTTGGCCACCCTGAGAGGTATATGGGATCTTAGTTCCCCAACCAGGGATCCAACCCAAGCCCCCTGCATTGGAAGCTTGAAGTCTTAACCCCTGGACACCAGGGAAATCCCCCTACAGTAAGTTTAGTCAACATGCATCATCTCATGTAGTTACAATTTTCTTTTTTGTATGTGATGGGAATTTTAAGAACTGCTTACTCTCCTAACAACTTTCAAATATACAGTACAGTAAATTTCAGCCACCAAATTGCACATAACATCCCAAGAATCTATTTAAGTTTGTACCTTTTGACAATCTTTATCCAATTTCCCCCATCTTTGCACTGTTTTTTAAATGAATACTTTTCTATTTAATTACACAGATAATGTGTATCCTTGGTGGCTTAGATGGTAAAGAATCTGCCGCCAGTGCAGGAAACCTGTGTTCTGTCCCTGGGTGGGGAAGATCCCCTGGAGAGGGAATGGCTACCAATTCTGGTATTCTTGCTTGGAGAATTCCATGGACAGAGGAGCCTGGGGGGCTACAGTCCATGGGGTCGCAAGGACATGGCTGAGCGACTAACACTCCCCCTTTCACACAGGTAATACATGAACACGTACTTACTATAAAATTTTCAAACATATAGATACAGTAAAAGACCTCCTCATGGAGGCCAGTTTGCTGTCTATTCATTCATACATTTTTGGGTGCATTGTGAGCATACACATAGGTGTACAGAAGTTTCAGTTTCATTTGAGTTTTTTTTTCATTTATAAAGTGAAAGTGTTAGTCCCTCAGTTGTGTCTGAGTCATTTCGACCCCGTGGACTGTGGCCCACCAGGCTCCTCTGTCCATGGGATTCTCTGAGCAAGAATACCGGAGTGGGTTGCCATTCCCTTCACTGGGGGATCTTCCCAACCCAGGGATTGAACCTGGGTCTCCTGCATTGCAGGTGGTTATAAACGGAATCATATGAGTACGAATTGTCCCATAACTTGTCTTCCTTACTTAACAATGTCTTGAAGGCCATCCATGTTAGAGCACAGAGACCTACCTTCACTGATTTTAACTGCCATATAATAACCCAAAATACGACTGAACTGTGTACTTTAGCCATTCCCTAAATGTATTAATCATGTTTTAAATTTTCTGTATTTTATGATGCTTTCACATCCTAGGGCCTTGCTAATCCTGGAGAGATTGCTCTTCCCAGGGCTAGCATTTTGTAGAGGTAGTAAACATAGTAAACTACTTGTCTGAGAACATATCTGTCGTATAAAACCAACCTCTATTTAAAACCCATATCCCCAACCACCTCCTCTATCTAAGTCTCACACACCAAGTCAATATTTTCCCTGCCCTAACTCACCCCAGGGCCAGGTACTGGATACCCAGGAAACCACTCGTATAGCCCAGAACCTGCTGACAGGCAAACTAGCAACCCTAAGCTTGTTCGAACTTGCCCACCCTCCCTCGACCTGTTCCTTCCAAGGCAAACCACAGCAAAGGCTCTGGGCCATGACCTCCCTTGCTTCTCCTGCCTTCTGCCTGACCCCAGTGCTTCCTCATGTGCCTTTGTGTCGTGTAATATGTCCCTTCCTCTTTGGAACTGTAAGTCGCAAAACTTCTTTCAGTGGCATTGGCTTCACTGAGTTGCCACACAGTCACCTCCGTAAATTAACCTGGTACAATCAACATACAGAACGATGGACATCTAGAGGTTTTCAATTTTCCACTGCCACAGAAAAAAAACTTCAGTGATCATCTTGTATCTCTGTGTATTTCTCTAGGTGGTGGACCTACCAGAGCTAATTACCTAATCACTCTATGGGTGACGCCCCTCCCAATCCGAGTCCCTGCCTGCTCCCCTGGCCTTGCAGGTCTCAGCTGCTGAATCACAGAATGAATGAGATGCCCTGGAATGGTTTGGTGAGTACCAAAGAAGCTCTGCGGTGTAAAACATATTTCTATCCGCTCTGTCCCCTGAATTCCCTCCCATATGAGCCTAGGAATTACTTGGTCAAGGGAAATTTCCCTGGAAAGAACACGGCCAGAGAGTCAGTGAGAACTCTGTCAGAATCGTGCTACAAGGAAAGGACACAGGGAACTTCCTGTTAGTGAACACTTGGAGATTTGTGGGGAGTGGCCCTCCGACAGGGCGGAGAAGCTCCACGCCCCTTCCCACGTACCTTGCCCTACCCATGTCTTCCATCTGTTCCCGAGTTAGATCCTTTTATAATAAATGGTAGTCTACGGATAATGTTGACCTTGTGCCCTGGAAAGCAATGGACTTCCTGGAGCTTCTCTGCTGGGTCTTCCTTCTTTAGCCTACCCTGGGCTATCGCATTCAAACATGCCTGGCTCCCAAGCTCTGGTGACACTAGTCCAGGCTGAGGCTGTGCTTTGCTTCCCTTTGGCTTTTAAGAGATTGGAATATCCTCCTGTCTCCCATAAAACTAAAAAAAATGTGAAAGTGTTAGTCAATCAGTCATGTCCAACTCTTTATGACCCCCCAAAGGACTATAGCCCACTAGGCTCCTCTGTCCATTCGATTTCCCAGGCAAGAATACTGGAGTGGGTAGCCATTCCCTTCACCAGGGGGTCTTCCCAACCCAGGGATCGAACTCTGGTCTCCTGCATGGCAGGCAGATTCTTTACCGTCTGAAGCACCAGGGAAGCCTAAAGACTACGTTAAAGCACCTTTTCAAGAAAGAAAGGAAGGAAGGAAGAAACTAGTTTTGCAGTCAGAAGACCTGGACAAGTCACTTTACCTCCTGAGTCTTGGTTTCCTCATCTCCCAGAGTAACTGTCAGAATATATGTAATACATACAATAATATAATAGAGGCTGTAAAGCCCTTCACATATAGATGTGCTAAAACAAAACATGCTGTGTCTTCTCCATTTGCCCCCCTCCCCAACCCAGGTTGGCTTTCCCTTTCCCACCTGGAGAAGAATCTGGGCTCCTCTGCTCTCTGGCTTCCGCTTGGAATTGGCCAACTGAAGCAGGAGATTGGTGTCTAAAGGAAGAGAAAGGGCAGGTATTTTTGTCCTGCCTCCCTTTTTCCTGTTGGGATCCTCTGACTGTGTTGAGTTCGTCTCCCTAAGGCCACAGCTCCTTTCCTGCAGCTACAGTTTCCCCACTCATTCCCTTTACACTTTCAGGGCTGTTGCTGGTCCCTGAGTGCCCCTCTATCCCTTAACCATGCCCACGCCTCCAGAGATTCAGTCAGCTCAGTTCAGTCGCTCAGTCATGTCCGACTCTTGCCACCCCACGGACTGCAGCACGCCAGGCCTCCTTGTCCATCACCAACTCCCGGAGCTTACTCAAACTCATGTCCATTGAGTCTGTAATGCCATCCAACCATCTCATCCTCTGTCTCCCCCTTCTCCTCCTGCCTTCAATCTTTCCCAGCATCAGGGTCTTTTCCAGTGAGTCAGTTCTTTGCATCAGGTGGCCAAAGTATTGTAGTTTCAGCTTCAGCATCAGTCCTTCCAATGAATATTCAGGACTGATTTCCTTTAGGATGGACTGGTTGGATCTCCTTAAGTCCCTTTATTAAACTCTCTCCAGGAGCCTCTTCCAGTGGGCCAGCTGCTTCCTGTTAGAACCTTGACAGATGTAAGGAGTCACTTTCCTTTTATATATATATTTCTGTATGTATTTTATTTATTTATCTATTAGGCTGCATCAGGTCTTGGTTGCATCACTCGGGATCTTTGATCTTCATTGTGAGCACACAAGATCTTAGTTGCAGCATGCGAATGCTTAGTTGTGGCGTGTGGGATCTAGTTCCCTGACCAGGGATTGAGCCTTGGCCCCTTGCACTGGGAGCAATTAGCCCCTGGACCACGAGGGAAGTCCCTTTCCCTGTTTTTATCAAGATGTTCTCCCTGCCTGGCCCACATCCCACTGCAGAAAAAAGGTCCCTGTATCCCAGAGGATAGCCCCTTCTTGGGGAAGTCTTCAGAGGTGTGGAGTCAGACCCCAGCTGGGAGAGGAGTCTCTGCAAAACTACCTGCCCAGCTGAGCCCCACAGATGGCGGCCCTAAATGAGGCCTTGGTGCCTCAATCCTCCTCTTGAATGTTTCAAGATCAAGGTCTTATCTATCCAAGCCCCTTCTACCAGCCCCAGCATCCAGGCTCTGGAACCCTGACTCACACTAGTAAGTCCATCCAGGACCATCCAAAATACCCTGAATCAGCACCTTCATTGATCCTGGGAGAGATACAGGCTGAATAGCATGAATCCTGAGGTCAGCTGGCCAGAAAGTTATCTTTCAGGAACAGTAGTCATAATAACAGTGAGCAGGTACTGAGCACCTACTATGTGTCCAAGAACCTTAGTTTCATTCGTTCATTCAGCAGATATTTATTAAGGCTCTCCTATATGCAGGATCGGAGAAGGCAATGGCACCCCACTCCAATACTCTTGCCTGGAAACTCCTGTGGACAGAGGAGCCTGGTAGGCTGCAGTCCATGGGGTCAATGAGAGTTGGACACGACTAAGTGACTTCACTTTCACTTCTCACTTTCATGCACTGGAGAAGGAAATGGCAACCTACTCCAGTGTTCTTGCCTGGAGAATCCCAGGGATGGTGGAGACTGGTGGGCTGCCGTCTATGGGGTCGCACAGAGTTGGACACGACTGAAGTGACTTAGCATATGCAGGATACTGTTGTAATCCATAGGGATACAGCCATTAAAAAACAGATAAGAACACTGCACCTTTGGAGCCCTAGGAGATGGGCATCTGGGATCTTAGTCCTTCAGCAAGGATACTGTGCCAAAGGCACTCAGCTGGTAAATGAGAGCTGAGATTTGAACCCAGGCTTCCCAGCAGGAACTATCCTGTTAGAAAACTACAGAAGGATTGAGGGCAGCTTGGGAAGAGCCAAACCCAACTCTCCCAAGAGACAAGACCTAGGAGGAGGATGTCTTGAGCCTGGGGGAGGGGCTGCGAGACTCCCATCTGTATTCCAGATGCCTGCTGTGACTAAAATATAGGATCAGGGGCCCAGGGTGACACAGCCTGGGAAGGATGCTCTGCGAGATGATGCTCCTAGTTATTACTTCTTTGTAATTTCCTTCTTGACGTAAAATTTGTGAGTCACGGTCTCAGAACTTGTCTAGGTTTCACAATCCACACAGATGATTGCAGACACTATCAAGTCCCCTGCCAGCACTTTTTGCCCCTCCTCCCGCTGTGGGGAACCTTAGGGATTTATTTTGGAAGGTTGGTGGAAGCAAGGCAGGGAAAGGTAAGCAGAGGACCTCACGGTCACTCAAGGGGCAGCCGTGCCCCAGGTTGGTCGAGTTCCCTCTCCTTAAACACAGACGGACATCCATTTCATTTGAGCACCTACCCCGGGGCAGACAGTGGGTTAGGCAAAGTTGAGCAATGGTTGAAACCAGACCCTGGATTGACTGGATTCAAGTTCCAGCTCTACCACTTTCTGGCTGTGTGGCTTCAAGCCAGTCAATTTACCTCTATGAGCCTCAGTTTCATTATGGGTAAAGTGGTGGAAATAAAAGTGCCCCCCACTCCCCGGCCCCAACAGGATTGCTGTGAGAATGAAGCAACATATCGAAATTCTTAGAAGAGGACATGGCACTTTGTTGAGTGTGCAAAATCTCTTAACAGTCACCACCGTCATCAAACACGTGACATGTTTGCATCTTATTTGCATATCTGTAATGATGATGCAGTTGTGATACAGATGGATACTCGTGGTAGTCAGCTTCATCCCTCACCTGTCCTCTTTGGCACTGACACAGCACCTTCCCCTAGCATGAATTCACTAGGTCCTTTCTCCGTCAAGGTCTCAGTTCACATAGCAACTCTTTAGAGGATTCTCTCCAACTGTCCAAGCTAATCAGAGAGGCACCCTGTCTCTACCCTGTCACCCCTTCTATGTTCATCATAGAACTTAACATTTTCTGACCTGTTTCTATTGACATTTATTTATTTGTTTGTTTATGTTCAGCCTCTCCCGTAAAAATGTAAGTTTCCATGATAGTGGGAGCCTGACATCCTGGTGCTGCCTAGATTCCCAAAGCCAAGTACAATGCCTGGCACATACTGGGCACTTAAAAAATATTTGTTCAGGGGCTTTCTTGGCTATCCAGTGGTTAGGACTCGGTGCTTTTGCTGCCATGAAAGAAAAGAAAGTGAAAGTGAAGTCGCCCAGTTGTGTCCAACTCTTTACTCAGTCAATGGAATTTTCCAGGCAAGAGTACTGGAGTGGGTTGCTATTTCCTTCTCCAGGGAATCTTCCCTACCCAAGGATCGAACCCAGGCCTCCTGCATTGCAGGCAGACGCTTTACCATTGAGCCACCAGGGAAGCCCATGACCCAGGTTCAATCTCTGGTCAGGGAACTAAGATTCCACAAACCACACCATCAAAAAAAAAAAAATTGTTCAAAGAACAGCTAATAAATCTGAGCTCCCCTCCACCCCTCTTTAAGCACATGTCTCTCCTTTGTACGGAGGAAGGTAATGGAGGCTCAGGGAGGCCAGTTGATTGCTCATTTAGCTTCAGCCTTGCCTGTCTTAGTCACTGAGTGGCCCACTTTGCATCTGAGCTATGTCCCGGAGAGTGACGGGACAAGGTGGTGACTGTCAGATGTGGCAACCAGAGCTGTCTGCCCTCCTCCCCACGCCTGGTAGCACCGGGCTTGTGGCAGGAGGCCTGGTGCCCAGTTCCATCACTGACCTGTTGGGGGACCGTGTGTGGGCTACCCCTCCTCCCTTGGCCTCAACCTCCCTTCTAGAAAATGAAAGCAGTAGAAGACATCAGAGGGTTTTTCAAAAACTGAGCTATAACTCACATACCACAGAAGATCAAAGGTTTTTCAACTTTCTTTTCTCAAGAATCTTTTTTACCAAACTTAAATTTTACATAAAGTCCCAATATGTAAACCAGACAAAAATGGGGCTGTTTGGAGGAGTGGAAGGGTGGCCTAAGAAGCTGGCCTGCTTAGTGTACCCCTTCTTTCCACCACACCCCCCCGCCCCACCCTCAGTGGTCCCTGAGGCCCTTCTGCAGAATCCCAGGGCTTGGAGGAACCCAGTTTGAAAACCGCTGGACAAGACTCACTCTTCAGAGTCCCTCCCAAGATGCAGGAGCCCTGGAGAGGAGGAGGAGCCTGCGCTCTCCCAGCTTGCAGATGGGAGTTGTTTCTTGAACTGCCGTCCAGCTGCCTCCCCCGGGTCATGAGAAAGAAGCCAAGGGCAGGCTCGGGGCGCAGGAAGTGGAGCTGGCCAGCTGGGAGGCAGTGACAGGCGTGGGTACCAGGGCCTCCTGGATGGGCTGGTGACATCACAACCCCAGGAAGCAGCTGCCCGTGAGCCCCCGCTGTCCCTCAGCCCTCCTCTGGGAAAACCAGCCACCAGCTGTTGTAGTCCTCTTCTCACTCTCTTGCTGTTCTGGATTGTCCCCTCCTGAACCATCATCTTCAATGCAGCAGACACTTCCTCTTGCTGATGACCTACTGTGGCCAGAACCGCACTTTGGAACCCTTAACAGAACAGCTGGTAATCCCATGCATCCCCTTATATCATTTGGGCTTCCCTGGTGGCTCAGGTGGTTAAGAATTCGCCTGCAATGCAGGAGACCTGGGTTTGATCCTTGGGTCGGGAACATCCTTGCCTGGTAAGTTCCATGCACAGAGGAGCCTGGTCCATCGAGTCACAAAGAGTCAGACACAACTGAGTCATCGCATCGACATCACGAAGTCGGGACCAGTATCCAGCCCACTTTATAGATGATGCAACTGAGGCTCAAATGGGCAAAATAGATAGCACAAGTTTACCCAGCTGGTAAACGCCAGAGCCAGGATTTGAATCGGGTTCTGCTTGACTCCACCTGTGCTCTTGTCATTATCACATGTCATTATCACGTCATTGCCACATGTCGTCATCACATAGTCAAGTTCAGAGCCAAACAGTGCCTGGTGCAGAATTCTTCAGACGTGGCAAGGTGAAATTATAAACTTCAAACCCACTTTCTTTTATTAATGGTTGAGTGAAGTGAAAGTGTTAGTCGCTCAGTCGTGTCTGACTCTTTGTGACTCCCATGGACTGCAGCCCGCCAGGCTGCTCTGTCCATGGAATTCAGCAGGTAAGAATAATGGAGTGGGTTGCCATGCCCTCCTCCAGGGGATCTTCTCTACCCAGGGATCAAACCTGCGTCTCCTGCAATGCAATACCCACTGCAGTATTCTGGACCATGGGGTTGCAAAGAGTCGGACATGACAGAGAGACTTTCACTTTCACTTTGAATGGAAAGAGGAGATTATTTTGACATCCTTACCTTAATTACATCTGTAAACACTCCATTTCTGAATAAGTCACAGTCACAGGTACAGGGGGTAGAATTTGGACATATCTTTATTATTTTTAATTATTTTTTAAAATATCTATTTATTTGGCCGTGCTGGGTGTCAGTCGTGGCGTTTTTCAGTCTTTATTGCAACATGCAGGATCCTTAGTTGTGGCTTGAAGGGTCTAGTTCCTTAACCCAGGCCCCCTGCATTGTGTACATGAAGTCTTAGCCATTGGACCACCGGGGAAGTCCCTGTACATATCTTATTAAAGAGTATAATTCAACTCACCCTGTTGCCACCCTAGGTCAGTAAATCTTCACGGAGCACAAAGCATGTGCCAGCCAGGGCACCAGCAGGCATATTACATTAATTCTGCCACAGTCTAGTGGGAGGGGCAGACAGTCATAGATAACAGCAGAATGGTTTTTTAACTAAGTGTAGAAATAGAGCAGATGGACTCACAAAAGAGAACAAATAGTAGTGTCTGGGGTGGAATAAAGCAGGAAGCACGGCATGTGTCCTATTAGTAGCTATTTGTTAAGCACTTACTATATGTGTAAGATATTTTAGGGGAAAAATATGTACAAAAAAAAAAAAAACAATGCGGCGTAGGAAAATGAGCCTGAACTTTAGCTTTGGAGGCAGAAAGATCTCAAAGACAGGCTTTAACCCATCTATGCCTCAATTTCCTCATTTCTAAAATGGGAATACACATAGCATTTGCCTCAAAGAGTTATTATTAGATTTAAGTTAAGTATTCAGTCCGCAAATATTTAACATTTTCTCTGTGAAAGTGAAAGTGTTAGTCTCTCAGTTGTGTCCAACTCTTTGCCATCCCATGGATTGTAACCTGCTAGGCTCCTCTGTCCATGGGATTCTCCAGGCAAGAATACTGGAGAGGGTTGCCATTTCCTCCTCCAGGAGATCTTCCCAACCCAGGGATGGAACCCATGTCTCCCGCATTGCGGGCAGATTCTTTACCAGCTGAGCCACCAGGGAAGCTAGGCACAAAATGTGCAGGAAGGGGCTAGCCTGGCACCAAGAAAGCATTCAATAAATGTTAGTTCTGTCCTCTTTCCCCTAATTCACAAGTTAGGTGAAGGTTCAGGACAGAAATACAAGAGAGGCCAAAGCAGGACAGGCTAAAAGCCGAGCAAAGAGCCTGAGATCTGTATTCAGGAGTTGTGCCAGCATGGCTAGATAGGTTCCTGGGCAAGGTGGGCTTTTGAATCAGACCCCAGAGATAAGAGGAGGAGGGAAGACCCCACGAAGTGATGGTGTGTGAACATATGATTGGGGTGAGGAAACTTACTGGGAGGAAAAGTAGTTCTGGCCCAGATCATGACCTTTTCTGCCAGATTTTAGGGAGCAGCTGAAGCATCATGAAGGGTAGAACTTTACTAAATTTAAAACACAGGAAAAATCAAGGTGAGCAGGTACTTAACCATATCACAAGCATTTGCATTTCTTTGAATTTTGCTCCAACTTTGGGATCAGTTTTTATGCAGGCCATTTCCTATAGGAAATAGTTCCCTATGTTTCTACTACATTTAACTCATCAGATTTTCCTATTCACAAAGCTCCTTGAAGGCTGGGGCTGGTTCTTAGCTCCAATCCACTTCAGGGCTTGATATATAGTAAGTGCTCCATAAAAATTTCACTGAATAAATAAATGACTTTTATATTTCTGTTTTACATAAGAACATGGCATTTTGATTGGTGCACTATAATTGATGGTTTCTGGACAAGATAGCTATTGATAACTATCAATATTATAGATATTGATACAAAGCCAGGTAGGATTGTTCAGCTGGGGACAGCTATTGGAATGATCAGCCTAGAATGCAGTAGGACAGAGCCATAGAGAGACCTTGCTAAACTACTGGACTCCCAGGTTGTGCTGTAAACCCATGAGGCCGTGTTGCTTTAAACTCGGAGTCAGCCAACCAAAGGTGGATGCAAAAGACTTTAAACAAGCCTGCAGCTTGAGGCCTGAAATAGAACAGAAAGGGAATTCACAGGACTCAGCCTAGTCTTCTGGAGGGAGCCCTGAGACCTGAGGATGCAGGCTGGGCTAACTTGATGTTGAGTAAGAAATGGCAGTTTCTTTAAGGTTTATTCTGTGTTTGGAGCCACCAGATCCAGTGGGTGGATCATGCCTTGAAATAGAAGCATCTCGAAAGGCCTGTGAATCACTTCTTAGCGCCAGCCTGAGAGGTTTCATATCCTGTTCTCGGAGTCACCTTGGGTGTGTGTGTGTGTGTGTGTGCACGCGCGTGCATATGTGTCTGTGCCTCTGTGTATTGTTTTCAAGGGGGTTTGCTTAGGATTTGGTTTTGAAACTTTTACTTTCTTTTAATAGCTTCTTTTTTTTTAAGCTGGAAGAATTTTTCAAATGGCTTTTGCGAGAAAGTTCAAACCCTGGAATGACTAAGTCTCTGGAAGAATTTGGACTTTGTAAGGGGAATTTGTTTGTATTTGGTATGAATCACCCAGTCACTGATTTCTGCAGCTAGAAGATCTTTTGGAAAGCTTTTAGGTCAAACCCCTCATTGTACACATGGGGAAACTGAGGCTGGGGGAGGAAAAGGGGTTCAGCTAAGGCCACACGCAGTGTCAGAGGAAGTGATGAGACCGGAACACAGGTCTGACTCCTGGAGCCAGCTTCAGCTTTGCAAGAAGCTCTCGGACACCAGTCTAGACTGAAGTAGGCACATCTTCAACATAAGTAAAGGAGCAGAAAGATAAAGAAGGTTCTGAGGAGGCAGAATTCACCCAGTAGAGGCATAGAAGGATGGAGGCAGGAAATGTACAGAGATATCTTGCAGGCATTACTGCATGTAACCCTTCCCAGATCCCACGAGAGCAATAGCCCTCAACCAGGGTTGATCATGCCCCAAGGGGATATTTGGCAAGGTCGGGAGACATTGTCATTAGGAAGGGAGATTGCTACTGGCATCTCATGGATAGAGGCCAGGGAGACAGCTTAACATCCTGTGATGGACAAGACAGCCCTCACAACAAAGAATTATCTGAATCAGTATCATCAGAGCTGAGAAACTCTGTTGTTCGGAGGGCAATCTTCTACACACACCCCAGTTTAACAGTAAGAAGCCAAGGCTCAGAAGGCACAGCTGCTTACTTACTGTGGTCTTGGGCAAATTACTTAACCTCTCTGTGCCTCTGTTTCCTCATCTATGAAATAGAGATACCAGTACTTCTGTCAATGGTTGTTATAATGATTAAATACATTTTTATAAAGTGCTTAGAACAGTGCCTGGCTGTTAATATACCAAGTATTATATGAGTATATGCTATACACAGGCAAATAGAAGAATTGTTCAGTTCAGTTCAGTCATTCAGTCATGTCCAATTCTTTGCAACCCCATGGACTGGAGCACACCAGGCCTCCCTGTCCATGACCAATTCCCAGAGCTTGCGCAAACTCATGTCCATCGAGTTGGTGATGCCATCCAACCATCTCATCCTCTCTCCCCCTTCTCCTCCTGCCTTCAATCTCTCCCAGCATCAGGGTCTTTTCCAATGAGTCAGTTCTTTGCATTAGGTGGCCAAAGTATTGGAGCTTCAGCTTCAGCACCAGTCCTTCCAATGAAGAATTGTAATGAAAGCCTAAATACATTTAAGAGTACAGAGACTAGAACATGGGAACCCTTCTGAGGGTGTAGGGCCCTGAGAGCAAATAAGGCACGTGGTCATCCACATGGCACCCTACATCTCCCTGGCCATGAGGTTTTCTTTCTCAGACACTGCTACCTGAAATGCAACTTCACCTTTTTGTGTTGAAGTGATATGCACTGTTAAACATGTCTTTGGCAAGTCTGACGCAGTAAGCCACTAGCAGTCATCAGTAATTGCTCAGGATAAATTAGTTTAGCTCCCTCCCAGCAAGGCAGCCTACTGCCTGCTCTCAGGACTCCTTAACCATCAGTCATCCTCACCTCAAGCAGGCCTCCAGCCTGGACCAACACGGTGCCCTGTCCCACCTTGCGCCCCACTTCAGGGCCCGCTCCTGCTCCTCCCACCTGCAGCTGTGATGGCCCTTTTACCCAGCCAGGGACCTAGTCCTGTTTTTCTGCTTTGACCCCCTATTCCTATCTTCGGGCAGGGATCAGACCCTCCACTGGCTGCTGACACCTGCTGACTCTTGGAGTGGTTACCATGTTCTTCCTCCAAGGCCTAGGTACTCAGCCCCCCTGTCAGCGAGCACTGGGCTCTGGGAAGCAAACCAGGCAGAGGAGTGTTAGCAGAGCAGACGGAGGAAAAGTCAAAGCAAGAATCAATGTCTCTCATCGGCCTGGGCCCACCCTATAAGCCTATTCCTTCGGACAATAGGTGCCATTTCTTGAGCATCTTTTTTTTAAAGTGAAAGTCACTCAGTCGTGTCCGACTCTTTGTGACCCCACAGAGGATACAGTCCGTAGAATTCTCTAGGCCAGAATACTGGAGTGGGTAGCCTTTCCCTTTTCCAGGGGATCTTCCCAACCCAGGAATCAAACCCAGGTCTCCTGCATTGTGGGCTGATTCTTTACCAGCTGAGCCATCAGGGAAACCCAAGAATACTGGAGTGGGCTGCCTAGCCCTTCTCTTATTTTTCAGGCTGTGCTGGATCTTAGCTGCAGTGCACAGGCTTCTCTAGCTGCAATACGTGGGCTCTAGAGCATGCTGGCTCAGTAGTTGCAATGAGCAGACTGACTTATTTGCCCCACAGCTTGTGGGATCATAATTCCCCCACCAGGGATCGAATCCAAGTTCCTTGCACTGGATTCTTTGTTACTGGGGCCACCAAGGAAGCCCCCATTTCTTAAGCATCTTAAGCTAGGTATCTCCCACCTACAAGAGCCCTCACCAGCAGGGCCCCACTCTCCACCATCCCAAGACCTAAGAGAGCCCATATAAGCTGCATTAGTTTTCTGTCATGGCTGTAACAAATTACTGCAAACTTAGTGCCTTCAAATGACACAAAGGTAGTATCTTACAGTTCTGTAGATTGCAAGCTCGACAAGGATCTCACTGGGATAAAATCAAGATTTCTTTCTGGAGGCTCTAGAGAAGACTCCATTTCTTTGCTTTTCTGGCTTTCTGGCCCCTTCCTCCATTTTCAAAGTCAGCCATACGGCACCTCTCTGACCCTGCTTCATCCCCACATCTCTGACTCACCTCTTCTGTTACCCTCTTCCACTTTTAAGGACCCTTGTGATTAGGTTGTTGTTGTGTTAGACATTCAGTCATGTCCCACTCTTTCTGACCCCATGAACTGTAGCCTGCCGGGCTCCTCTGTCCATGGGATTCTCCAGGCAAGAATACTGGAGTGGGGTGCCATTCCCTTCTCAAGAAGATCTTCCTGATTCAGGGATTGAACCTGGATCTCCTGCATTGCAGGTGGATTCTCTACTACCTAAGTCACCAGGGAAGCCCCTGTGATTACACTGGGCCCGACAGAAAATCCAGGACAACCTCCCGATTTTAAGATCAGCTGATTGACAACCTTAACTCCATCTGCAACCTTGATTCCCACTTGCCATGTAATATGACATGTTCATATAACATATTCACGTTCCAAGGATTAAGAGATGGATACCTTCTTTTTTTTTTTAATTCAAGTATAGTTGATTTACAACGTTGTGTTAATTTCTGTTGTACAGCAAAGTGATTCAGTTATACATATCTATTCTTAATATGCTTTTCCACTATGGTTTATCATAGGGTACTGAATATAGTTTTCTGTACTATAGAGCAAGACCTTGTTGTTTATCCGTTCCTCATATAAAAGCTTACATCTGCTAACCCCAACCTCCCACTCCATCCCTTCTCCCTTCCCCCTCCCCACTGGCAACCACAGGCTGGGTCTCTATGTCAGAGAGTCTATTTCTGCTTTGTAGATAGATTTATTCATGTAATATTTTAGATTTCACATATAAGTGATATCATATAGCATTTGTCTTTCTCTTTCTGACTTCACTTAGTGTGATCCTCTCTAGCGGCATCCATGTTGCTGCAGATGGCATTATTTCATTCTTTTCCATGGCTGAGTAATATTCCATTGTATACAGATACCGCATCTCCTTGATCCAGTTATCTGTCAGCAGACATTTAGGTTATTTCCATGTCTTGGCTAGCGTGAATAGTGTCGCTATGAACATAGTGGGGCATGTATCTTTTGGATTAGAGTTTTGTCTGGATATATTGCAGGAGTGGGATTGCTAGATCGTATGGTAACTCTATTTTTAGATTTTTAAGGAATCTCCATACTGTTTTCCACAGTGACTTCACCAACTTACATTCCCACCAACAGAGTAGGAGGCTTCTAGGATGTGGATACCTTCAAAGTGACCATTACTCTGTCGGCCCCATTAACTGACAGGGAGTAGTGGGGACCTGACAATCCAGAGAGAACATATTCTAAATAAGAACATATTCTCAGTATCCCCTTCTAAAGGGGCCATCTGCTACTCAGCCCCAGCTTTCTTCGGGTGAAATGTTCCAATCCTGAAATCACTGAACAGGCCGGGGGGGGGGGGGGGG
>SJXQ01000664.1:272820-333243 GCA_006408695.1 Aepyceros melampus | reverse complement strand
GGCAGGTCGACCCGGCCCGGGATGGGGCCCGCGGGGGCGCGGGGTGCGGGCGGGAGGGTCGCAGCGGCCGAGGGAGTGGAGGAAAAGGGCCACCCGGGCGCGCAAGCCCATTGTCCTCTTGGCCCTGGTCTGCAGCTGGCCCCGAGATTGGGGGAAGATGGGCACACTCGCAGGGCCCACGAGAACTCTGGGAGATGCACCGCACTTCCAAGTAGCGCTCAGGGAGACACGTGCGCGCGCGCGCGCACACACACACAGTCTCACCAGGGACACACACACACAAACTCTCAAGAAGGGTCCCACAGCCAGAGAGGGGCCAATACACACTCTGGGAGGAGCACACATATTCAAAAGAAGAACCCACTTACACACAGACACAGACACCCACACACCACCTGACACCATAAAGGTCTGTTCAGCAAGGTGGGTTTCCAATATGAATTTCTTTTTCCTTCCGGTTGGATTCCTGGGTGGGTAAGATCCCTCGGAGAAGGGATAGGCTACCCACTCCGGTGTTCTTGGGCTTCCCCAGTGGCTCAGCTGGTAAAGAATCCGCCTGCAATGCAGAAGACCTGGGTTCAATCCCTGGGTTGGGAAGATCCCCTGGAGAAGGGAAAGGCTCCCCCTTCCAGTATTCTAGCCTGGAGAAGTCCATGGACTGTATCTTCCATGGGGTCAAAAGGAGTCAGTCACGACTGAGCGACTTTCACATCACTTCACTTCTCCTTCCAACCCCATTTTTCCTTAAGACTGGCCCGCATTCTCCAGTATTAGCTTCTAGACCCTGTCTGCAGTTGGCAGCCTGGCTCATGCTTCAGAGCACAAGCTCTGGACTCAAGCAGCTGTGCTCTGCCTCCTAACAGCTGTGTGACCTTGGGTGAGTCGCCTCACCTCTCTGAGCTTCGATGGATATGTGGGTTGTAAGAGACAATATATGTAAGATGCCTGACTCATCTTTGGCACTTGGTAAAAGGACTCACTTATGAGCCTGCTGATGCTGGGGCCACAGTAATGAAGACACTAGGGGCAGCTGTGGCTGGCCTGTCTTCAGCCTTCCCGCACCCCCGCACTTCTACTGCAGTGCCCAACTGGGCATGGAATTGACCCCAGCAGGGTCAGCCCTGTCTCCAGGCTGGATCCGCCCCATCCCAACCTTAATACCTACCCTTTCAACTGCTCCTGGGACCTGGGCCAACACAAGACAATATCGGGGCAGGGTGAACATTGCTTTTCCATGATCCTTTTTTTTTTTTTTTAACTTTCGTTTTTTCTTGCCTTGGTTCCATCATATTTCTAAAGCCCTTCCTGAACCCCAGTAATGAGAGCCCTAATCCAATTGTCAGTATCTGTCTGTGGTAAAGAACATTCCCTAAGGGGTCTCCCACGAGTGATTACTGGGGTGGAGCTTAATTCAGTATATCCTTACTCATTGCCCATTCTCTGCCAGGCACTGTGAGGGATACTGAGACCAGGGAGACAATATGACGTAATTACAAAGCAGGTGAGCTATAAACCCCACAGGATGGTTGGAAGAGTTCAGTGAAACTATGAAGGAAAGTGCTTTGGAAATAGCAAAACCTCTGCAATAATTCCTTTTCCTTTTGCTACTTGTTAAACCAGATTCCCACATAACCTACTGATGTTCTCCAAAGACTAGAAGCTCCAAACCGTTCTTTCTTTTTTTCTCCAAACTTCTCTTAACAGGGAAATGAGGTTATCCCTATCTGTCCTCATTAGCCTAGAAATGCTGGAGTGAGGGAATTAGTCCTTGTGTGTCTGGACACTGTGTGCAGTTTGAATGTCTGTCTCCATCCTTTTATTCATCAATGTTTGAGCCACCAGACCTGAGAGTTCAGATTTTGATTGTTGGATTTTTTTTTCTCCTGGCTCTGTGGACAAGTCTCGTTGACCTTGAGTACCTTTGTCATAATACCTACCCTCAAAAGAGAAGATTATACAAGACAGAATTTATAAAGCACCAGCACAAGATAGGTTCTCAGAAAATAAATTCCCTTCGTAATTCCCTGCGGTTGTCCACCCACCCCACACCTCCCAGATGCCAAGCCAGCCCCTGGACGTCCCACGATCACTGCCTACCTGCTTACATAAGGGTTTAGTTAACTTCAGGGTGGTATGACTGGACCAAGCTAGGCTGGCTTTGGGTTGAAAGAAGGAGAGAGGGAGGAAACTCAACTCCAAAGCTGACTCCTAAATACAGGAGTAGTCAGTTTGCACTTTGTTTAAGAATAAACATCCTTTAAAGCATGGACAGGAAAGTTTTTTTGGGAAAAAAAAAAATCTCCAGATTTCCAAGAAATTTCCAAAGCTCTCTGAGTCTCTCTCTGCTTAGAAAACATTTTCTAATACCTTAGTGTCTGTCTTCCAACCTAATGATTGTCCCCCTTGCTCTTCTCTATTGGGTAGAATAAAACGGTCTCAGGAGCAGACTACTTTCGTAGGAGGTCCCTTGAAAGGGCAGAAGGAAAAGCATAAACACAGAAGGATAAAAGCTTTGAAACAGGTAGTTGGGTACAAAATTTGGATCTGTAGCTTATTAGCCGTGTAACCCTAGGCAAGTATATTAACTTCCCTGAGCCTCGGTCTGCTGGAACACAGAATGAATCAATGAGATAACGCATAAGGCAAGCAGGACTTGGCAAATAATTAAGATTCATTGAAGGACGACAGCGATGATGATGATAATGATGAGGCCGAGTACTTCTGAACTGTAGAGAGGAGCCCATCTTGGAGGCCCCTGATGTCCACATTCCTATAAGGACTCATGCCTGAGATCCAGACACTCCCCATAGTCCTCTTCTCAGTATTGCCCATGTTCTTGAGAACAGTCTCAGCAGGAACCATTAAGCTTCTTGAAACCACCTAACTCACTCATCAGGGGCTATATCACATCACAGCATGTGAAAATAACTAATTGGTTCTTGTGGCACTTTCCTTGTCCCCTTGATCCTCCCAGCTGTTAAGTGGATGGGTATTTCTCCCCATTTTACAGAGGAGACAACTGAGGCAGAGGCAGGCTAGGCAGTCTATCCAAGGGTTTGAGCCTGGATTGAACCTGCATTCCCTGTGATCTTGTTTCACAAGAGTCTCAAGCTATAGTTTGAGGTCTAGCCTTGCTAGGGGGAGAGGGAGGAGTATGTTCTAAGAGTGTGGCTAGGAAATCCTCCTCACACTCTTACAGGTACTTTGTGAGCAGACAGGTGTGCGTGTGTTAGTCACTTGGTCATGTCCATTTCTCTGTGACTCCATAGACTGCGTATCAGGCTCCTCTGTCCATGGAATTCTCCAGGCAAGAATACTGGAGTGGGTTGCCATTCCCTTCTGCAGGGGCTCTTCAAGACCCAGGGACTGAACCAGGGTCTCTCGCACTGCAGGCAGATTCTTTACTGTCTGAGCCATCAGGGAAGTCAAACAGGTACATATTAGGAAATGCAGCATCTGAGGATTCCTGAGACCTCTAATGTATCCCTAATACTGCAGACTACCCTAATTCAAAAGAGATTTAGAGGGCAGAGTGGACAGGGAGCCACATGAAGGGTAGGTCTGGGTCCTGGCTACAGGTCAGCAACTGATATCCAGGGTAACTCTGGGCAAGATTCAGAGGTTCCCTTGATCCCCACTTTCGACATTAAAAGCAAAAAATAGAAAGGTAGATAGAAGCTCAGTTTAGGCAAAAAGACATCTGCAATTCTCATCATCATTACTTTGGCTTTGAAATCGGCAGCTCAGAGACCCCCCACCACTTTTTAAAATTTTAAAGACAAAACAGTATAACTTAACAGTTCTGCCAACTCTTAAAAAAAAAAATCAGAGAGCATAACACTGACTTTTTTTTTTTTTTTTTTTTGGCAAGGGAAGATTCAGTTCCTGGAAATGCTTGCAAAATGATTCCTGACACTGGGGGGAGATAGTTAAAAAAAGAAGACGACGAAAACTTATTAAACACATGTAGTAAAGGACGAAGGTGGGAAGAAAGCGAATCAACGAAAGAAAGAAAAGAAAGAACTAAAAGAGATAGAAGGGGGGGGAAGCCATTAAAGGGCCCCAATTCAAGGAACGTTATCAAGTTCCAGCATCTGCAATTCACAAGCCGCTTTTGAGTCGGGGCGGCGCAGAGTCCGCCCCTTTCTCGGGTGTCGGACGCTCATTGGTGGGGGAGGCAGTCGCCGGCCGGTGACTGCCCGAGGAAAGGTTGCCTGGGACACGCATCCCTGTGTGAACGCATGACGTCCCACCCTGGCGCCAGGCTGTCTGGGGCTGAGTCTTAGATCAACACAGCTGTGGGACCGGGACCCACAGCTGGGCAAAGGAGCGGATTCCTCAACAAAAAATAGGATTGTGAGAAAAGTTCTGAAACAAAAACAGCGCAGACAAAAGCCTTAATGACATCCTTTCATAAAAATAAAAAATGCAAGAGGGGGGAAAAAGCTGGTAAAAGGAGCAGAACTGGGAACAGAAAGTTCAGAGGCATTTGGAATAAGAGACTGAGGCCCCACCACCGCTAAACAAGTTGCAGAAGGCCTGAGCTAGCCCTTCAGTCCGCTGTTGGGAAAAAGAAGTCTTTTGGGTTCAAACTTTATCCAGTGTTCTCAACCGTAACCCGTTTCAGAATTAGCATCTTAACATTGGAGAGTACCCTTAGAGGTTATTTGCTGCCCCCTCCCACAATTTTACAAAAAAATGAAGCCCAGGAAGGAAGGAAATTCTTCCAAGGCCACACTGCAAGTTATTGACACGACCAGGAAAGAATTTTGCTTGCTAATCCCACTGCAGCTCTTTCCTGCCTGTGTCGCCCAGCTTCTGGGCATTTTAGCCTGAAAGCATCTTTAGAGATAACGCGAAAGTGCTTTGCAAACTGCTATACAAGCCTGAGACATCAGTGGTAGTGATGGAGGAGTGAAAAAGAGAGGGGGGAATCTATGTGGCTGCTGCTAAGTCGCTTCAGTCGTGTCTGACTCTGCGACCCCACAGACGGCAGCCCACCAGGCTCCCCTGTCCCTGAGATTCTCCAGACAAGAGTACTGGAGTGGGCTGCCATTGCCTTCTCCCGAATCTATGCGGACCTGTGGACTAAGCACGGACCACTCACCCAACATATGCACTCAACAGTCACTTGCCCTAACCTCCACTCAACCAGTCCTCAGGCACCAAGGAGACTAATGGATGTGATGCAGACAGTATGTTAAGCGCCTTGCAGAGAAGAGATATTTAATAATTATATGTGGAAGGAAGGATGTAGATCTAATTAGCTCCATTTTATAAATAGGAAAATTGAGGCAGAGAGACGTGACTTACCCAAAACTCACAGGTTTACTAAAAAAGAATGGAAATTTGAACATAAATCTGCCTAGCCCCAAAAGCCATGATTTTTTCCAGAACCTGGGCTTGACTATTTTGCACAAACCATGGAGGCCTATGAGACAGAAAAGGAAAAGGTTTTCTGTTTGGTCATGCAGGAGTCCTTATAGCCACCGTATTCCCTTCCTGAGACCAAATAGCTGACAGGCTCTCCAGTTGACTTCTGTAGCATACATAGACTGATTTGTCCATTCACAGGATATTTTCACCTTCTTATACTAAAGACACTATCCTTGAAAACATCCATATTTCAGGAAAAAAATCTTTTGAAGACCTTTTACTTGGGACACAGATTCCTGTGGTATGACAGCTAAAAGAAAATAAAGAGGCTTCGGGCTGGCTCTGCCATTACTTGTGGTGTGACCTTGGAAACATCTTATAACTCCTTTCTGGACCCTTTACCATCCCACACCTGCCTGTCCAAATTTCATAAAGCATCAGACTTCTAGAGTTGGAAAGGATTTTAAATAATCACTTAGCACCATTTCCCCATTTCAGTCACAAGGAACCAAGTCCAGGGTACCTGAGCTTGTCCACGATCACAGGACAGATTATTGGCAAGGCTGGGAAGTTGAATCCAGGACTCCTAACTCCCAGTCTAGCGTCGTGTTTTACTGTGACTCTTTTGAGATTGTCCTAGCTCTGAGCTCCCATTGTCCCGTTAATCAGTGCCACACAGTATAGAACTCTTAATTGTTTCCGGTGTTAATCTCGTCTCCCCAAATCCTGGGATCCTTGAGAGCAGAAGTCAGTTTTAGGAAAGCACCTTCATAAATATTCATCAAGTGATTGATTAGGGAAGCAACCATTGAAGGATCCCACCTGGTCACTCCCCAGACGGAAACCAGCATTCAGAGGCTACACTTTCCCCCAAACCCTTGGAAATGACAAGACAAGCAAAGAATGCAATGTCTCATTGCAATACGGGGCTTACTCGCTGGTCCCCCGGTCCCTTTCTTGGGGGCTCTCAGATAGAGCTGGAGCCATTTCAGCAAGGCTAAGAATAATCAAGTCCAGGTGGTCTGCCCTTCCATAGCAGAGCGAGACAGACAATAGAGTGATGAAATTACCAAACTATTGTTTTCTGCATAGAGGTGTGTGGGGAATGTGGGGTTGGAGGGAGAAGGGAGAGTTAAAAAAAAGATTAACTGACCCAAAGGGAGCTCATAAAAAGGTTATCTAGAAATCAGCCCATCTGTATCCCATATTCAAAACCCTGCCCAAAATTCTAATCAAACTCACTTCCAAAACATAACTGGGCATATATTTGGCTCCTTATGGAATGCATGGGGCCAGAGGGTGAGAGCTTTTCTCCTTCCCCAAGCAAAAAGCACAATTCAAGCTTTTTTTTTCCTTTCTCCTTGTTGCTCAAACAGTGTTCTTTGCTCAAACCCCCTTCCCCTCCTCCTTCTGCAATCTCAGCGCCTAGCCCAAATCTGTTTTCTTCATTGTAACCTCAGCTTCACCGCAATTAATTTTTTCCCCCTCTGGTCACAAGATAATTCCTGACGCCAGTGAGTCTGGAGGTCAGACGAACAGCAAATTGGGGAACAAGGCGGCACTAATTCCTTACAAGTTTCCCTTGAAAAATCTTTTGCTTAAAAAAAAAAAAAAAAAAAGCTTTGCTGTTCAGGGATTTATGACCTCGGAGGACTACGGGTTCGAACCAGTATTGGGCTGTAGGTGGACTGGCAAGCGGGCAGGGGAGCTCGAATGTACAGGGCTCTGCCAGGAAAAGGCAAATTCTTAAAAGTTAATGGTTTTAAGTGATTTTTTAAATCCTTGCTGGCAAAGAGGCCCGCCTCTCCCCAGTATCAGCGCTTCCTCATTCTTTGAATCCGCGACTCCGCGGTATTCGGCGTCAGACCGGCCAGAGGAAGCCTGTTTGCAATTTACCCGGGTTGTGAACGCCCAGGGTCGACGGAGGCGGGGCCAACGTGGCCTGTTTTGCATAAAGGGGCGTGCCATCCAGGCCGACTCTATAAATGCAGACTTCGGCGAGCGTGCGCGCGTTGCAGGCTGCTCTAGAGAGTCTCTGGCTTTCTCCTCCCTTCCAGCACTTCCCAACCTCATTGCTCAGTATGAAGGCGCTCAGCCCGGTTCGCGGCTGCTACGAAGCGGTGTGCTGCCTGTCGGAACGCAGCCTGGCCATCGCGCGGGGCCGTGGCAAGAGCCTGGCCGCCGAGGAGCCGCTGAGCTTGCTTGACGACATGAATCACTGCTACTCGCGGCTGAGGGAACTGGTACCCGGAGTCCCGCGAGGCACTCAGCTTAGCCAGGTGGAAATCCTGCAGCGCGTCATCGACTACATCCTCGACCTGCAGGTGGTCCTGGCCGAGCCAGCCCCTGGGCCCCCAGACGGCCCGCATCTTCCCATTCAGGTGCGTGCGGGCGTGCTCGGGAATCGGGGCGGGGCTGAGCTCCAGGGCTGGGATGCTACGGGGACCCCTGGACCTTCCAAACTCCGTGCGTAAACCCTTCCCCCCTTTTCCTTCTCTCAGACAGCCGAGCTCGCTCCGGAACTTGTGATCTCCAACGACCAAAGGAGCTTCTGCCACTGACCTGGCCCGTCCTGGCGCCTCCAGGTGAGTATCCAAACCTTCTCTCGGGGGCGGGGAAGGGGGACGTCTGGTGCTTAAACGGCAGATCTTGGAGTTGGTAGGCCTTTTAAAGGATTACCGCGGCCCCCTCAGTTTAGGGAAATTCAGGCCAGAGAGGCGCAAGTGACTTGCCCGGGGTCACAGCAAATGAATGACGGAACCAGTTCCGATCCAGAGTTTGTTTCAGCCTTAAGTGCACGTGTTACCGTCTTCCCCCATTGGCCAAAGGTGCGAAACTATTGACGCAGGTCCGACTAAATAAAATAACCAGTCTGTGGCTTGGAGTCGTGAAAGGAGCCGCGTTTTCCTCAGCCCCCCTCCCACCTAGTGTCACTTCCAAGAGGGAGGGGTGGCGCAAGCTCCGCCTGTGGTCCTTCGGCGCCAACTGGGTGGGGGCAGTGTGGGGCGCGGAGTTATCAGCTGGAGGTAGAGACCAAGTTTCCTCCCTGGCGCCGGCCAGTCTGCGGACGGCCCCCGCTTCGGCGCGCTCGGCGGAAACTGACGGCTCCCTGGTCTTCTTTCCTCCCCCGCCCAGAACGCAGGTGCTGGCGCCCGTCCGGGACCCTGGGACCCTCTACAGCCGGAAGCCCGAGGGCATGGATGGGCCTCAACCTTGCCCTGCCCACTTGACTTCCCCAAACCCCTGCCTCGAGGCTGGACCTGCGCCCAGGAGCGAAGGACTGTGAACTTGGGTGGCCTAAAGAGCCAGCGCTAGCTCTGGGCACCAGCTGGGCAACCTCCCCCAGCCCTCACCCCACTCCCAAGTTTTAAAGACTGTCTTTCAGTGTGTGGAGGTGTACGGGATTGGGGGTGGGGGCTGGCTGTTCTCCAAATTCTGCCTTGGCCAAGGCAGCGGTAGAGCTGGTCTTCTGGTCTCCTTGGAGAAAGACTCTGTTGCCCTGATTATGAACTCTATAATAGAGTATTTAGCTTTTGTACCTTTTTTGCAGGAAGGTGACTTTCTGTAACCATGCGATGTATATTAAACTTTTTATAAAAGTTAACATTTTGCATAATAAACGGTTTTTAAACACTTGTGTTTATACTTTTGATTCCTTAAGTGCTAACACTGTTTCTCACAAAGCTGGATTTAGGGAGAATAAATTCATGTCTTTCTTGGAGCTTAGGAAAAGTAAACTTGCTTATTCCCTTAAAAGGGAGATGGGAGAATGTCCAGCTAAGACTGGGGAAGAGGGGGAAGTAGAAAGGGCTCATGGTGGAGCCCACATGCACTGGGTGCAGAGAAGAGCCTTGTGCTGTCTCACTTTACAAGTGAGGGAAGATTGGAGAGAGAAAGTGACTGGAACCAGCTCACCCAGCAAGTTGGGGGCCTAGGATAGAAATCTACTCTGAGTCCCAGTTCTTCGGTAGTTTGAGAGCTATGTTGCTAACTAGCCGATGGCTGTCCTCTTTAATGCCATTAATGATGTTTCTCTAGCAGGGGATGTGAAATAGGACCCTCACCTATTAGGCAGGGATGGTGCTGATAGACCCATTTCAGAGATGAATAAATGGATCATTGGGGTTGGTTTATTTCCTGCCTCACATTCTCTGGTTTATTTCCGCTTGGGCTTCCAAAGTTGGGGAAAATAGGACAAATCCCTCAAATCGGATCAACCACTCTAATCAGAAGGACTTTGGGGCTGGTTGGGAAGTGGGGGAATGAATTCTACCACGAGTTAGTTGGAGACTGAGCCTAGCCTGGGAGTTTAAGGAAGAGGGCACCACAGCCCTCATTTCTGGTATATTCTTCCAATAACATCTCCAATGGGAGTCTCCTCTGTAAGTATCTTTAACCCTATTTCAGAAATGGAGAAATTGAGGCTCAGTGGATAATGAGTTGGAGTCAGTTTCACACAGTCCCTCAAGAGGCAGAAATGGGACTTTAAACTGAACTACAGTAACCATGGACAGGGAAGCCTGGTGTGTTGCAGTCCATGGGGTCACGAACACAACCTGGTGACTGAACAACAGTGATGATGACTAGTGGAAAGGAGCAGGATCTGAGACTGGCTATTCCATGGGGCCAGGCCTGAAAGTCAGGCAGAGGGCAAGACTCCCAAACCATGCCATCTTCCTTTGCTTCCCCTCCACCTCGATCTGGCAGTTCTCCGGGTGGGTTCCACCAGGCGCCTGGTCTCACTGGATTCCTGTTTATGATATGATCTCATTCATGTGTCGGCACCTGGCATTAGTTACTTCAGTATTTCACAACAAACAGGTCACATCATCCACCTACCTTTCTGCCTTAACCCTGGTGAATTTGCCAGGGTGAACAGGGGCATGTGATGGGGAGGCAAACTTGGTGAACCACCCTCCTGATGGGCCAGTGTTCTTAACCTGTTTCCTGTCTCCTCCAATGATCTGGTGGAAGGTATGAATACTCTTCAGAAAATCCACACTCACACAGAATTTTACCAAAGCAACAAGGCTTCCCAGATGGCTCAGAGGAAAAAAATCTGCCTGCCAATACAGGAGACACAGATTCAATCCCTGTGTCAGGAAGATTCCCTCCAGAAAGAAATGGCAACCCACTCCAATATTCTTGCTTGGGGAATTCCATGAACAGAGGAGTCTGGCCGGCTACAGTCCATGGGGGTCACAAACAGATGGACATGACTGAGTGACTGAGGATGCACGCATGGCCAAGCAAACTTCCAATGCCCGGGCGAGAGCCCTCAGTCCCCATGTGAGGAACTTTTGCTTCACACCCAATAAGTACAAGACCCAGGATCATTCGTTAGGTGTCCTGTGCTGGCTCTGAAGTAAGCCAGCCACACAGAGGTGCAAACAGCATGCCAGCTGTTTGACTGCAAGCGAGGGGCTGCTTCTACTGAGCCTCAGTGTCCACACCTGTGTGAGACTGCTGATCTTGATACAGTCCTGAGGCACCTGGCCCCACATTAAACCATTAATTGCAGCAAAGCCAGCCACTGAACTCAATGCCCTGTGCCCTTTCTACCACAGCATGCAGCTTCCTGCTCGGAAGTTGCAGGACTGAAAGGCTAGGGAGCGCTGAATGGCTCATCTGCCATGTGACCTCGAGCCAGCCACCTCACCTCTCCAAGCCTCTCTCCTCCCTCGCGCAGCAGCTGGTGCTTCTTGCATTGCTGACTCCCAGGACAGAAGATAATGGTGGGAAAGTTCTTTGAAATGCATCACACACCTACGAGGTATTATTAAGCTAATTCCAAGGAAATTGCCTGTAAGGTCCTCGGAGACTGAGCTGTTCAGGTGGTGGGGACAAAAGCTGAAACCAGCACACCATTCACTAGTCATTAGAGAGTGAAAGCAATTTGGCCCTAGGTCAGAAAACTCTGAGAGAGGAGAGTCCTCTTGTGTCATAAACACCTATCAAATGCCTACCAGGTGCCAGGCTCTATTTTATCTCAATAGTTTTCTAATCCTCACCACCACCCAGCAACGTATCATTATTCCCATTTTACAGAAGACACAAATTCAGAGAGGCTGAATAACTTGACCCAGGTCACATAGCAAGGAAGGGCCACAGCAAAGCAGCATCCAGCACCACCTAGCTCCAAAGTCCACGTTCAATTTTTTTCCCTCTCCATTCCCTTCCCCTGGCACATATTCGGTCCCCAGTAGGTGCTTGCTAAATGAAAGACCTAGACCCACCCCAGGTTTCCCTCTCATTTGTGAAAAGAGGATGATAGTGCCTCCTTTGCAGGTCTGTGCTTCAGATTAAAGATGCATAAAGCATCTACCAGCCTCCCTGAAAATACAAGATTCACCATTAACTGAGTCTTAACAGTTCACTACTGCATCAGCTCTGAAAAACGTACTTTGGGAAGGAATTTTTACTTTAAAAAAAAAAAAAAGGATCGGAACAGACGAAGTAACTTGCCCGGGGCCACACAGCTCCTAAGTGACAAAGCAAGGATTCAAATTCATGCGTGTGACAAACCAGAGACGGTGCCCTGTCCGAGAAGGCCAGTGACAGCTCTCCTTAGCTGTGGATGTGCCGGACAACCGTCGGTGGCTGTCTTTCGACCTCAAAATCTCTCACGGCTGGCTGGCACTCGTTTCCATTCCCGGGGCTACATGCTAAATGCTCGCGTCGCTCCTGCAGAACTGCCCCTGGCGCTCCGCTCCCCGCCAAGGCTTCTGGAGGCCGGGACAGGGGCGGGGCTTCGGCCCACGTGGCCCTGAGCCCGGCTGGGCGGGGCCAAGGTAGCCCCGCCCCCGGCCCGCCCCCGGCCCGGCGACCCGCGCTCCCCCCCGCGGGCCCTGGGGGCCGGTCGCAGGTGTTCGCTGGCGCCCGGATGTCGAGCTCTGGCTCCGCTCTGGCTCCGGCTCCCTCCGCAGCCTGCGGGCGGGGCTCCCAGCCCATCCGGAGCCTCGCGGCGCCCCTGCCGCTCTGCCAGCAGCGCGGCCTCCCGGTTCCCAGCCTCCTGGCTTTGAGGGGCGGGGGGCCCGGGCCGGCCCCCTGCGGGGCCACCCCCACCCAGGCGCGCTGCTGACCCCATCGCTCTCTCGCTGCCCCCAGCTGCGCTCGGACCGCGGCGGCCTCGACGCGCCCCCACCCCGCTTCCTGCCTCGGCAGTTTTGCCCGGGCCGGGCGGCCGCCCTGGATCGCACCCCGTTCCTTCCTTCCTTCATTCTTTTCAGGCAACTTGCATTCCTCGAGCGCCTGCGACGTGCCCCGCACGAGGCCTCTCCGACCTTCCGAGTGCAGGCTCCTGGCCCACCGGGGTCCTCCGGGAAGATTCCGCCCTCTGCCCGATCTGCCTCCCCGCTCCGCCAGACTCTTCTATCTCTGATGTCCTGTCTCACTCCGAATTTAGCATTTAACTGTTCTCTGTTTATTTCTCCTGTTAAGAGTCAGTGGCAGCGTCAGGGGATCACTTTGTGACCGAAATCAAGGGTCAGTCTGAAAGTGGAGTGAGGGGTCAGAGTGTGGCCAGAGCTGGGGGTTTAGCCGGTCTGCCGCAAGGTTTGGAGACAGTGTGGGTGGACGTTGCCAGTGGTCAGTCTACGGCCTGGTTTAATAGAGAGTAGCAGCGTCTACACTCTGTAGGTAGTAGTGGCCAAGCCAGCGAGTCAGTCGTGGGCCGGGCCCGTGAACAGTGTGGATCAGGGTACTAGGTCACCCAGAGACAAGGACCAGATAAGCATGGGGCGGGGTGGCGGCGCTGTAGCTCTCTGGACTCAGATTCCCATCCCTCCACAGCTGGGGGCTGGTTATAGCCTCCCCCTGGCATTACTCAGACTGTGGAGCTGGCCTTCCATCTGGGACACTCCCTGCCCTCCACACCTCTCTGCTCCTACCTTGTGCCAGATGCTGGCGGCAAAAACCCTGGCTGGGGCAGACCCGTGGTCAGACTGCCGGTAACACTGGCCATGGCAAGCAGGCCTTAGGCTTCTGAGGGACCCCACACGCACGCTTGGCGTCACCCATAGGGAACGTGATCTTCCCTGTACCTTCTGCCTTTTGTTCACAAACCTAAAAGCTGTTGGAGATGGAAGTAGAGGTCACACGTGCGGCCCAAGAGGGGAAGAAGCTTGCTCAGGGACATCCAGCAAGTTTGTGGTCAAGACAGGACTCAAGGGAACTCCCTAGTGGTTCCGTGGTTAGGACTCAGCACTTTCACTGCCCTGGCCTGGGTTCAATCCCTAGTGGGGGAACTAAGATCCCATGGCCAAAATAAAAGACAGAAACCCACACCTTTTACTTTCCTAGCTAGGGCACTCTTTGTGATCCTCTGCCTACCCTGAGCAAGGATTGTTATTCCCACTTTAGAGATGGGGCAGCTGAGGCCCTGAGAGGCTTCTGGACTCACCCGGCTCTTACAGAGGGACTGCCAGGGGCGAGTGGACTGCACCCACCTGAGGATCTGGACCTGTGAAGTGGGGAGCCGGTGATTCCCTGAAGCATTGCGCCCTTGTCATTGCCACCCAGCCCCCTCCCTGGCGCCCTCATTAGGAGCGAATGAAACAAGGGTGGCCGGATGAAGCTGGGGAGAGGAGAGAACACTTTTTAAAAACTGCTGGGGAAAAGCTTAGCTGGGTTCTTATGGAAACATATGGAACTCATTACCCTAAGTCGAAGTGGTCGCTGGCCAGCTGGCAGTTGGTCGGTTTGGGGCTAAAAGTGTGTGTTGTGTGGTAGTGAAGGGTACCTAAGGCAGACTCACCAGAATGACCTGCCCACTCACTGATCCAGGTTCTTCCCGAACCAGGTATTGTTTCCATTTTTAACATAAAAAAAAAAAGTGATTTCAAGACACTGGGTACTAGGCCACTCTAGGTTTTGTAGGTAGAATCAGAGACTTAGGGACCATCAAGACAGACAGCCCCCCCAGAACCACCACCACGTCTTTTCACCACCAGGGCCCCTGCAGTCAGTCCAGATGTATGAAGGGATGGTCTCAGCTTCCACCCAGGATTCATCCGGGGCAGGGGGGCGGTCCTTGAGCCTAAATGTTGGTCCCGCATCCTGTCAATCACATTTCCCTGGGCAGGTTGGACTCCATATTCAAAGACAGCAGCAAGAAAATGTTCAAAGAGGCCATTTCCTGGTACACAGGATTTTAGTCTATGTGGTTGTTAGGATCCTGGGGGGCTGCCTCCATTTCACCATTTCACAGACCTGCCAAAGATCACCTTGAAGTAAGCATCAGAGCCCAAGTCTCCAACATAGCTTCCACATCCTGTCTTGTTGATGTCTGCTGTACTGTGATCTAAGCCGCTTCAGTGATGTCCAACTCTGCGACCTCACAGACTGTAGCCCCTCAGGCTCCTCTATCTATAGAGTTTCCCAGACAAGAATACTAGAGTGGGTTACCGTTTCCCTCTCCAGTGGATCTTCCCGACTGAGGGATCGAACCCACGTCTTCTACTTTGGCAGGCGGATTCTTTACCGTTGAGCCAACGCAGCTCTTCTAAAACTTTCTGCTAACCAGTGGTCATACAGAATTGGCCTCACACAACCCCCAGAGCCCTCCTGTACTTGCTGCAAGTTTGGGATCAGACACATGCTGGTGGAAACCCTAGGTCTGGCATGTATCAGCTATGCCATCAGAAAAGTGAAAGTTGCTCGGTTGTGTCGGACTCTTTGCAACCCTATGGACTATACAGAACATGGAATTCTCCAAGCCAGAATACTGGAGTAGGTAGCTGTTCCCTTCTCCAGGGGGCTCTTCCCAATCTCAGGATCGAACCCAGGTCTCCCGCATTGCAGGCAGATTCTTTACCAGCTGAGCCACAAGGAGAGCACAGAATACTGGAGTAGGTAGCCTATCTCTTCCCCAGCCATTAGAGGTAGGTTATTTACCCTCTCAGAGCCTCACGTATTTGCTGTGACAGTAAAGCAGATGACATATAAAGGCGCCTGCACTTGGTGGGCCCGGGGTGACCCCAGCCACAGAGCTTGTTGAGCATGGTTGTCAGACTCCTCACATAATTCCTCCCTCATCTTTCCAGGTGGCAGTGTTGTTGGCATAACCCATCCACGGCATCTCAGCATTGCCTTTCCAGCAGGCGTGCTCTTCAGAGGCCTTTCACACACACACGCAGGAGTATGTGATCAACAGGACGCTCAGTGCCTTGAAGAATAGTGCAAGGACTTAAAAAAGCAGGGCTGCAATTCAGCCTCTCCATTCCCAGGTTGTGCCACCATGGACAAGCTCCTTAACCTCTCTGAACCTCAGAAAACCAATCTGGAGCCACCGCAGAGTCCTGCTGAAGATTTAGCGAGGAACTAAAAATAGAGCTAAAAAGATAGAGGAACTAAAGGTATGGTTTTTCCTGTGGTTATGTATGGATGTGAGAGTTGGACTGTGAAGAAGGCTGAACGCTGAAGAATTGATGCTTTTGAACTGTGGTGTTGGAGAAGACTCTTGAGAGTCCCTTGGACTGCAAGGAGATCCAACCAATCCATTCTGAAGGAGATCAGCCCTGGGACTTCTTTGGAAGGAATGATGCTAAAGCTGAAACTCCAGTACTTTGGCCACCTCATGCGAAGAGTTGATTTATTGGAAAAGACTCTGATGCTGGGAGGGATTGGGGGCAGGAGGAGAAGGGGACGACCGAGGATGAGATGGCTGGATGGCATCACGGACTCGATGGACGTGAGTCTGAGTGAACTCTGGGAGTTGGTGATGGACAGGGAGGCCTGGCGTGCTGAGATTCATGGGGTCACAAAGAGACAGGACCGAGCGACTGAACTGAACTGAAAGATAGAGCACCGAGAGGCCCGTCCCCACATGGAGGCACTCAGGAAGTTACAGTTGGAGTTAGGAATAATCCTATTTCACAGATGGAGAGGCTGAGTCCCAGAGGGCATAAGGGACGCATCCAGTGTCATGTGAAAAGACCCCCTCATAGACCTAGGGATTAAAAACCAGATCTTCATGCATCAGTCTTTGTTCAGCAGCTGCTGCTGCTAAGTCACTTCAGTCGTGTCTGACTCTGTGCAACCCCATGCACTGCAGGCTCCTCCATCATGAGATTTTCCAGGCAAGAATACTGGACTGGGTTGTCATTGCCTTCTCCCTTTGCCCAGCTACTACTCTCTCATTACTGGGATTTGTAATCATTTCATGACAAAGGTGTTTTCAACTGTGGAAAGTCAGAACTTTGAACCCAGGCTCCACCTGATACAGAACCAACTCACTGGTGAGCGCATCCCTCCGTAGACGAGAACAGGGGTCAGGGCTGGAGTAGGATGGACGCGACTCAGAGGCCAGAGGACCTGGAGGCCAAACATAGTGAAATCAGGGGAGCAGGAGCTCTGTGATCAGATAGGCCTGTCTCTGTCACTTCTTAGCTGTGTGATCAGCTAAAGGACACCACCTCCCTCAGCCTCAGTTTTTCCTCTAAAGCTCCCAGTAGTACCTCTTTCATAGAGCTGTTTCAGGAACTAAGTAAGACAACAGAGTACCCGGCACAGATGAACTGCTTGAAGTTGCCAGTCCCTATCATTTTATGAAGATGAAGTGGAGCAGGAGCTACCTTGTCTTTGTCATCACCCTCATTGTGAATCTTTTTGTAAACTTCCAATTGAACAAACAGTATTTGGCTTCTCCTACGCCGTGTGTGTCCACAGTCCCCCACTTACGGTGTGAACTTGGACAAACTACTTAAGTTCTTGCATCTTCAGTGTCTGCACCTATAAAATGGGGATAATGAAAGTCCCTACTACAGACAGTTGGGAATTTTTTTTTTTTAATTTTTCTTTTTTGGACACACCATGAAGCTTGTGGGATCTTAGTTCCCCAACCAGGGGTCGAACTCAGGCCCCCAGCAGTGAAATCACTGAGTCCTAATCCCTGAACTGCCAGGGAATTCCCAGGTGTGAGGATTAAATCAGTTACCACATAGTACGCTCGGTCTAATGCTTGGCACATAATAGGAACCCCCAAACGCTACCTGTCATTATTATGTTAGCACACTCTGCGAAGTCTGTGTTCTCATGCACTCTATAGCCATCTGTTTTTATACAAAATCTTAATATATCAATTTTTTAAAAATTGGCATTTCAAGAAGATGTACAGATTTTTATCCTATGCTTTTGTGAGATCTAGTGCCTAACACACTTCACACATAGCCACACTTGTGCATGTGCACACACGTGTGCATACACACACACGCACACACACATGATGAGCTGAAGCAAGCCCTCTTGCATTGCAGAGCAGCCTGCCTGCTCCCTCCTACTCGCTGTCCTCTGTGAAGGCAGATTGGTGGCTCTGTGACCTCTCAGCAGGAGAATTCCTTTGCAAAACTTACTTGGCCCTGGAGAAGGGCATGGCAACCCACTCCAGTATTCTTGCTTGGAGAATCCCATGGACAGAGGAACCTGGTGGGCTGCAGTGCCTGGGGTCACAGAGTTGGACACAACGGAAGTGACTTAGCACGCATGCATGATAAACCATAACAGAAAAGAATATAAAAAAGAACGTATATATATGTATAACTGAACCACTTTGCTGTAGAGCAGTAACGAACAAAACATTGTAAGTCAACTGCAAGTCAATAAAAATTAAAAACAACAATAAAACAAAAAGCCAAGATGTCAGGTGGGGCCAGACCACCTCGGATATGACAGCCTTCGCTGGCGGCAGATCAATTCAGGGCCGTCTTTCTGGGGCGCACCAGGCTTTTTCCACCCTAAGCCCAAGTCTTGACTCTTTCTGTCAGTCAGGACGAAAGCTGCTAAAGGCCCAGGAAGCTCAGCTCAGTGCTCTGTGATGACCTAGGTGGATGGGATGGAGGTGGGATGAGGGGAAGCTTAAGAAGCAGGGGATATGTGTATGCATATGGCTGATTCACTTTGTTGTACAGCAGAAATTAACACAACATTGTAAAGCAATTATAATCCAATAAATAAATAAAAGTAATTAACACAGACACACACACACACAAAAACTGACCTGGGAGGAAGCCCTGGCTCCCGCTCTAACCTGAGTATCAGAGCCCAGGCCTCAGTCCTGGTTCTCTCCCCTCCTTGCTGTGTAACCCTGGGCACCTCACTTCACCTCTCTGAGCTTTGACTTCCCATCTGTGAAAGGGGGCGGACCTTTCAAGGTCGTGAGGATTAGAGAAGTGAACAAAAAGTGCCTGGCACATTGTCATTGCTCCATATATGAGAGCTCTTCATGGTTGGTTTTTTAACTCAGTAAGAGCTATCTTTTTATTTTCTTTAATAAAACAGAGTTATGATCTGGGTGCCTTATGTAATTCATACCCTTTATTGATTTTTAAACACATCTGTTAATCCAATAAAGGTGGTTTTCCTCCTAAAATTATTTTCTTTCCTAATTTATTCATATTTTACAATGTCTGGGCAAGTCATTGGACCTCACTGAGCCTCAGTTTCCGTATTTCTAACATGGAAAAAATGCCTTCCTCATGAGGTTGTTTGGAGAATTCAGTTGAGATGGGGTATGTAAAAGTGCTTGTACACTGTCAAGTCCAATAAGTGTAAGAGATTATTTTTTGCACCCTCCTTCCGTTTCAGTAGGCTGAATTCCTCAAAGACAGGAGGGAGTTTTATTTACCTTTGTATCTCCTGTGTTGAATGTGTAGCAATAAATTTAATAGTAGCATTTATGGTGATAAGAACTTTCATTTCCTGGACACTTGTATTGTGCAAGACTCTGGACTGAGTGCCTCTTAATGGAAGGATGAGTGATAGATGCTTAAAAGTTTTGATTCCCTCTGCTGGGAATTGTTTTAGTTTTCTCTTGAGCAAGTTCTGCCTTCCATCCTGCAGACAAATTATTTTTATTCTTGGGCCTCATATGTTGTTTGGCCAATCCAGTCGAATAACCGTAATAGCATTGTTTAGTTTCCTTATCTATAAAATGGGGCTAACGATCAACTTAACCTCGTATAAAAGTGTCCCATAAATGACGGTAACTTATCCTTACTCCTTCCTTTCCTCCCCCTAGACACACCCTTTCCTTGGAGAGGAAGGTGTGACAGAACAAGATGATGAAACTGGGTGGCAGAGAGCTATCCCTTCATTTCTCTGTGCCCTTTTTTTTTTTTTTTTTTTTGCCCATGCCCCTTGGCTTGTGTGTGTGTTGGGGGGATCTTAATTTTCCCACCAGGGATCGAACCCTCACCTTTGGCAGTGAATGTACAGAGTCTTAACCATTGGGCCACTAGGGAATTCCCTCTCTGTGCTTTTGTTTCTTTCTTTGATCAGGGTGTCAGATCTTCCTGGAATAACTGCCTGATTCTGAGATCTCCATGTCCAGCCTCCTAAATAGCCTCCCCTTCCTGCCGCAGCACCAAAGATTCAGCTCATCTGGCTGTCACGTGCCCGCTGCGATCATGTGTTGTATATTCCAAGTGCCTTTAAGTCCTGGAAGGCAGAGTGGTGTGTTAGAGTTTGACTTCTATTTTTCTAAGCATTTTCTTATCATCTCATCTCATCCTTTATAAACCTTTCAAAGTCCCCAAGCCACACATGGGGCAGCTGCGGCCCCGAGAGGGGCAGGGCCTTGGCTAAGGCCACAGCCTGACAGCCAGTCCTGCGAGCTGAGGCATGCTCTGAGTCGCTCACAGCTTGGGAGCTCCGCGAGCCTCTTGATACCAGGCTTTGTGCTTGATGCTGCCTCACAGAAATTTTATGAAGTTGGTGCTCCCCCCCACTTTCCCGATGAGCAAACTGAGATTCAGGCAGGTAAAAAGTTATTTCCTGAGTTGGAATCATGATGTAATCAGGGCCAATTCTAAACTGTGTGCTTTTTGCCCAGGACCCTGAGACCTCTGCAGCTGTTGTTTCCAGGCTCCGAAGATGGCCGCTCCCAAGGCTCTAGCAGTGTGTTGGACCCTAAAGCAGGGAGTGATTGCCAAGGCTGACCCCTACGCCCTGCTCTCTCAGCCCCAGCAGCCCCGAGGTCAAGGGATTCACAGAGCAGGGACCAGGAGGGCCCTCCTGAGCTGCATGGAGTGGCCCCCCGCCCCAATCTCTAAAGCCCATTGTCTCCCCAGAGACAATACAGATAAAGGACCCAGCCTAGTGGGCTGCCTGCATCAATCTGTAACCATGGAAACCCGTAGGGAGACAATTCCAAAGCCCCTCCTGTCACCCTTCACCCTGCAGCTGTGGCTCCAGGAGCCCAGCCTCCAGCAGAATGGGCATTGCTAGTAATCTCTGCCCCCCACCACGGCCTCCCCCAAATGAGACACAGCTAGGCTCCCCTCAGCATACATCCTTCCAGAACTGGTGTTGGCAAAGGGGCCTTGGATATGTTTAAGGTCTATACCTCATTTCATCTGCAGGGAAGTTAGGTCCATCAGGTTCTGCGTCGGCAAGATGTCACTGATCACAGGGTCGGGGCCCAGGGAAAACGTCTCAATAGAATTCTTAACCATCCAGCAGTCAACCAGGACCCAGGAAGGTATTAGGTCTTCAGCGCATGACTTCCCCCTGGTGGCCAGTTGCTGCAATTGTCAGTTTCGACTTTAGCCAAACTTGTTAACCTCTTTTTCCTTAATATCTAGTGTGTTCCAGATGCCCAGGTACATTTGATCTAATCCTCACAACCGCTCTGTGATGTGGGTGTTCTTACCCTCCTTACACATGCTGAAGCCAAGGCTTTCAGATGGTATGCGGAGGGAAGCAAAGATAGCGGAGTGGTTGAGAGGGTGAATCCAGATTGCCCTGGCTCAAAACCAGGCATCCCCAGCCTGATGATCTTGGGAAAAGTACCTGAGCTCTGAGTCTGATTCGTATTTGTAAACCAGGAGTGATAACAATATATACTTCATAGTGATGTTACGAGGATTATATAAAACAAGATTTATAAGCCTTCAGAACAGTGATTGGCGCATAATAAATAAAACCCTGTGCCCTGACACTTCTTAAGCTGTGTGCCTTCAGGAGTATCGTTGAGCTTCTGGCCTCAGTTCTTTCACCTGGGCGTGTGTGTGTGCTCACTCACTGCAGTCCTGTCCGACTCTTTGTGACCCCAAAAGGCTCCTCTGTCCATGGGATTCTCGAGGCAAGAATACGGAGTGGATTGCTATGCCCTTCTCCAGGGGATCTTCCCGACCCAAGGACTGGCCCACGCTTCCTGCATCTCCTGCCTTAGCAGACAGAGTCTTTTACCTGGGAAGAGCCCCTCTTTCACCTGTACAGTGGGGCTAATCGTGGCTTCCTCTTAGGACTACAGTGGTAACTAAAGTGGATTTGAGGTATGAATGTACTTGCTTTGCTACTATTAGCATCATTTTTTTTTAACCTCCCTTTTTAGAGAGGGCTGATCATGGGGGCAGAGGGATGGGTGGAGAGATGCTACTCTGTCAACAAGCCAGAAGGAGATACCTGAGACTTCTGGTCCCTGCAGTCTCTCTGGTTTGCAGAGTCACAGAGCCTCTGACAGTGGCCAAAGACTTTTCTGGGAAGAGACTGGGGATGGCCTCTCAACTGTTCCAAGAATCTTCCCCTGAGTTCATTTCCATCAGCAGTTCTTGGGCTTCTACTCTGCAAGGAACACTGGGCTGAATATGGGGGTGCGACAATAAAGAAGACAAGGGGTGACTTAAATCTGGGGGGAGGGACAGACAGAATTACAGTGTGAAATGATGGCAGACTGAGATCCCCTACCGGAAGTGTGGAGCAGGGGTCAGAGTCAGCATCTGAGAAACAGTTGCTGTAAGCTATCACCACTCACACTCATGGTATGGCCAATACCACTCAGACTCCGTAGACTAAATGTCTTGTTTATTTCAAAATAGTTCTGAGTCTTATTTTTTATGTTAGTGGTTGATCTGGATTTTTGATATTGCTGTCCCAGGTTTCGATTCTACTCGGCTGAAGAGTTAAAACACACTCATTTTTAAAAAATAATTAGTTTTATGCTGGAGGATAGTTGATTAACAATGTTGTGTTAGTTTCCAGTGTATAATGAAGTGATTCACTTATACATACACGTGTAGCCATTCTTTTTCAAATTATTTTCCCATTTAGGTTATTATAGAATATTGAGGAGTAATCCTTATGCTATACAGTAGGTCCTTGTAGGTTATTTACTTTATCTTTTTAAAAAATTTTTGGCTTCCCTGCAGAGCATGTGGGATCCTGGTTCCTAGGCCAGGTATTGAACCCATGCTCCCTGCAGTAGAATCACAGAGCCTCAACCACTGGACTGCCAGAGATCCAGGCAAGTCCCTGGCTACCTATTTTAAGTGTTATATACCAGTGTGTACATGTCAGTCCCAAACTCCCAATCTCCCCTCCCCCAGTTAGCCCGCTTCCCCAACTATAACCATACATTCGTTCTCTAAGTCGATGAGTCTGCGTCTGTTTTGTAAATAGTTCATCTGTATCTATTTTTTTAGATTCTGAATAAGTGAAGTCATATTTGTCTTTCTCTGTCTGACTTACTTCATTTAGTATGATAATCTCAAAAAGTCCAGCCAGGTTGCTGCAAGTGGCATTATTTCATTCTTTTTAAAGACTGAGGAATATTCCATTGTATACAGGTACCACGGGAGAAGGCAATGGCACCCAACTCCAGTACTCTTGCCTGGAAAATCCCATGGATGCAGGAGCCTGGTGGGCTGCACTCCATGGGATCGTGAAGATTCGGACACGACTGAGCGACTTGATTTTCACTTTTCACTTTCATGCATTGGAGAAGGAAATGGCAACCCACTGCAGTGTTCTTGCCTGGAGAATCCCAGGGAAGGGGGAGCCTGGTGGGCTGCCGTCTATGGGGTCGCACAGAGTCAGACACGACTGAAGCGACTTAGCAGCAGCAGCAGCATACAGGTGCCACATCCCCTTTAACCACCCATCTGTAGATGGAAAATACACCCATTTTACTGAGTATAGTTTGAGATCACCTGTGCATGGGGGTATACACAGCATTCTCTATGATTTGTGTATCTGAGAAACTTGTGTCTGAGAGCAGATGTTTTTTGTTGTTTTTTTTTTTCTGGTGTGAGAGGTGGAGAGAAACTCAAGCAGAGAGAATAATGTGGGCTAACAGGGAGAGCAGGGAGGTCAGAGGGAGTGTCAAGAGAAGGGTGTTTTATCCAAGCCTAAGGTTTTGTGTGAAGGAGGCTGAAGATCTGAGGGACTTGCAGGGGGTGGGCTGGCCAGGCCATGCCGGGGAGCTATTTGCAAGATCATAAGCTAGAGAGTGACAAGACTAGGTATGTGTTTTAAAGAGTTCCTTTGGGAAAAGGAGGGACTAAACTGATAATCACAGGACTCGTAGGTTGTGTTTCCCCAAACTCCTCTGGGCACCTCTGCTGGGACCTGAATCCGATTGCCCTCCTCCAATAAGACCACAAGACCCAACATCTGTGAAAAACATCTTCAGGGCCTGGAAACATCTGGAAAGAATTTGGCCAATCTGGTAGCCCTGGGCTTCCCAGTGCGCGGCATCTTTCTCATTCTTTTTCTCCTCCCCACGTCTGTAGGGGGTTGGTTCATTGGTTTTTTGCTAAGTCACTTCAGTCGTGTCTGACTCTGTGCGACCTCATAGACGGCAGCCCACCAGGCTCCCCCGTCCCTGGGATTCTCCAGGCAAGAACACTGGAGTGGGTTGCCATTTCCTTCTCCAATGCATGAAAGCGAAAGGTGAAAGTGAAGTCGCTCAGTCAGGTCTGACTTAGCGACCCCATGGACTGAAGCCTACCAGGCTCCTCCATCCATGGGATTTTCCAGGCAAGAGTACTGGAGTGGGGTGCCATTGCCTTCTCCGGGTTCATTGGTTAATAGGTATTATATAGCTTTGCAGGCTTCTGGCAGGTACCAGAGTTCACCCCTAGGTGGCAGCCTTACCTCTTTAACCCCACCAGCTTCCACCTGGAAAGGCCGAAGGGACATGATCTGAATTTGAATTTGAAGGTGGGCAACCACCCTCTCAGGCGCCCATCATTACTTCCATTTTTCAGTTGAGAAAACTAAGGCTCTCAGAGGTGAAGCCACCAGTCCAAAGTCACCAGATAGGTGGGCATAGCGGAACTCAGTTTCTCTGAGCCTCAGTTTCCTCATCTGTAAGATGAAACCAACCCACCCCTGGCAACACTGATCGACTTTCTGTCTCTGTGAAAAAGGTGAAAGGTTAGTCGCTCAGTTGTGTCTGACTCTTTGCGATCCCGTGGACTGTCCGTGGAATTCTGCAGGCAAGAATACTGGAAAAGTTTGCTGTTCTCTTCTCCAGGGGATTTTCCCAACCCAGGGATCAAACCTGGGTCTCCTGCATTGCAGGCAGATTCTTTTTACTGTCCGAGCCACCTGGGAAGCCCTACCCATGTATGGGGGTCACGAACAGCATCCTCTTATGGCCTGTCTCCACTGGAGAAATGTGGCACTAACATCCTTATGTCAGAATGGTTTCTGTCCCTATAGATTTGCCTGTTCTAGACATTTTACCTAAATATAATAATGTAGTATGTAACCTTTTGTGCCTGGTTTCCTTCACTTAGCATAATGTTTTCAAGACTCATGCACGTGGTAGCAGATATCAGTACTTCATTTCTTTTTGGCTGAATGATATTCCTTTGGATGGATATACATTTGTGTATCCATTCATCAGCTGATGGACATTTGGGTTGTCTCCATGTTTTGCTCATTATGAATACTGCTGCTGTGAACATCCATGTATATGTTTTTGTATGAACATGGGTATATATCTAGGAGTGGAATCCTTGGGTCATATCATAACTCTATCCTGAATATTCATTGGAAGGACTGATGCTGAAGCTGAAGCTCCAACACTTTGGCTACCTGATATGAAGAGCTAACTCATTGGAAAAGACCCTGATGCTGAGAAAGATTGAAGGCAAAAGCAAGGGGTGGTAGAGGATGAGATGGTTGGATGGCATCACTGACTCAATGGACATGAATGTGAGAAAACTCCAGGAGATAGTGAAGGACAGGG
Organism: Aepyceros melampus; assembly: GCA_006408695.1. NCBI lineage: Eukaryota > Metazoa > Chordata > Mammalia > Artiodactyla > Bovidae > Aepyceros > Aepyceros melampus. Next base: position 307,895 of record SJXQ01000664.1, on the reverse strand, counting down.
AAGCCTGGTGTGTGCAGTCCATGGGATCGCAGAGTCAGACCCAGCTTAGCAACTGAACAACAATAATGGTAGCTGTGTATAACTTTTGGAGGAACTGCCAAACTGTTTTCCACCAGCAATATATGAGGGTTTTAATTTCTTCATATCCTGGCCAAAATTGTTACTAACATTCTTTTTGATTATAACCATTCTAGAGGGTGTGCTCTTGTGATTTGGATTTTCATTTCCTTAATGATGAATGATACTGGGCACCATTTCATATGCTTACTGGCCTCTATATGTCTTCTCTGGAGAACTGTTCATTCAAATCTTTTATCTTCTCAATTCACTTTGGTAATATTATGCCCAACACAAACAACACATTCATGTACCATCCTGGATTTTCTTCAGCTATCATAGTAACTAGATGAGGAATCCATGATTTGTCCCATTTCTCAGGTGAAGAAACTGAGGCCCAGAGTAGTGGCGTGATATGCCCAAGAGGCCACAGCTTACAGAATGTCAGGGCCCAGAGTTTTATTTACTTGACAAATACTCATATAGTGTTTACTATGTGCCAGTCCAGAGAACCCCTGAACCTCACATTCCAACAATTTTCCAGTGAAACTATCATTATCAATAGAAGTTCTCTGCTTCCCTTAAGCAGCAACTTATTGCTTTTCTTTGACAAATGACTCATTTTTTAGTTTTTAAGTCACGTCCAACTCTTTTGTAACCCCATGGACTGTAGCTCACCAGATTCCTCCTTCCTTGGAATTTCTCAGGCAAGAATACTGGAGTGATTGCCATTTCTTTCTCCAGGGGATTTTCTCCACCCAGGGATCAAACCCATGTCTCCTTGACAGGCAGATTCTTTATCTCTGAATCACCAGGAAAGCCCCTCCCACCACAATTCCTTTTTTTAAATAACTTTTTCTCTCCAGTTACCAAAGTGTGAAAGTGTGAGTTGCTCAGTCGTGTCCAACTCTTTGTAACCTCATGTACTATACAGTCCATGGCATTCTCCAGGCAAGAACACTGGAGCGGGTAGCTGTTCCCTTTCCAGGGGATCTTCCCAACCCAGGGATCACACCGGGGTCTCCTGCATTGCAGGAGGATTCTTTACTGGCTGAGGAATACGCGCTTATTTTAGAATAGTTGAAAAAGACTGCACAGAAAAGTACAAATATGGCAGAGCAGAGGTTCCTCCCTCCCTTTCCCAGCTCCAATGTGCCTTCTGTCTGATCTGGATTTTTGTGAACAGATAACACACTGGCTTAAAGCTCAACATTCAGAAAACTAAGATTATGGCATCCGGTCCCATCACTTCATGGCAGATAGATGGGGAAACAGTGGACACAGTGGCTGACTTTATTTTTCTGGGCTCCAAAATCACTGCAGATGACGACTGCAGCCATGAAATTAAAAGATGCTTGCTCCTTGGAAGGAAAGTTATGACCAACCTAGACAGCATATTAAAAAAGCAGAGACATTACTTTGCCAACAAAGGTCTGTCTAGTCAAGGCTATGGTTTTTCCAGTGGTCATGTATGGATGTGAGAGTTGGACTATAAAGAAGGCTGAGTGCCGAAGAACTGATGCTTTTGAACTGTGGTGTTGGAGAAGACTCTTGAGAGTCCCTTGGACTGCAAGGAGATCCAACCAGTCCATCCTAAAGGAGATCAGTCCTGGGTGTTCACTGGAGGGACTGATGTTGAAGCTGAAACTTTGCCTACCTGATGAAAAGAGCTGACTCATTTGAAAAGACCCTGATGCTGGGAAAGATTGAGGGCAGGAGGAGAAGGGAACGACAGAGGATGAGATGGTTGGATGGCATCACCGACTCGATGGACATGGGTTTGGGTGGACTCTGGGAGTTGGTGATGGAAAGGAAGGCCTGGTGTGCTGCAGTTCATGGGGTCGCAAAGAGTTGGACACGACTGAGCGACTGAACTGAACTGAACTGAACACACTGGGAGCCCCAGAATGGGAGGTCTGTGCCTTAGGGAAGTTTCTATCAAGCATATTATATTTTGATAAGTAGGGCTTTGAGAAGAGGGAATCAGAGGCATTTTTCATAAGAAAATTCACCAAGGATAAGGTACAATAGCTGAAATGAAAATTTGCTTTGTTTTGGGGACCTTTCCAGGGCTTTTGGTTCTTGCTAGAACAGGGCTGCCTCCCTTACCAGCTGTGTAGCCTCTCTTAACATCCCCTTAAACATCTGTAATTATAAAGTAATTGATAGTTGTGGGCACACTCTTCCCACCACAGCAGTGTGCAGCACTGGAACCCTGGATTCAGTGGCAGAACATACCCTCCTTCAATGGGGTTGGTTCTAGCATTGAGTTCTTCATTCACAGTAATAGCTCAGTGTCTTGGGAGACAGAGATCTGAGTTCAGATCCTGATTTCCCCTTTAACCACTGAACTTCCTTTGTGGCTCAGATAGTAAAGAATCTGCCTGCAATGCCGGAGACCTGGGTTCAGTCCCTCTGTCAGGAAGATCCTCTGGAGAAGGGAATGGCAACCCACTCCAGTATTCTTGCCTAGAGAATTCCCTGCCCAGAGCAGTCTGGTGGGCTATAGTCCATGGGATCACAGAGTTGGACATGACTGAGCAACTAACACTTTCACTTTCCTTTTTAACCAGCCCTAGCTCAAATTCCTTACATATCTGAGCCTCTGTCAGTCCCTGGGTCAGGAAGATCCCCTGGAGGAGGGCATGGCAACCCACTCTAGTATTCTTGCCTGTAGAATCCATGGACAAAAGAGCCTGGGAGAGTACAGTCCATAGGATTGCAGAGTCAGACATGACCAAAGCGACTTGGTAGGCATGCACACACGCCCTCATTGTACAGTGTTATAGGGTAGTTGGGAAGTTTCAATATAATAATGCATGGAGGACTTCCCTGGTGGTTCAGTGGCTAAGAATCCCCCTGCCAGTGCAGGAGACTCCAGGAAGATCCCACAAGCTGCAGGGCAAATATGCCTATGTACCGCAACTACTTTACTTTACTAGCATGTGAGATGAGTGCAATTGTGTGGTAGTTTGAGCATTCTTTGGCATTGCCTTTCGTTGGGATTGGAATGAAAACTGACCTTTTCCAGTCCTGTGGCCACTGCTGAGTTTTCCAAATTTGCTGGCATATTGAGTGCAGCACTTTCACAGCATCATCTTTCAGGATTTGAAATAGCTCAACTGGAATTCCACCACCTCCACTAGCTTTGTTCATAGTGATGCTTTCTAAGGCCCACTTGACTTCACATTCCAAGATGTCTGGCTCTAGATTAGTCAACACATCATCATGATTATCTGGGTCATGAAGATCTTTTTTGTACAGTTCTTCCGTGTATTCTTGCCACCTCTTCTTAATATCTTCTGCTTCTGTTAGGTCCAGACCATTTCTGTCCTTTATCGAGCCCATCTTTGCATGAAATGTTCTCTTGGTATCTCTAATTTTCTTGAAGAGATCTCTAGTCTTTCCCATTCTGTTCTTTTCCTCTATTTCTTTACATTGATTGCTGAAGAAGGCTTTCTTATCTCTTCTTGCTATTCTTTGGAACTCTGCATTCAGATGCTTATATCTTTCCTTTTCTCCTTTGCCTTTCACCTCTCTTCTTTTCACAGCTATTTGTAAGGCCTCCCCAGACAGCCATTTTGCTTTTTTGCATTTCTTTTCCATGGGGATGGTCTTGATCCCTATCTCCTGTACAATGTCACGAACCTCATTCCATAGTTCATCAGGCCCTCTATCTATCTGATTTAGGCCCTTAAATCTATTTCTCATTTCCACTGTATAATCATAAGGGATTTAAATTAGGTCATACCTGAATGGTCTAGTGGTTTTCCCTATTTTCTTCAATTTGAGTCTGAATTTGGTAATAAGGAGTTCATGATCTGAGCCACAGTCAGCTCCTGGTCTTGTTTTTGTTGACTGTATAGAGCTTCTCCATCTTTGGCTGCAGAGAATATAATCAATCTGATTTCGGTGTTGACCATCTGGTGATGTCCATGTGTAGAGTCTTCTTTTGTTTTGTTGGAAGAGGGTGTTTGCTATGACCAGTGCATTTTCTTGGCAAAACTCTATTAGTCTTTGCTCTGCTTCATTCCGCATTCCAAGGCCAAATTTGCCTGTTACTCCAGGTGTTTCCTGACTTCCTACTTTTGCATTCCAGTCCCTTATAATGAAAAGGACATCTTTTTTGGGTATTACAGTAAAGTGAAAGTAAATAGATGTGTGTTGTTCTAAGATGTGCATTCCAATACTGATGTCATCAGGTTCTAGTTGTATAACTTTGGATGAGTCACTTCCCATCCCTTGTATTCAGTGGTATCTATCAGGATGGTGATGATAGTCACATCTTTTTGACTTGTGTCACAGGATCATTGCCAGTATAAAGTTATCTAGTGGATAAGAAACCACCTTATAAGCTATAATAAGCTTTAATTTTAATTTACTTTAGAAACATTTCTCTGAAGCCATAACATTTTCAGTTTCTTTACAAATCAAACTTCCCTCCTTTCCAAAGGAGGTAATCTTGTCCAAATTGGGTGGTTGTTTAACAGTTAGACATTTATACCTCATGGAACTGAATGAGAACTCAGAGTGTATACACAGACTTTCCCCAGAGAATTCCCAATTTCCTTCATCACATCAAGGAAATCTTATAAATAATGTCATATATATAGAGAGTGCTTTGCTTATTAATTGCATATGGTTACCTCCAGAAAGAAGATTTGGCTTGTCAAGAGTACTGCTGACTGGGCTGTCACTAGTCTTGCCTGGAAAATCCCATGGACGGAGGAGCCTGGTAGGCTGCAGTCCATGGGGTCGCGAAGAGGACTGAACGACTTCACTTTCACTTTTCACTTTCATGCATTGGAGAAGGAAATGGCAACCCACTCCAGGGTTCTTGCCTGGAGAATCCCAGGGACGGGGGAGCCTGGTGGGCTGCCGTCTATGGGGTCGCACAGAGTCGGACACGACTGAAACGACTCAGCAGCAGCAGCAGCAGCAGCAGCAGCAGGGAAGTGATGACGCAGCAACCATCGCGTTAAGGACCTTCAGGTCTTGTCTTCCGAGCTCTCTGCCTCTGAAACTCTGGACTGGTTCCGGATGTTATGGAGAGTGCCATCCACAGGTATTTGGGGATGTATATTCTGTGACCAGTTTAGTGACAAAAGAGTATCTTAATTTTGAAGACTTTAACAAACTTCAGAAATATAAGTAGATAAAATAAAGCAAGGCAAACAAAAAATACTTCTATGGGATAGAAAAAGGAAAGAAACCAAGACAAAAAAAAAAAACCACTTTGAAATTTAAAAACACATACAAAAGTTATAGTAATAATAAATATAGGCTTAAAAGTATTTAATCAAGTAAAAATTAAATATAAATGAAGTAGTCAATACAAACTAGAAAAAGGACAAAAAACACATCCAAAGAAAGTATGAGTCAAAAGAAACAAATTAATTAGAAGCACAATAGAATATATATTTAATGTCAAATGTTGACTCTCTAAAAATACAAATAAACAACCCTTTTGTAACCAGATCAATACTTTAAAAAATAGGAAACTATAATTACAGTTTTGTTTTGAATAAGAGAACATTTTTACAAAGTATCTTTTAAAATTGGAATGAATGGCTTTTCCATAAAAAAGTAAATACAATTTCACAGTGAAGTTAAAAATAGAATAGACCAACAGCAATAGACAAAATATTAAATGTAAAATATAGACAAAAGCCAGGACCAAAACATTTTATAGATAGATTGTACAAAGTCAGACCAGACTATTGAGAGACTGCAAAAGTGGAACTCTTATAAAGCTAGATGAAAAATCTTTCACTATAATATTAGCATTTTGTTGAGGTATAATTCACATCGAATATTGTTTAGTTTCAGATGTACAACATAATGATTTAATATTTGTATATATTGCAAAATGATCATAATAAGTGACATTTGTCACCATATGTGCATGCATGCTTAGTCGCTTCAGTTGTGTCCGACTCTTTGCAATCCTACGGACTGTAGCCTGCCAGGCTCCTCTGTCCATGGGGATTCTCCAGGCAAGAACACTGGAGTGGGTTGCCGTGCCCTCCTCCAGGGGATCTTCCTGACCCAGGGATCGAACCCACATCTCTTATGTCTCTTGCATTGGCAGGCGGATTCTTTACCACTAGCACCACCTGGGAAGCCCATCTGTCACCACATACAATTGTAAAAGGTATTAGCACTCTTAGTAAAGAATTTCATTAAAATAATAACATATATCATGATCAGTTGGAGAAGGCAATGGCAACCCACTCCAGTACTCTTGCCTGGAAAATCCCATGGATGGAGGGGCCATCATGATCCAAAAGGGTTTAACACGGTATTGCTGAATATTGGAAAAGTGATAGACAAATGTGTCCGTGGAACAGTGTAAGGAATCCAGAATCCAGAAGTGCACTTATCTGTGTGTGCCTACAATGGAGCAGGCAAAAAGTGGGGTTGGGACAACTGACTGTCCTTAAACAAAGGTTAGATTCATACTTCAGACAATTTTTGAAAATTCAATTTGAATAACAAGTATAAAACAAGAATAATATATATTATGACCAAAAAATTAAAGTAATAATACTAGATATTAGAAAATTAATAATCAAATTGATTGATAGAAAAGAATAGGCAATTCAGAAACAAATTCTTATGAAATATGATGTACTATATACATCATGATGTACTATACATCAAATATGTATATATATCAAATATTTACTATATAATAAGTGGTGCTTAAATAATTAAACATCCTGGAGTGTGAAGTCAAGTGGACCTTAGGAAGCATTACTATGAACAAAGCTAGTGCAGGTGATGAAATTTCCACTGATCTATTTCAAATCTAAAAGATGATACTGCGAAAGTGCTGCACTCAATATGCCAACAAATTTGGAAAACTCAGCAGTGGCCATAGGACTGGAAAAGGTCTATTTTCATTCCAATCTCAAAAATGGGCAATGGCAAAGAATGTGCAAACTACCACACAACTGTTCTCATTTCACAGGCTAGCAAGGTCATGCTCAAAATCTTCCAAGATAGGCTTTAACAGTACCTGACCTGAGAACTTCCAGATATACAAACTGGATTTTAAAAAGGCAGAGGAACCAGAGATCAAATTGCCAACATCCGTTGGATCATAGACAAAGCAAGAGAATTCCAGAAAAACATCTACTTCTGCTTCATTGGCTACACTAAAGCCTTTGACTGTGGATTTCAACAAACTGGAAAATTCTTCAAGAGATGGGAATACCAGATCACCTTGCCTGCCTCCTGAGGAAATGTGTATGCAGGGCAAGAAGCAACAGTTAGAACTGGACATGGAACAATGGACTGGTTCCAAATTGGGAAAGAAGTGCATCAAGGCTGTATATTGTTACCTGCTTACTTAACTTATATGCAGAGGACATCATGAGAAATGCCAGGCTGGATGAAGCACAAGCTGGCATCAAGATTGTTGGGAGAAATAACAACCTCAGACATGCAGATGACACCACCATTATGGTGGAAAGTGATGAGGAACTAGAGCCTCTTGATTAGGGTGAAAGAGGAGAGTAAAAAAGTTGGCTTAAAGCTCAACATTAAAAAAACAAGATCATGGCATCTGGTCCCATCACTTCATGTATATAGACAGGGGAAAATGGAAAAATGGAAAAATTTTCTTGGGCTCCAAAATCACTATGGATGATGACTATAGCCATGTAATTAAAAAATGCTTGCTCTTTGGGGAAAAAAAAAAGCTATGACAAATCTAGACAGCATATTAAAAAGAAGAGACATCACTTTGCTGACAATGGTGCTATGCTGTGCTCAGTCACTCAGTTGTGTCCAACTCTTTGCAACCTTGTGAACTGCAGCGCATCAGGTGTCTCTGTCCATGAGGATTCTCCAGGCAAGAATCCTGAAGTGGGTTGCCATGCCCTCCTCCTGGGGATCTTCCCAACAAAGAGATCGAACCCAGGTCTCCCACATTGCTGGCACGTTCTTTAACATCTGAGCCACCAAGGAAGTCTTGCTGACAAAGGTCCATATAGTCAAAGCTATGATTTTTCCAGTAGTCATGTAAGGATGTGAGAGCTGGACCATAAGAAGACTGAGCATTGAAGAACTGATGCTTTCAAATTATGGTGCTGGAGAAGACTCTTGAGAGTTCCTTGGACAGCAAGTAGATCAAACCAGTCAATCCTAAAGGAAATCAATTAAATATTCATTGGGAGGACTGATGCTGAAGTTGAAGCTCCAATACTCAGGCTACCTGATGTGAAGAACTGACTCATTGCAAAGGACCTTGATGCTGGGAAAGACTGAAGGCAGGAGGAGAAGGGGATGACAGAGGTTGAGATGGTTGGATGGCATCATCGACTCAATGGAAATGAGCTTGAACAAACTCCAGAAGATAGTGAAGGACAGGGAAGCCTGGCATGCTGCAGTCCATGGGCTCGCAGTCAGACATGACTGAGCTACTGAACAACAACATTTAAAGTAGAAAAAAAATTAAAGTTAGATCTCTATTTTTATCCAATGCTAAAAAAAAATTAAAAATGAATTTTAGTTTGCTTAATAAATAAGGTTAAAACAAAATGAAAAGGCAAACAAAAAACTGAAAGTCCAACCTTTTCAACCCCATGGACTATAGCTTGCCAGGCTCCTCTGTCCATGGGATTCTCCAGCCAAGAATACTGGAGCGGGTTGCCATTTCCTTCTCCAGGGGAGCTTCCTGACCCAGGGATCAAACCCAAGTCTCCTGCATTATAGGCAGATTCTTTACCTTCTCAGCCATTATATATATATATATATATATATATATATACATACACATATATACATATATATATATAATCTTTGGATAAATAATACTTCTTTAAAAAAAACACAAAAAATCAGAATTCCTGATGAAAAGACAAAAGTTTTTCTGTATAAAACTTATGAACCTTTTGGATGTTTTGTTATTGGCATGACACAAAAGCTCCATCCACATATACCCCATTTCTCTCACTGACTGAAAATTCTGGGCAAAATACAAAACAACTTGAAGACTGAAAAGTAGACAAAAGTAGGCAGATTGTAGAAAGGAGTCAAAACTTGCAGAAGTGACTGCACAGGGATAAGATTCTCATTGTTTTGTTTTTGTCCCTCTTTTCTCTTGTGGCTTTGCCCCCTCTGCAAAGTCTTAGAGTGCTGCAGGAGCAGCAATACTGTAAGAGGCTAAAACTTCAAGAAACATCCTGTATTTCCAGCCAGAGGAATGAGGAAAATGAGCGTCCAGGGACTGGAGAGTGAGAGGAGAATCCCAGAGGGAAGACCTGGAGAGGAACATGCCGGGGTTCTCAGTGCGAACCTGCACTGTACAATGTCAGGTTCAGCCCTGACGTATGGAAGATTTTAATACCCGTCTCTCACCACATGATAGAACAATGAGAGAAAACCCCTGTACAGATACAGACAATCTGAACAACACTCTCAGCCATCTTGATCTAATTTATAGAACACTACCTTCAAAAACTAGAGAATTCTACACATTCCCTGCACCCCCCCAAGTGTTCATAGAACACTGACAATGATAGACTGTATACAGGGCCATATATAACATGCTTTTATAAAATTTAAAGGATCAACATTATACAAAGTGAATTTGTGACCACAATGGAAATTAGAAATCAAGATTAATAATGTATCTTAGGAAAATCCTAAATATTTGGAAATTGAGTAATAGTCACAGGTTAAAGATGAAATCAGAAAGATAGAAAATATTCTGAATCAAATGACAATGAAAATAAAACATATCAAAATCTGTGGGATGCTGCTAAAGCAGTGGTGAGAGGAAAACATTGCTTTAAACAGTTGTATTAGAAAGAAGAAAGATCTAATAGCAAAGACCAGAGTTTCACTTCAAGAAAATGAAGAGCATAATAAACCCAAAGTAGGGAGAAGGAAAGAAATAATAATGAACAGAAATCAATGAAAGGAAAATGAACAATAGGGAAACTGCTTAGCAAACCAAAAACTGGTTCTTTGAAAAGGGCAACAAAATTGACAAAGCTCTAGCTAGACTGATCATAAAGAAAAAGAGAGAGAGAAATAATGTCATCCATATGAGTGATGAAAAAGGTGTTATCAACACTGCAGATATTAAAGAACAATAATAATGCTAGGAATAACTTTATGCTAAAATAGGAAGATTGAAATGAATACATTTCCAAAAAGATACAATATATCAAAATTGACTTGAGAGAAAAAAAATGATATAAATAGCTCTATATTTATTAAAGCAATTTACTTTGTTGTCAAAACCTTCTTAAGAAGAACAAGTTCAGGCCTAGATAAATTTACTGGTGAATTCTATAAAACACTGAAGAAAGAAATAACATGCCAATCTTATTCAAATATAGTAAAAATTAGAGGAGAAGGAGTCACTTCCTAACACTTTAGTAAAGAGAGTTTGTATGTTCAATTCATCTTTGGCAACATTGCCAATGCAATCCAATGGGAAAAAGAATTTTTTAAAAAACTAACAGTGCTGAATCAAATGGATATCCACAGGGAAAAAACAAGCATCAGTCCTCACATCAAATGATACCCAACGTGTAACTCCAAAAGGGCCACGATACAAATACAATATACAAAAGGACAAACTAGAAGAAAATATCTTTGCAATATAGGGTAGTTTTCTACCCTAAACAGAATATTGAAAGCATGGCACGTGAAGGAAAAATTGATAAGTCAAAAGTCTTCGAAAATTGAAAACCTTTTCTTATTGACAGATACCAATGAGACAACAAAAAGGCAAGCCATGGATGATGAAAGAAACTATTGGCAAACCAGATATCAGACAAAGGACACATATCCAGAAGACATAAATCACTTGTAACTCAACTATAAAGACTAAAACCTAAAAAGCAAATGGAAAATTTGAAGAGCTACTTTACAAAAGAGGCTATACAAACATCTAATAAGGGCATGAAATGATGATCAATAATATCATTAGTCATCAGCCAATATTACAATGAGATATAACTATATATTCATTAGAATGACTAAAATTTTTTTAAAAACTGGCCATACCAAGTGTTGGTAAACATGTGGCAAAACTAGAGCTCATAGTACTGCTGCCAAGCACAAAAATGGTATAACTTCAGGGGGGAAAAAGTAACTACAAAGCAGTGAGCCCTAGCTACCTGTTGCCATTCACAGTGAAACCACTTAAAATAGTCTATATTTGCTTTCCAAATTCTCTGGTGAAATATAAACATCTTATTTATGTTGCTTATAAGGCACTCATATGGTATCCTGTCTTAGCTTGAATGGACTGAGAGAGAAATGGGACCAAGAGCGAGGTGTTGCTATAACAAAGGCCCAAAACTCACTGGAAAAGACCCTGATGCTGGGAAAGACTGAAGATGGGAGAAGTGGGCAACAGAGGATGCGATGGTTGGATGGCATCCCTGACTTGATATACATGAGTTTAAGCAAGCTCTAAGAGTTGGTGGTGGACAGGGAAGCCTGGCGTGCTAAAGTCCATGGGGTCACAAAGAGACACAACTGAGTGACTAAACTTAAAAGTATAGAGCTTGGTAATGAGTGAAGGCTGGAAGAGTTTTGAGGTGTATGCTAGAAAAGTCTTACATTGCTATGAACAGACCGTTAAGGGTGATTCTGGTAAGAGCTGTTCTGGGAAGGATATTCAGGAGAGGAGAACTCTCAGGAGAGAGCCTCATTTTTCCTAGAGAATACCTGAGTAATCTTGACCAGGACACTGGTAGAAATGTGGACCATAAAGGTCATTCTGATGAGGTCTCAGACAGAAATGAAGAACTTGTTACTAAAAACTGGAGAAAAGGCAATCCTTGTAATAAAGTGTCTAATAACTTGACTGAACTGTGCTCCTGTTCTGGTGTTTTGTGGAAGGCGGAATTTGCAAGCCATGAAATGAAATATTTAGCTGAAGCAATTTCTAAGCAGAGCACTGAAGATGAGGCTTGGATCCTTCTGAATGCCCATAGGACAATGTGAGAAGAGAGAAATGAAGGTGGAATTGTCCTGCAAAAAGGAAGCAGAACTTAGAGAATGGACACATTCTCAGCCTACCCATATTGCAAAAATTGAAAAAGTGTGTTCGGGAGAGAGCACTAAGGGTGTGGTCAAGCATCTCTTTGATAAGGAGATTGGTGTGTGTTTGCACCATGGGTGTCATCAGTAACCTCTGCAGGAAAGCTACCAGTTTGAGCTGAGGAGGAAGGAGATAGGAAGGATGAAGGAAGATCAGATGGCTGATGGACTTCTGGAATTTTAGAGGATGAAACCCTAGAAATATTTGATCATGAACGTGCATTGTTCTTCGAGACAAGGGAATAATAACCCTGAAGACAACTCAGAGATCAACAGAGCCACCCTCTTGGTTTCAAAAGGAGACTATCACCTCACTTTCAAAAGGACAGATAGCCTCTTCTCAAAGCTCTGGGGGTGGGGTTGCCCAGAGCAACCTCTGGGTCCCACCCAGCCCTGGGACCATCTTCAGGGGCAAGACCATCCCTCCCACCCTCACAGTGGGGCTATAAGATGGAATTCTGCCCTGGTGTCTGGAGGGTGAGACCTTTGTTCCACCTAGACCTGGAGGGCAGGGCATCAAGCCAAAGAGGATTGTACTCAAGCCTTAGATCTCATGGAACATGTCTTAGAGTTTGGACTTATTTGGGGCCTTTTACCCTTTTTTTCTTTCCTATTTCTCCCCTTTGAGATAGAAGCATATGTTTACTCTGACCTTCTTATAGTGCCTGTCAGGCCACACATGTTCCTCCCATAGGCCCTTCGCAATCACTGCCCCTACTGTCTCAATAGTCTCCATCCCCAGGCCTTGGAAAGGACCGCAATCACTTTTCAATTTTATGCTCAAATATCTCACAAAACACTTCCCTGATGACTTTGTCTAAATAGAACTCCCAAACCTCTCATCATTCTTAGTCTCCTGTTCTGTCTTGTTCTTCTTCAAATAAAAATATTTATTTTATTCCCTCTTCCACTCTGTTAATGAAAGACCCAAGAGTTCCAGGATTTTATGTTTCCCATTTACTGTATGGTCTCAGCGCCTGGAACATGGTGGGTACTCAATAAATACTTGCTCTCCGCTGGTTTATTTATTTGAGCACTAGTTGTTTTCTAAAGAGAATTGTGTGGTTCCCTCTAATTCTCAAGTGTTTGCTATCCCCTCCATCTTCCCTGTGGAATTTAGGCATGGCTGTGGCACCCGCCCTGGACAGATGCTTTAAGAGCCTGCACACAGCTCACCATGCCTTCTTTGCTGCTCCACCACAATCACCAGTGATGTTCTAGACAGAGGCTGCTTTGTCAGCCTGAGCCCCAGAGAAAATGCTTTGGAGCAAAGCCACCATCGATCATGTGGATCTGTGGCATGTATAGTAAATAAACTTTGCTATATTAAGCCACTGAGATTTGGGGGCTGTTCGTTTCTACGGTATAACCTAATTTATCCTGACTGGTACAGACACCTATGCAACCATAGGGCCCAAGAGGATCTAAAACACATTTGACAAATTGTGTAAGCTTGCCCGAGTTGGCTCTTCCTAAACAAGCTAATGTTTTGCCATCACAACATTTTCTTTGAAAAGAGAGAGTCAAACAAAGAAAAGCACTAGGACATTTAGTTTGGCATCATCAGAAGTTATTTTCTTTCTTCACGCTTTCATGAAAAAGCATTACAGGAAAACGAAAGTAGCTTATGGATTTAAAAACTATTTCCCACACATGGCATAACTTAAAATTGAATAAGAAACTTATAAATAAAACTGATTCTAAAGCTTTGCTTCAGGCCAACTGAATAAGAATCCCTGGGACTGGTGTCTTCAAATCTGTATTATTTTTAAAGTTATCTAACTGACGATGATGTTGCTAGTCCAAAAATCAGTTCTCAAGGTAAATGTCTCTATACTTATAACCCTAGGACATCCAGGGAAACGTGCAGATCAGCAAGAGTCCCTAGTCTACCCAACTTAGAAACACAACCATGGAGAAGGAGATGACAACCCACTCCAGTATTCTTGCCTGGAGAATTTCATGGACAGAGGAGCCTGGTGGGCTACAGTCTATGCAGTTCACGGGGTCACAAAGAGTCGGACATGACTGAGCGACTAACATCCGAATTTGTTTTAAAAGAACCAAGCAAGGGAACAGAACAAGTGGAGGTGGAGAAAAGACTGACCATAAACTGATAACTGTTGGATCTGAATAGGGGTTCAAAGGAATTCACTATACTATTCTCTCAACTTTCTCATGTTTGAAATTTCTATAATAAATTTTTAATGTTTAGAAAAAGAAAAAAAATCCAGCGTCTTGCAGATGAATGGATAAAAAAGATGTGGTATATATATATATGCAATGGAATATTACTAAGCCATTAAAAAGAATGAAATAATGCCATTTGTAGCAACATGGATGGACCTAGAGAGTGTTATGCTGAGTGAAGAAAGCCAAGCAGAAAAGGAGAAATATCGAATGATATCCCTTATATGCAGAAGCTAAAAAGAAGTGATACAAATGAACTTATTTACAAAACAGAAAAGACTTAGAGAATGAATGTATGGTTACAGTGGGAGAAGGGTGAGGCAAAGAGACAGTTAGGGAGTTTGGGATGGACATGTACACTGCCATATTTAAAATGGATAACCAACAAGGTACTACTGTATATCACAGGGAACTCCGCTCAATGTTAGGTGGCAGCCTGGATGATGAGATTTGGGGGAGAATGGATACATGTATATGTATTGCTGAGTCCCTTCCCTGTTCACCTGAAACTGTCACAATATTGTTTGTTAATTGGCTACACTCCAATATAAAATTAAAAGCTTAAAACACACACACACACACACACACATCCCAAGATATGGCTTCTATAATCCCTCATTGAATTGCTATGCTTCAAATTGTCAGTGGGAATTTTTGGAAGATAACTTTCTAAAGAGGAAAATATTTGTTTTTGCTTCAGTGGTCATTAAATGGAAATGGCTTACACTGAACAAAATTCTCAAGACAGCGTCACTTAGATTGTCTCATAGAAGTAGACAGAACTAAGAATTTCATTTATAAACTCACTACAATTGTTTTCTATTTAGATATTGTAAGATTGACTTGGATCTAGCAGGAGAATTTCCTTTATGAATACAATATGTTTGTTTCTTCCATTATTTTCTAAGCTATAATTCAGATAAAATAGAACCAGTTACCAAGAGTCTTTCAGGAAACACCAAAATGTTACTGTTAGATGCCAGAAACTGCCAGAGTCAGATGTGAAGAAATAAATTGAACTCCCTGTGAATATTTCCATGTTGGTATTTCCAAACATAGGCAATATAATAAGATCTTGAATCGTACACAAAAAGGCTTTTTACCTCCATCCATACCTCATCCCAGGAGTCCCTCCTCCTCACAGGGATGAAGAAATGAAAGAAAGGGGTGCAGCTTTTGAACTTTTGTTTGATGGCAGGGTTGTGCTAAGTCAATTTAGTCGTGTCTGACTCTGTGATCCCCAGGACTGTAGCCCGCCAGGCTCCTCTGTCCATGGGGATTCTCCAGGCAAGAATACTGGAGTGGGTTGCCATTCCCCTCTCCAGGAGATCTTCCTGACTCAGGGATCAAACCCACATCTCTTATGTCTCACAGCATTGGCAGGCAGGTTCTTTACCACTAGCGCCACAGGGCTGAAGTTCTCATAAAATTAAGACATGGAGGAGAGGGCATTTGTGCTGCCAATAGACTTGAGAAAACACACTCTACAATGCCCTGAAACAAAACAAGGAGTCTGACACCAGTTTGTAATGTATTTGCTTTTAGGAGCAAGGGGCAATTGCACTGAACAATCCCTGTCCAAAATGAGCTGCGTAGTGTAGTGAAGGCCACTAAGCCAGAAGCAGTATCTAGGAGCCATGTGGTTTGCTAGATTCAAGGATCATCTCTGCCTGCTATGGCAGAAACTCAGCCTCATCCAGATATCCATGCATCTTTCAGGAGAAACAGAAATAAACAACTGCCCTTGCTGACAAAGAGAACTGGTCTACCACATCTTGGCTTCTTTGCCTTCATGTTTAGCAATGCAAACACAAATGAGCTTTTTCTTTCCCACGAAGTAACTAATTAGTAGGTAAGTTATTTCAAGTCCTAGTATTACTACAAAGAAAAATAAATTCCTTTCTGGCACCACCTTAAAAGAAAAATTTCAACGGGATTACATTCCTTTAAACTATATGAACATAATAATACCTTCTTTTTTTAACCATTCCTCAGCCAAATCCCTATCACATGCTTTCTTCATTCCCACTTAAAAATAGCTTTTATATCTTGGATTTTATGATTTAACCTTGCCAAGACTAGGCAAAAGTACAGACTTTGGTCAATTATCTGCATTATTTGGCATAAGTTACAAATTAAAACACAATGTTTGAATTATTCTGAAAACTGGGGAGATAAATATAAATCACATGCATGCAAAGAGAAAGAGACAGAGACAGACAGATATGAAACACACACTATTCCATATAGCTCCAGAGTGCTGGGCGATCCTGCCATTGTGCAATTTTTCTGCTCAAATCAACCTGTGAATTGAATGAAGGTGAGTGTTGCCTAGAACCTTGTGCAAGTTTCTGCTTTTCCAAAATTTTAATTGAAAAAGTTTTTAACTAAGAATTCTTTTGTATATGTCTCCCTTCTCCTCATAATTTCAAAAAACTTATTTTAAAATTTAACAGATTAGGTGCTTATCATCACAGGCTGTAGTCACCTCTGATGTAGGCATGCTCAGTCGCTTAGTCGTGACTCTTTCTGACCCTATGGACTATAGCCAAGCAGGCTCCTCTGTCCTTGGGATTTCCCAGGCAAGAATACTGGAGGGGGTTGCCATTTCCTACTCCAGGGCAACTTCCCAACCCAGAGACCAAATTCGGATGTCCTGCATCGGTAGGTGGATTCTTTACCACTGAGCCACCTGGGGAGCAAACATTGCTGGGTAAAGTGAAAAAGTTCTTTCAGGTCTTTGGTCTGCCTTTTGGTTTGAAATGTGCCTCTTTAGTCTCACGCTCCTTTCAGCTTCTAATTTCCACATAATAGTCAGCAAATTTCGAGTTATATTCCAAGATTGTCAACAGAGCAACATCTTTCTTAAAATAAATCATGGAACCTATCCCAAATTCACTTTATCCAGGGGGAAATGTTACTTTATTTGCATAAAATTTTAAAGAATATATACATTTTAGATCTTATTTCTTATTTATCTGTAAGTTCCAGCACAAAAAAAGGAAAAAAGATCTCAATTGTTTAAAAAGTTTGTGCTTTTGTAGCAGTTATTTGCTAATCTATACTACATTTGAAATTTGAGAGAAGAAAAAAGATCTTTATTAAATCCTTTATTGTACTTCATAGTACTTCAGTGTTTATTTCATTTATGATAATTATTTATTAAATAATTTTATGTAAATATTTTTAATACTTTACTTCTCATTAACCTACAAGTTCCAAGAAGGCAGGAGAGTTTGCCTGTCTTACTTGCCTCTGTGAAATATAAGTTAATGCATAAATTTATTTGAATAAATGAATGTGTCTGAATAACTGAGCCATCTACACAGTAGGGACAGAGACAGTGTTTGCATTTTAGCTAATCACAAACTGTCCAGGCCATTTATAGGAACTCAATCCTTAGTGCATAGATCAAAGATCTGATAATATTTAGAAAATGGTCTGAGAGTTAAATGCTCTTTTGTCACTTCGTAAAATGCTGCCAAAATAATGAAGGAGGATAGTGATTGAGTGAACTCTGTTGCACACACAAAATATGAGTCTCTGGGAACTTGAGGAAGCAGTGAGACACAGCAATTTGGCGTAGTGTCATAGTGGTTGACACACTGGAATCCTTGTCAGAATACTGTATGCCATTACTTACATGTGGAACCTAAAATGCAAAACAGACTAGCACGCATAACAAACAGAAGCAGACTCACAGATACGGAGAACAAACCAGGGGTTACCAGTGGTGGGGGAAGGGCAGCATGTGGGTAGAGCGAAGCATAAGCTATTGGGTGTAAGATAAGCTCAAGGATGTGTTATACAACACAGGGAATACAGCCAACATTGCGTAATAGCTGTAAATGGAAAGTAACCTTTAAGATTGTACAAAAATACATATTAGAAAAATTTTTTTAAAGAATCCTTGTCAGAAGTTTTGTACATCAGTAAATCTCTCAGAACCATTTTAAATTTGGAACTATGTATCAAGAACTGAGAAAAGGACTGAGATTTTAACTTATATACAGATGAATTAGTTTGCAGTTTCATGTGCTTAGTTGTGTCCGACTCTTTGTGACCCCACGGACTGCAGCCCACCAGGCTTCTCTGTCCATGGGGATTCTCCAGGCAAGAATACTAGAATGGGTTGCCATGCCCTCCTCAAGGGGATCTTCCCAACCCAGGGATCAAACCCAGGTCTTCCACATTCAAGGCGGATTTTTAACCGTTTGCGCTACTAGGGAAGCCCAGTTTCATAAATGACCCCTGGATCAGAGACACAGAACAGTCTGTTATACACAGCAAGAGCAGTAACACTTCTATGCTAGTCACTGAACCTAGGGCACTGGGAGGAAAACCCTACTAAACCCATGCAGGAAATAGTTGCACCCCAGGAGGGGAACCCCGAGCTTAGGGAACCTGAATCTTTTATGACAGGCAGGGAGCAGGGAGATGCTGTTTCCCAAGGCTGTCCACTGGTACACGTCCTCAGAAAACAGCCAAGAAGAAAGAACAGTCGGTATGTCCACTGCAAGATGTGCGGACAATCGCCGCTAACACTGTGCCTCTGAAAGATGTCCCCCACCCCAGGGCCTTCAGTATATTCATAAATACACAGGGACGGGCGCAAAGATACACACAAAGATATCCTCCAGCACTCTCTACGGCTCTCTCTCTCTCTCTCTCACACACACACACACACACACACACACACACACACACACTACTGTCAGAAGGTGGAACAAAACGAGTGAAGGTCTACAAAACCGAATGGTCGACTAAGAAAAGAGGGCAGGAGACGAGAACCCGTTCTATCAGCTGGCTTTAGGGTGTCAGACGCGAGTCAGAGATGAGGAAAAACTCCAATACGCTATTCTGCTCTCCTGTTAGAATCTATTGTCACTGGGTACAAGTTACATGACTTCTCCTTATTTTATTATTATGTAGAGTTTATGAAAGCCAGACTGGCCCTTTAAAGGCTCTTTTAGCTCCACTTAACACACAGCTGCTTTGTTATCCTCCAAGGCCAGGAGAGACCCAAGGATGAGAGTTCAGGTATGCCAGGAGCTGCCAGGGTGAAAGAGAAAGAAGAAAAGCCACTTGTCAGCTGTCACACAGAACCCGGCACTGCTGACATAGAAGTCCTGTGAATCTGGCCTATTCCTGCTCCTACTGGAGCATTTAGGTTAAAAACGAACAGGATTTCCAAGGTTTGGAGTTGGAGGAAGCCTTAGTCGTTCAGGACAATATGTTAGTTCTGTGGAAAAAAAAAAAAAAAATTGCCTGCTTTCGTTCTTTAGAGAGTCCTTCAAGCCCTCAGGGCACACAGATAGTAAGTGTAAAGGTTTTTTCAAGGATAATAAAAAGCTCATGAGGATTTATGAACTGTTTCATCTGTCAGAAACTATTTATGCAGAACTTGGCGCGTAGAGTGAATTACTCTTATTAAACAAAAACTGAGAAAATTGCTTAAGTCTCACCAGAAGGTACCTGTAGTCCATCAGAAGCTAAGACACTCCATAAGCTATAAACTTAAGAGAAAAGAAATTGCGTGTCTCTGTGGATGTCTGTGGTAGATGAATGACTCTAAAGAGAATGTATCCCAGCTTTATTCCTCAGGCTGCTTGCTGTGTTGGCTGATTTTTCCATTCTCATCCCCCAGGGAGCTCAGAGAGGGAGGGTGTTTGCAAGGACCACATCCCAAGGACAGGTGCCCTTTCCATTTCTCAAGCTGCCTCTCTGCCCACACACAGTATGTCCACTGTCATAGAGCGCAAGCACAACTATTCAAGCATCATGACAGGGTGCAAGGCCCTGTGCAGAGTGCCCTCCACAAATTATTAACTTCTAGCAACAATCTTGGAAAATCCCATGGACAGAGGAGCCTGGTGGGCTGCAGTCCATGGGGTCACTAAGAGTCGGACACGACTGAGCGACTTCACTTTGACTTTTCACTTTCATGCATTGGAGAAGGAAATGGCAACCCACTCCAGTGTTCTTGCCTGGAGAATCCCAGGGATGGGGGAGCCTGGTGGGCTGCTGTCTCTGGGGTCACACAGAGTCGGACACGACTGAAGCGACTTAGCAGCAGCAGCAGCAACAATCCCACGAGGTCCTGTTATTAACTTCATTTGCCCTCCACAAATTATTAACTTCTAGCAACAATCTTGGAAAATCCCATGGACAGAGGAGCCTGGTGGGCTGCAGTCCATGGGGTCACTAAGAGTCGGACACGACTGAGCGACTTCACTTTGACTTTTCACTTTCATGCATTGGAGAAGGAAATGGCAACCCACTCCAGTGTTCTTGCCTGGAGAATCCCAGGGATGGGGGAGCCTGGTGGGCTGCTGTCTCTGGGGTCACACAGAGTCGGACACGACTGAAGCGACTTAGCAGCAGCAGCAGCAACAATCCCACGAGGTCCTGTTATTAACTTCATTGTACAGATGGAGGGATGGAGGCTAGAGAAGGGGGAGGATAGAGGATTGAGGATGGAGAGATTAAAGAACTAGCCGAATCCCATAGCTGTGGTGCTGGATCTGAGATGGCACCTCAGGCAGCCTGCCCCCGGGACAGACTCGCCCTCTCCCTAACGCCACAGATGCCTCTCCTTCCAGAAGTCACAGGATCATGGATCCAGCTGGTGATGCCATGGACACAGGCGGGAATCTGACTGAGCAGTCGTTTCTCACAGCGGCCACTCAGTCCAGATAGTTCTCCTCATTTACCTAATTCCAAGTTCCAGTCCTTTCCTCAATCCTTTGTCTCTTTTACCTTTTCCCTCCTCTTTCTGACTTCAGAAGGCCTTAACAGTTCTGGTGTTTCATCAGTTTGCCAAATACATTCCCATGAAGTGCTTGGCCCAGGTAGAGGCTCGAGAAACACTTGTTGAGGAAGGTTAGAAAGCAGGTAATTCCCATTTTACTGGGCTCATTAGCATCAAAACCACTCATTGCACATGTCCTGCCTCAGGATGTCCCATCTTTGTTCTTTCATTCGAATCCATAAATCCTCACATTTTCACCTTCCAACATCTGCTCCATCCATCTGGGATGACCAGCACAGGATGCCAAACTCACTTGAGCTAATGGCCCCGTTATAAAAACATTTTACAAGTCCGCCCCCCCCAAGCCAAATTCTTATTTAAATATTCCATCAACACTTCTAGAACTTCTCCAATCAAAATAATAGTTTTCCAAGACTCCAGTGATACCATGTATTAGAGCTGCACATGGTTTCTGTGAAATGAGCATCATTCTTGTAGCGATCAGAACAGAGGAAAATGTACACAGTCACTAAAGGTTACATAACATGTGTCTGAAAACATTACCACAAACAATTAATGATATTCATTTATTACTATTTTCCATAGCTTTTAAGTGGATGTAGCTCCTCTTGGCTGTCTGCCCTGGCTTTTCTCTGTGTCCTGAAGAATACTCCAATGAGCTCTTTTTTTGTTCAATCCTATAGCCAGTGCTTCTGCAGAACGCTAAGCTCTGAGCGGTAAGAATGAGGCAGCTGGGGTCAGCTTTCTCACATAGGATGCCATCTACCCTTCAGTTGCTGCTCCCACACAATCCCAATTCTGTACTGAGAAAGGTCACAATATGCTGACATTTCTTCAAGAAACTGAGAATTCACCTTTAACTTTGGCTCTTTCCCCTACTCACTCTAGTCACGTAATCCTACTTCAAGTGGACCTAAGGAAGGAATTTCACTCCCTTTTATTCAGTCTTGGAGCTCAGCATCCTACATGAACTTCAAAATTCTAGACAAATACCAGGGAAATATTCTGGGGTCTAGACAATGGAATTTCACTGAAGGTTGCATAGACCATGGAGCAGAATCTGTCCAAGTGAATTATGCCTTTGCAAACATAGGATCTTCTCCTCCACCAACCCTCTGTCTCATCACCAGCCAAATCCTTCCTAGACATTCATCCCCCTCTTCAGAGGTCATTAGAGACTTCGTCAACTCAACAAGTCTAAGCTCTTCCTGGCTTGTGGGACACTCCATCAATTTGTGCTACCCTTATAACCTGACCCTGAGCAGATTTTTGAGGTTTAGGGCCTACTTTGGCAAGTGATACCCATAGGGAAGGAGGGAATGCAGGATTGGACAGAGAGAGATGCCAGGCTGTGATACAGTCACAACAGAGGCCTTTGTATCCCACTGGAGGCCTGGAGCCGGGACGCCCCATAGAAACCTTCATTGTGGCCATAAGGCCCAGCCTTTGCATCAGTAAGTGACTGGACACACATCGTGCTGGGAAAGAGAATGGGACCTTGTCCCGGATGAGACCTTGTCCCTCAGCTCTCCTCTGAGGGCTCTCAGCTGAGAGACAACATCCATCAACAGTCCCAGCAGCTAGAGGAATGAGCGCTCAAGTTTGGAGCGGGGGTCTGAGTGCCTATTAGGACATCCACCATCCACTGTTTTCTTTCTCCTCTCCCTCCCATTTGTCTCCCAGATCAGCTCTGCCTCATCATCTGTAGTCTCATATCCAGAACCCTGGGGTTTTCCTCCCGATAAGCCACTAACCACTCTGTTTCACACATCTGAGTCTCTCTTTCTCTCCTGAGATATTATCTCTTCTTCAGGTCCCAGTTTTTTGCTGCTCTTGCTGAGCACTCTGTTTGCTGAACTTCTTCCACCTGTGGCATAAATTAGCACTTAAATAGTGTCTTCAATGGAACGTTACTCAGTCATGAAAAGGAACACATCTGACTCAGTTCTAACGAGGTGGATAATCCTAGAGCCTGTTATACAGAGTGAAGCAAGTCAGAATGAGAAAGACAAATATTGTATATTAACGCATACGTATGCAATCTAGAAAGACGGTACCATTGAACCTATTTGCAGGGCAGCAATGGAGACACAGACATAGAGAAGATTTGTGGACAGAGCGGTGGGGAGGGGGAAAGGAGAGGGTGGGACAAACTGTGAGAGGAGCCCTGAAGCATAGACTTTATCATTTGTAAAACTGGACAGCCTGTGGGAATTTGCTGTATGATGCAGGGAGCTCTGTGACAACCTAGAGGGGTGGGATGCGGTGGGAAGGAGGTTTGTAAGACCTAACGGCCTTTTCTCAGGATCTGTCGCTCTAAAGACCACAGTGACTCGGATTCGATGCAACAGGCAAGAGGATTTATTAGGCCGGCATGNAAGGTCGGGGCTCCCGGGACGCTAAGGGGAACGCGGCAGTGCCAGGCGAAGGGGGCGGGGCGCACGGAGGGGGCGGGGCGCGCCGAGTCCCGGACGGCGCTCGCGGCTGGCTGAGAGGCCGGCCCCGCGCAGTGCAGCCAGCGCCCCCCGGGCCCCGTTCCGGCAGCCCCGGCGCCCGCACCTCGCGCCCGCCATGCCCGAGCAGCTCAGCGTCGCCGAGTTCCTGGCCGTCACGGCAGAGGACCTCAGCTCCCCGGCCGGGGCTGCCGCCTTCGCCGCCAAGATGCCCCGGTGCCGTGGGGCAGCCCTGGCGCGGGAGGAGGTGAGAGGAGGGCCGCGGTGGGAGGGTTCTGGGGTCCCGGCGGGGCCTTTCCTTGACCTTCACAGGCGTGACCCGAGCAGTGATGGTCCTTACCGCGCCCCAGAAGCTTGCCCCTTCTCTAAATCTTTGAGAACCGAGTGCATCTCTAACATCTGGGTCCTCCCCGTCGAGTGCCTGCGGCGGAGGGCGAGGAACCACATGGGGGGCCTCGCAGTCACCTCGACGACAGACTCCCCAAGTCGAGGGACATACCTCCAGGGTTCTTGATAACCTGCAGCCCGGTCGCTTGCGGGTTTGCTCAGCGCCTCACAGCATCTGTTTGGGTTTTCATCTTTGGAGCCCCACAAGTTCGTCCCCCAAGTAACTCCCTTTCTGGGAAGCCTACCTTCCCGCCACAGTGCTGAGCGAAGCTTCTCCCTGGGAACAGGGAGGGCCCCTCTCCCGCAGACTGCTGGTTCTGGGATTTGGCTGGTGTTGTGGAATGAATGCGGAGGAGAAGGCGCCAGCAGCCGGGGTTCACCTTGGCCAGGCTGTTCAGGAGCTTACAGTCTCCTCTCCCCTCCCCTCTCCTCTTTGTCTTTTCCAGCACTAACTTCCCAGGCCTTTCCTTCGGCCTTTGCAGGCTGCCCCACCCCATTCCCCTGCTCAGAGGAGTTCTTTCCTTTTCTCCAGACCCACCGCACTTTCCTGGGCCTCCTCTCCGGAATATTCTAGAGCAGACACCCTGAGGCTTTGGGCCAAAGGAGAATAATGTGTTTTTGCAGCTCCCTTTCAGAAGATGCCCTGAATTTAGGTAGCGTTTTGGACCTCAGAAGTGGCTCTCACCTTCCATCCTTCACCCTGAGAATACTGAGCACCTACTGTGTAGCAGATAAAAAGATTAGTAGTTCCTCATACTCTGGGCCAATGTCTTGGCGAGTCTCTCCTCCTTCTCCTTTCCCCTGCAGTCTGAACCCCCATCCTAGAGTAGTGATGATAGAGGACTGTGGAAAGATCATCCTCTTTGGGGAAGGCGGTGGACCTGTGTTCAAATTCTGGCTCTGCAGTTTGCCAGCTGTGTGAGCTTGGGCATGTGACCTGATCTGTTTGTGTCCCCACTTTTGGCATCTGTAAAATGGGGATAATAATGTTTGCCTCATGGGACTATGGTATTATATGAGGCCACGTAGGTAATGCATGCACTTTGATTAATGGAATGATTATAGGGTTAACTGACAGACCTCTTTAGACGGAGCTGGGTCTCTTTTTGTCCTCATGTCTTTCACAGTTCAGTTCAGTTCAGTTCAGTCTCTCACTCGTGTCTGACTCTTTACGACCCCTTGGACTGCAGCACGCCAGGCTTCCCTGCCCATCACCAACTCCCAGAGCTTGCTCAAACTCATGTCCATTGAGTTGGTGATGCCATCCAACCATCTCATCCTCTGTTGTCCCCAGCCTAGCCTAATGCTTCGCATATAGTGGGGGAGGGGCAGTACCTCTTTGAGGCAGTGATGACCTTTGGCTTCTTTCCTTGAGCAGAACCAGTAGCTTGGAACCTACCGCCTGTGAACGTAGGATGTATTTTACTGGAGGCTTACAGGGAAACTGCCCAGAACCTCCTCTTGAGGAGAGAGAGCCTCCAGAGGATTGTCTTCATTTTGTGACCTGGAAGAGGTCAATGCGATCAGCATCCTTAGGGCTTTCACAGTTCATACTCCTCTTGGGGTTGTTCATTAATATGTTAATTAGAGCAGGATCTGGAGAAAGGGCTGTACTATGAACCTTTCTCCAGGGACAGAAATGCCCATTTATGCCCGTGCATCTGGTCTTGCCCGGCTCCATATGGGTAAGCACTTGTGTGTGCCTGGGGGAGGGAGTCCTCAGAATGGATCTGGAGGCCACTGCAGGCTCCTATCAGGACTCTGCCTTGGCTGCAGTGTAGGCCTGACAAAATCCAAATCTTTGCCTTTGAGACTTTAGTTTGGTGCATGCAGGGGTTCATTTTTGCAAAAGAAAGGTTTCTGACACCCAAATTCAGCTTTTCTCTTCAGCATGTCAGTACCTCAAAAGTTAGACTCTGACCTTTGGACTTTCCTGAGGTTTCCTGTTTGGCTTTGCGTTTGTGTTTATATTTACATGCAGTTTGTTGGTGGCATTCCCCCAGCCTCAGTTCTGGGCATGACTGACCCCCAGGCTTGAAGCTCCATTTAGCTGAATCAAAATTTGACCGATTCTCAAAGCAAGTCCTCCAGCTGGTTTCCTGGGAGTAACTAAGGTTTCTTCCCTGGGACTTGCAGTCTTTTTTTGCTGTCCTGCTAAGAAGGGTCCTGGGTAAGTTACAGGAAACTAGAATATCAATTCTGAGAAGCGCTTGAAGGTCGAGATCACCTCAGTTCAGTTCAGTTCAGTCGCGCAGTCGTGTCCGACTCTTTGCGACCCCATGAATCGCAGTACGCCAGGCCTCCCTGTCCATCACCAACTCCCGGAGTTCACTCAGACTCACGTCCATTGAGTCTGTGATGCCATCCAGCCATCTCATCCTCGGTCGTCCCTTTCTCCTCCTGCCCCCAATCCCTCCCAGCATCAGGGTCTTTTCCAATGAGTCAACTCTTCGCATAAGGTGCCCAAAGTACTGGAGCTTACCTAGGAACTCCCATTTAAGATGGGGCGGGGACACATGTATACCTATGGCTGATTCTTGTCAGTGTTTGACAGAAAACAACAAAATTCTGTAAAACAATTATCCTTCAATTAAAAAATAAATTAGATTAAAAAAATGATAAATCTGAAAAAAAAAAAGATGGGGAAACTGATATCCAAAAATACTATAGATTTGTCTAAGCACCCACAGCTGGGGAATGAAAAAATCAGCATTTCCACCCAAATGTTCTAACCCTTGGTCCTATTCACTTTCCTTCTAAAGTTCCTACGTAATTTCTCTGAACCTCAGTTATTTACCCTTAAGATGGGTCTAATAATCCTTCCTTGCTTACCTCTCTGGGTTGGTAAAGGTTTTTGTGTTTAATTTAAAACTGTTCAGATATAAGGGAGTATTAAAACAGATAATCATTCTATCAACCACCTTCTTCCTGTCCTGGGCCGTTGTTACACTGATATTCACGGTAATGTAGGTGAAAATGGACCCAGGGAGAGCAAGGCAGCTGCCTGTGTCACACAGTGGATCTGTCTGACTTTAAGGCTGCTCTGTGTCCGTTCTCCATGCTATTTCTCTGCTAGGCACCAAGAACATAAAGATGCTGCTCAGGTTTGCTGTTTGGTAAGTGGAACCCCAGGAGTCTATCCAGAGTACACAGAGAAAGATATGGTTAGGGCCATAAGAGACCAGTGGAGCAAGGCAGGGAGAGAGACTGATGTAATCAGGGACAGCTTCCTGGAGGAGGTGACACTTCCAGATGAGTTTTGAAGGATGGAAGAGCTCCACTAAGTGGAGAGGACAAGTGAATGAATATGGAAACAGATGGGAAGAAAGCATATTCAGGAACCAAGTAAGCCACTATGACTTGTAGCGAGCCGCTAAGTCTCGCTATGACAATGCTGAGACTTTATGCTGTCATGTATCTTAAACTACCAATGAATTTACAGTGGGTCTTGGATGAATCAGTCCACCACAAATACGCTTGTGTTTTGTATATGTTTTTGGAAATTTAATGAAGTTTTCATTGAACAAAAGACATACTGATTTTTAATTAAAAAATTTAAAGACAACAGAAAAGGCTCCAGTCACCTCTGACCATGTCTCATGATTCCTGTCCTCTCCCCAGAGGTACTGCTATGTAAATGTGCATGCTTCCCAGTATCTGTCCTCAGAGAAAATGTGTTCTCAGTAAAGGAGTGGTGGTGAAGAGGGATATTTACCTAAATCAGTATCGTGTCTTATAATGCATAGTTTTAAGTTTCCTCGGAGTCAAATTAATCTTTTCCCTTGTAACTTGAGCGTTTTTGAATCTAATTTTAGAAAGGATTTCATTCTTAATTCTCAGTATTCTTGTGAATTCTACATTCTGCTTTATCATGTGCCAATACTCATTTTACCCAAATAATAACATTTTTGTTTTTAAAAAAATGGTAAAAATTATGTAATCTTAGAGATTTCTTTTGTTTGCAAGAAACAGAAAGCCTCTCAAGTCTATGTTGAAGGGAAACTTGTTTTAAGGAATTAGAGGTGCCTTGTAGTACTGGGGAGCAGTAGACCTCACCCAGGCCTCACCAAGGCCCCACTTGAGGCTGCAAAATCGTCAGGAGCAAAAGCAGCTGCTTCATCCTTCCCACTGCCTCCGGCCTCTGTTTCTTTCTGCAACTCTGAGCAGTGCTTTTGCTCACTCATCATCACCCAGGCCCCCAAGGGCATCACGCAGTCTTCTGGGAGGCCAGGCATCGTTAGCCTCCACCTTCATGTGAACTCACTAGTCCAGCTTCTAAAGGCAACCAAGCCAGTCTTGTGTCCGACTTCCAAGTTCCTGGTAGGTTGGCCCACCAACCTTCTGGACTGGTTCCAGAAGCTGGGTCTCCACCCCTGGTTTCATTAGCAGAGGTCATGAAGGGATAAACCCAGGCAGGGAAACACAGCCACAGAGACCTACATTATGGGAGGAGACACTTCTCAGAGAAGAGG
This sequence comes from Aepyceros melampus, assembly GCA_006408695.1. NCBI lineage: Eukaryota > Metazoa > Chordata > Mammalia > Artiodactyla > Bovidae > Aepyceros > Aepyceros melampus. Next base: position 279,492 of record SJXQ01000664.1, on the reverse strand, counting down.
AGCAGGACCTGGAAAGTCCCCACCCACACCCCTACTTGTCCATGGCAATCCATTTGGCACAGTCTAGGCTCCAGGAAGAGGTGCTGTGTTCATCCTGTTTTCTGCCTTTGGTTATCCAGGTGAAGAGGAACCTCAGTTTGGAAAACTCAGCTGTAGTGCAATTAAAAAGATGGCGACTGAGGCATGCAGCATGACTTGGAGGGTCTTGAGTGTCATTTAGGCATTTGGGCTTTTTGCTGGACAGCAGAGACAAGTGGACCAATCATGTTGTCTAAGGATTGGATGAGGTTGTCACTGCCGAGGGACACAGTGGCCAACATCGTGCAGGGAAACTGCTCCATGCCAGGCCCCACATTAGGCCCTGGGTAGACACATTGCTCATTGAAAGAGACACAGTCTCTGCTCTACTGAGCTTATAGTCTTCTGGGGAAGATAGGCAGTAAGCAGGTCAGTAATTGCACATGTCATAAATGTCATGGAGGCTCCTCCTCCCTGTCTAGGCCTGCCCTGAGGCTTGCTTCTGGGTCCTCATCTCTGCAGGCAGTCTCATCCGTACACATGGGTTCAGCCTTCTGGCTTCAGCTGACTCACATATATGTACCTTTAGCCTAGACCCTCATGTCCAGCTGCTCACATGGCTGTTTCACTTTCACTTGGTCAGTGTGTCCAAAGCCACATCACAACGTCTGCCCCAGGCTAGCGCTTCCAGTTTTCCCTTTTCGGAAAAAGGTCCTTCCCTCTCTTCTGTTATACAAGTCAAAAGCTCCATGTCCTTCATCACTAACGAGGTGAGGTGAAGTCACTCAGTCGTGTCCGACTCTTTGCGACCCCATAGATTGTAGTCTACCAGGCTCCTCCATCCATGGGATTTTCCAGGCAAGAGTGCTAGTGTTAACTCTAAGCATCTCTGTCTGCTTCTCGACCTCGCGACCCTGGCCCACCTCACTGTCACCTCTCCCCTGGAATGCTGCACTGGCCTCCAAACTTGTCTTTCCACTTTCACTCTGGCTCTGTTCTCCCTAACAGCCCTGAATCGCTGTCTTTGGCAACATACACCCTAGATACATTTTACATTTATTTGTGTAATTACTTTATTAAAATCTGATTTTTCACTAGATTTCAACTTCCATGAGACAAGACCCTCTCTCCCCACTGGATCCCTAGTGTTCACCGTAGCACCGCAGTAGGAGCTCAGAAATAGCAGTGGAATAAGAATGAAAAGAAGAAACCTGAAAAGGAGCATTGATAGAGAATAATGGGGTGAGGGTGCTCTAGTTGGAAGGAACACCTTAGGGACCATCTGAGTCCGTAAAGAACCTAAAGTGTCTGTGACACTGAAAGAAGGCCGGAGGAACAGAAGCATAGCCTGGCAACTGGAAGAGCCACCCCAGATGAGTTTGGGAAGCAAGGGCCAGATGGTCTTCAAGTTCATAGGCCCTGGTGGCAAGTCTGGATTTTATTTATTTTGCAGGCAAGCAACATGACCCAATTTATATTTTTTATTTATTTCTTTTTAATATTTGCTTCCTTTAATATTTATTTATTTATCTGGCTGCCCTGGGTCTTAGTTGCAGCATGCGAACTCTTAGTTGCTGCATGTGGGATCTAGTTCCCTGACCAGGGATTGAACCAGGGCCCTCCTGCATTGGGAGGAAGGAGTCTTAGCCACTGAACCACCAGGGAAGTCCCCTTCAACTTATATTTTAGAAAGATCGTTATCAGCTGCTGCATGGAGACGAGATGGGAGGAGTCGGGAGAAGACCCAGGGAAGCTATTGGCAGTTGTTCATGGAAGAGACGGTGGTGGTTGTGGGGAGAAGTGGTTGGGGCTGTGGTTGGTGGAGAAGTGGGCAGATTCTAGAAGGATTTTATAAGTAGTGACAGCAGGATTTGTTGATGGAATGCATGTGGGGAGTGGTCAAGAATGGTTCCCAAATTCCTAACAGAAGAATGCCATTGCCCCTTCCTGGGAAGAGAAATCTGAGACAGGAACAGGTTTGGAGGGTAGTCAAGAATTCTGTTTTTACATCTTATAGGTTTTTGAAGCATTCAAGTGGAGACATCAGGAAGACATTTAGATATATTCATCTGAAGGTCAAAGGACTAGGCAGGAGATACACATCTGAGAGTTGTCAGCATTGAGATGGGCTTCCCTAGTAGCTCAGATGGTAAGGCATCTGCCTGCAATGCAGGAGACCTGGGTTCGATCCCCGAGTTGGGAGATACCCTGGAGAAGGAAATGGCAACCCACTCCAGCACCCGTGCCTGAAAAATTCCATGGACAAAGGAGCCTGATGGGCTATCATCCATGGGGTCACAAAGAATTGGACACGACTGAGTGACTAACATATACACACAGCATTGAGATAATGGGTTTCAGACTTGGATCTGTGTAAGCATCACTTGGCATCATTCCCAGAGAGTCCTACTGAATAGCTGTTTCTTACTTAGCCTTCTTATTGCAAGTAACAGAAACCAACCTGAGCTGATTTAAACAGAAAAGAAGTTCACTGAAAGGGAATATTCAGTAGTTCACAGGATTTCTGGGAAGCTGGAGAACTGGGGCAAGGCAGCAGACGGGATCTCAGCCAAGCCACTCTACTGAGCCTGTTTGGCGAGGACACTGCTGACATGCATTAAATGCCGCAGCTTGTACCACCGCTGTCCCCTGGGGACTGGGTACCTTCACTGTTGCTATTGTTATTCAGTTGCTCAGTCATGTCAGACTCTTTGCGACCCTAGAAACTGCAGTATGCGATGCTTCCTTGTCCTTCACTATCTCCTGGAGTTTGCTCAAACTCATGGCCGTTGAGTCAGTGATGCCATCCGGCCATCTCATCTTCTGTCACCCCCTTCTCCTGCCCTCAATCTTTCCCAGCATCAGGGTCTTTTCCAATGAGTTGGCTCTTTGCATCAGTTGGCCAAAGTATTGGAGCTTCAGCATCAGTCCTTCCAGTGATATTCAGGGTTGACTTCCTTTCGGATTGACTGGCTTGATCTCCTTGCTGTCCAATTTTGCCATCAGTATCAGAATGATCTTCCACTCTCTCTGCTCCTGATTCAAAGTCTGCATTGAGTGCCTCTGATTGGCCAAGCCTAGCTCCTGCATTCCTGTACCCTAGCTTCAAGGGAGTCTGGAAATCATGAATTTGGTCTTGGCAGCTTTTGAAGAAGGCAAGCTCTGCTGAGGCTTGCGTAGCAAGTAATTTCCCAGGTGTAGGAAAGAGGTTTAGATACCAGTCTGCAGAAATGAGGAATGTCCTTGGCAGGTTCACCAGCCTGCAGGAGAAATGTCTGGGAATCTGCATCTTAATCAGCACCCCAAGGAGATGCTCATGGAGGTGGTCTATGAACTACATAATGCATTCATTGCATTTAATGCATTTAGTGCTTAAAGAAGTGGGAGTAGATAAAATCACCCAGGGAGAGGAATGAAGACAGTCTGGGCTCAAGCTCTGGGGAGCTCCAAGTCTGACCTGTTAGGATGGGAAGAATAGTTAATAAGGGAGATAGAGGAGCTGCCACGGAGGAAGGAAGGAAATCAAGAGAGTACAGTGCCTCAGAAGCCAGGGGAGGAATGTTTTGATGAAGGAACAATGCTCAGCTCTGTCAGATGTCTAGAGGTCAAATAAGAAAATGACAGAGCCATGACTCCTAATGTTGGCAACTTGAAGATCACTGGTGACCTTAAGAACCTTAAGTGCTATTTTAAGGTCACCTTAAGTGACCTTAGTGCTGTTTTCCCCTCCACACCGGCCTGGACTAATTTGAGGGGGAGACAGATGAAAAATTTTCCTGAGAAGGGAAGTAGAGACATGGGATGCCAACTAGGGACCTGGGCCAAGAGGGTTTTCCAGGCCAGACTTAGAACCCGGCTCCGTCTGAGCCCAGCCTCTTCCCACTCCAGGCTGCCTCTGCACAAGGACACAGGGTCCTCCTAAAGTGTGAGCCTCAAGCCCAGTCTCGCAAAATCTCCTTGTCTCCCCAAATTTCATTCTTTGGGCCCAACTTCCTTGCTTGGTATTCAGCTGTTTCTGGCCACCAAGGTGACACAGGTAGGTTTGGGGACAGAAACTGGAGTTTTAGGTCAGAGTAGAAGGGAAATGCTTTCTGCAAAGTCAATTTGGTAGTATAGTCCTCAGATATCTTTGCCAGAAGATTCCTTTGATAGGCTCAGAGTATATGCAGCAGTGAAGCCCACAGGGGCACAGTGAGTTCCCCAGACTCTGGGGCAGGGCTTTGGGCCCCCTTTGTCCTGGGAACTTGGGAGTGGGCCTCACCGTGAAGGTACAGGAGGCTAAGCTGGAAACAGCTGCTAAAGGTTTTCATTTTTAAAGATTATTTTATTTTTTTGGCTGCACTGCATGGCATATGAGATCTTAATTCACCAAGCAGGGATCAAACCAGCACCCCCTGGTTTGGAAGCACAGTGTGTTAACCCCTGGACTGCCAGAGAAGTCTAAAGGTTTTCTAACTGAGCTTGGTTTTGACTTTGAGCTTTCAAGAACTTCAGATGTTGTTGGCTCCACCCAGACCTACAAATCAGAGTCTCCCAGCGGTGAGACTTGGGCAAGGGAACAGTCAGAAGTTCCCCAGGCAACTCTGATGAGCAGTCAGAGGGAAAATGATTATGGTGAGCTGTGCGTGCTCACTTAAGGTTTGTTACTCGTTAAACACTATTGAACATCTGCTGTGTACGAAGGTAAAATGGTAGCCTCTGAAGGCATAGACGTGACAAGGTACCCACCTGGGAGGGAGAAGAACTCGTGCCCATGGAAAGATGACTGAAAGCCTGCAGCATAAAGGGGTGTGGCTGAGATCAAAGGAGAGAGTCCTGTAACTGAAGTCAAGCAGACTCGGGTTTGAATTCTTATGGGTTATGTGACCTCAGGCACATGACTTGAATTGTCTGAACCTCAGTCTCCCCATCTGCAAATCAGGGTGATGATAACTTTCTTATGGGTTTTTTTTTTAGCAGATTACATATCTACCTCTAGCATCTACCTGGCACATAACAGATACTTAATTTTTTTAAATTCTCTTTTACTGAAAACACAAGTATCCCTGCTTATAGAATAGTTAAGTAGATTAGTAACCACAGAGAAAAGGGGAAGGTCATTGCAATAGGGATGAGGTAATTACTATGAGTAAGCACTAAAATTGTGTAGCTCTGGCACCGGAGCAAAATGAGAAATTTTGTGTACCTTGTGGGTGTCCGGGAATGAGTAGCTGAGCCTGATTCTGGACAAGATGGGTTGTCCCCTCAGCTCTGCCCTTTGCTCTCTCCATCCATTTCTTTCCACATCAAACATTTGTTGAGAGTCATCTCCATTCTCAGTCCTGGCTGCACATTACAATCCCCTGGGTTGCTTTTAGGTAGGTTTTTTTTTTAATAGAGATAAAATTCATATGACACAAAATACACCATTTTAATCATTCTAAAATGTACTGTTCAGCAGTCTTTATTCACAGGGTTGTGCAATAATTGCCACTGTCTAATTCTAGAACATTTCCATCAGGCCAAAAAAGAAATACTGTGTTCATTAGAAGTCACTCCCCACTATGACTCCCTCCAGCCTCTGGCAACTTTGAATCTCTATGGATTTGCCTATTCCAAACATTTCACTTCAGTGGAATCCTACAGTATATGGACTTTTGTATCTGGCTTCTTTCAGTTAGCTTAATGCTTCAAGGTTCTTCCATACTCACCTGGCAACGTTATAAGCATTTCTCACGTACATATTAACTCTTGTAACCCCCATCAGAGGCACAGAGAGATGAAATAGCCCAGGAAGCAGAATTGCCAAAGCACATACAGGATGTGCATGCAATATTTGCAGCTTACTTACACTAAAAATTATTCACTGATTATATGAAATTCTAATGTAACTGCGTGTCCTGTATTTATTTTTGATACATTGGGCAATTCTGCTAGCAGTAAGTGGCCAAGCCAGTTATTTGGACATGAGCACATGGGAGTGCCTCACCTCTCACTCCCCCGGGGACTCTGACTTAACAGGATGTTAAGTATGAAGTGAGGCTCTGGCTCCCTTATTTTTTTAAGCATTCCAGGTCTTTCCCCTGATAATCTGGGGTTGTGTCTCAGGCCCTGGGCATGCAGAGATGTCTGCTATCTTCTTCCATGCTTCTTCTTCCTGGCTGTCATACAGCCCTCCCTGTGTGCCTGACACTGGGCTAGGTGCTTAAAAGCCTGTTGGCATTCAGTCTTATGAGATCAGTGCTATTTTTATCCCTTTGAACAGATAGGGACATGGAGGCTCAGAGAAACTGAGTCACTTGCCCTAGGTCCACAGCTAAGAGAATTAGAACTAGAGTTTGGACCTCAGAACAGTGTGATGTCCTGAGTTCTTAACCCCTGTTGCTTTTCTGTGTTTCCATAGGGCCCTGCTACTATTCATTTACTCATTCATTCATTCCACAAAGATTTACTGCTGCTCATGTGCCAGGCCTTGTGCTGGGTGCCATGGATATGAAAGCAAATGAGCCCATCCCTGCCCTCCCCTTGTAATTAACTGATTTTTAAAAACTTCTGGCAGCCCTGGGTCTTCATTGCAGCACGCGGGGTTCTCATCACAGAGCACAGTCTCCAGAGCGCCCGTTCGGTAGTCGCAGCAAATAGGCACTCTAGTTGTGGCATCCGTAGTAGCTCCAG
>SJXQ01000664.1:243167-272630 GCA_006408695.1 Aepyceros melampus | reverse complement strand
CCCAACCCCGCTTCCCATCCCACCACCCTGCAAGGGGCAGCTCATGATGCTGAGTTGGCAGGGCTGGCTGGGTGCCCGGGATGGGGAGACGGCTTCAGGGGCCTGACCGTGGGGGCACACGGCCAGCCACAGTCTCCAGCAGCGCAGGAAGGAAAACAGCGAGAGACTGAGGGACCCTGAAATAATAAATGTCAGAGCTGGCAGGAGCCTTCCATGTCACCGCCCAGCCCCTTGTTCCAGACAAGGAGTCGGCCCAGGGAGGGAAGGAGACTGACTGCTCGAGGTCATAGCGGGGGCCAGGGCAGACCTGGGACTGGCAGGGGAGCCCCTTCTCCGGACTGTCCCAGCCTGGATGCTCCGGTGCTGGGGATGGGGGCTTATCCAGATGAAAACCATTTGGAGACATTTGCTCCTGCTGGTGGGGCTTCTCAGGTGGCGCTAGTGGTAAAAAAAAAAAAAAAAAAACATCTGCCAATGAAGGAAGATGTAAGAGACACAGGTTCGATCCCTGGGCTGGGAAAATTCTCTGGAGGAGGGCATGGCAACCCACTCCAGTATTCTTGCATGGAGAATCCTGTGGACAGAGGAGCCTGGCAGGATACAGTCCATAAGATTGCAAAGAGTCAAACAAGACCAAAGCTGACTTAGCACGCATGCATGCTCGTGCTGGTGGCCGAGCTTGGGGAAGCCTTACCGAAGATGCTTAACTCAGCTCTGAGTCCTGGAGCTTTGACCAGGAAGGGTCATGTCTGCAAGTGGGGAAACTGAGGCACAGACAGAGGAAGGAAACATCTGCCAATGAAGGAAGATGTAAGAGACACAGGTTCGATCCCTGGGCTGGGAAAATTCTCTGGAGGAGGGCATGGCAACCCACTCCAGTATTCTTGCATGGAGAATCCTGTGGACAGAGGAGCCTGGCAGGATACAGTCCATAAGATTGCAAAGAGTCAAACAAGACCAAAGCTGACTTAGCACGCATGCATGCTCGTGCTGGTGGCCGAGCTTGGGGAAGCCTTACCGAAGATGCTTAACTCAGCTCTGAGTCCTGGAGCTTTGACCAGGAAGGGTCATGTCTGCAAGTGGGGAAACTGAGGCACAGACAGAGGAAGGAATTTGCTCAGAGGGATACATAGGGGCTGATGGCAGAATTGAGCCTGAAATTCAGTGCCCCAACTCCTTTCCCTAAAAATGTTTCTGCATTGCTTCCAAAGATGCCTGACATCCACCGTTAGAAATACCATGACCTAATTTATTAATAATCTTCACAGCCATCCTTACAGAGCTGAGTGGGGCTCAGAGAGGGGTGTAAGTGAGAGAAGGCTCTGGAGCAGAGGGTGCTACTTACATGACTCTGAGCCAATTGCCTCACTTCCCCAGCCTCAGTTTCCTCATCTGTAGAATGGGGAGGATATGAACTACCTCACAGGAATAAACAAGGAAACAGAAGTAAACCAGCATTCTGTAAGTGAGGGTGGTGGCTGGATTCATGTAAATAGCTCCTCCTGGAAGCTTGGAACCCAAGTGTTTCCTGTTGGTGATCTGCTTTGGGCCAGGCTGGGCTGTGCTCTCCCATCACCTAGTCAAGCCTGAGGTTCAAAGTTGCACCCCTTTTCTCCCGCCTGGGCCTGGGTCTGCAGATGTGTCACTGAGTCAGTCTTTCTACCACAGTAATTTTTTTTTTTTGGCTGAGTCGTGCGGCTTGCAAGATCTTAGTTCCCTGACAAGGGGTTGACCCATGCCCTCTGCAGTGGTAGCATGGAGTCCTAACCACTGAGCCACAAGGAAGTCCCACCTACCATGAGAATTTATCGGGTCACTCTTCTCTTGTTCAGAACTCTGCAGAACCTCCCCATCACTCGTGGGCTAAAACCTAGAGGTTTGGGTTAAACGCATGGATTCTGAAGCCTGATACCCTGGGCCTGAGTCCAGTCACACCACTTACCAGCTATGAGCTGGACAAATGCCATAACTTCCCCGGGCCTCAGGTTCCTCATCTGTAAAAGTTGCTGGGGATGTTGACAGGATTGCGTGAAATAATGCAGAATCTGTCACGTTCTTAGAAGAAGCCTGGCACGTGGCGGTAATGTAAAACCATCCCTTGGCTTCTCACTAGGAACATGGGCTCCCAGTGGGTCACGCAAGGTCCCACCTAGCCAGAAGCCTCACTACTCGCCACTTCCCCACCCAGCCCGGTAGGTGCCTGCCACATGATTTCCAGGCCATTCCCCAAATGTGCTGACGCTTCAACCCAGGGACTTTGCCAAGGCGCCTCTCCCCTCTTTTTTTTTTTTTAATGAATTAATTGGGCTGTGCCGGTTCTTCCTTGAGGCACAGGGGACCTTCGATCTTCATTGCAGCATGTGAGATCTTCAGTTGTAGCCTGTGGGATCTAGTTCCCTGACCAGGGATCAAACCCAGGCCCCCTGCACTCGGAGCACAGAGTCTTAGCCACTGGACCACCAGGAAGTCCCCTCTCCCCTCTTAGAGTTGTCTTCCCGTCCTGCTTTTCTCCACCAGTGTCTCCTCATCTTTTCAAGGCTCTGGTGAAGCACTGCTTCCTCCCAGCGTAGGGTGGGCGCTCCTGTGCCCCCCTCCCCACAACAGGCCTCTCGTCTGCTCCAGCCTCGTCCAGGCCGCCTCAGCCCTTGGCTGAGCACATCCTTGTCTACGTTTGGCCTGACCTCCTCTCCCCAGCACTTGCACAGTCAGGCAGAGCACAGCTGGACACTCAGTATGTGTGGACAAGCCCCTGCTTGTACCGGCGACTCTGTTGGAGATCTTACCCTAGCCCCTGCCTCGGCCCCACTGGGCGAGGGGCAGCCTTCAGATTTGAGGTCCTAGAGTAGATGCTGTTCAGGGAGTAGAACTGAGCTGCGATTGCCTGGAGGTGGGATGCTAGCGAATACTTCCCAGTCCCACCCTTGCCCCTCCTTGCTGGCCACCCATGAACGGCCCTGTGGGGCTCCCTGCCTTTCTCTGGATCTGCTGGTTGGGCAGGTAGGTGAGCAAAAGCAAACTTAGAGCATGATATGAACAGGACAGCTCACATTTGCAAGGGCTACAAACTTAGCCAGTCCTTATGATCCAAATCCCAATGGAAAGTGGCTGAAGCAGGAGTGATTATCATTCCCACTAAAAAGAAATTATCAATTTATTTAATTGACTGCGTCAGGTCATGCAGACTCTCTAGTTATGGCACACAGGCTCCAGTTTGGGTCCCAGATCGGTCTCTGCCACTTTCTGGCTGTGTGAGCTCAGGCAACTTTCTTCAGCTCTCTGAGCCTCACTGACATCAGCCAGATGGGAATAAAAGCAATACCTGCCTTATTGGGATGTTGTGAGTCTTAAAAGGGTGGAGGTCAAATTGATTTGCAAACTGTACAGCCCTGTGCAAGTTTTGGATTTATTCTTTCCTTAGTTTGTTTGCATTGCCAGTGAGAGCTGGGGCCAGAAACTCACCTGAGCCTTTGCTTTGCAGTCTGTAAAATGAGGAGATAATGTTAGATTGTCTCCCATATTCTGTGATTCAGTCTCTCAAGGGACGACATCATGGTCCAAGGCAAAGGTAGAAAATGGTTTTCATCTCCTGTGCCAATTATAGTTTGATAGGTAGAGGCTACCTGAAGAACTGCCTTAAGACAATGATGAAACAAAGCCAGTCAGTGGGGAAAATACTGTGGTGGATTAATCATAGCTTCAGCGGTCATGAAATCCCATGGAAGAGGTGCCTATGTCCTGTATTATAATAGTCCAAAGGAATGAATGTCCAATGGTGAATTTAATCTGCAGCTCCCAAGGCCTTAGCTTTACCAGCTCTGCCCCCTGGATTGGGTCGCCATGGTTACCGCAGCTGGTTCTGAGAAACCACAGGCCTGAAGAATGGCTCCTATTGATGAATCCTGACCCAGGAAGGGGACATGCAGAAGGCCCTTCCAAGCAGGGAAGCTGGGCACGGCCCTAGTGCTGCCATCTGTGGACTTTTGCTGTGGTGAGGGCGAGCACGGTGTGTGTGGGGTGTGTGTGTGTGTGTTTATGTCTGGGGTGGGGTGGGGGCAACATGGAGCTGTATCACCAACTGGAATTCAGACTTTGTCCAAGCCCAGCCAGGCAAGGCTGCCTGAAGGACTCCGGTTGATTTTCTAAGTTCAGGCATGTCCCCGGTACTCTGAGTTTCGCCTCCCTTTGCCCAGTGCCTGCCCAGATTCTTGCGTGAACTCTTAGCTTTGAGAGAAATCTAAATGGCCATCCCTGTTGATTCAAAATCAGAACCACACTCTACCACCCGAAGTCCCTGAATACTTCAAGCTCACACCTTCAAGGGTAGCTTATTCTTCCTTAGGAACTTCTTCCTCTGTTTGAGCTGGTCTGTTTCTGTCTCTCTAACCTCTACCTGTCAGTCCAGGGAATCCTCTTCAGGGCCAACTTCAACCAATCTGTTTTCTATCTAGTAGGATAGCCCTCAGAGAAGGCAATGGCACCCCACTCCAGTACTCTTGCCTGGAAAATCCCATGGATGGAGGAGCCTGGTAGGCTGCAGTCCATGGGGTCGCTAAGAGTCAGACACGATTGAGTGACTTCGCTTTCACTTTTCACTTTCATGCACTGGAGAAGGAGCTGGTGGGCTGCCATCTATGGGGTTGCACAGAGTCGGACACGACTGAAGCGACTTAGCAGCAGCAGCAGCAGCAGCAGAACAGCCCTTGGAGTATTTGCAGTGGGAGCCCAGCCACTACTGTCAGCTTCCTTTTCTTTGGACAAGTCTCCCTCTGTCACTCCCTCTTCCCTTTCTGTGTTGAGGGGATATAATAAAGATGCTTGAGCTGAGATTCAGGCTCAAAGGCAGATCCAGCCCCAGGATCAAAGGAGCCGTGTCTCGGTGGGGCTGCTTGCTCGTAATGAAAGAACACTGGCCTTGGACTTGGCCAGACCTGGGTTTAAATTATGACTCTGCTGCTCTGCAATGTTATGTGACCCAGACAAACCTGGACATGCTCCTTCCCCTGGCATTTTCATCTACAAAATGCAGATGGTGATGCCTACCTCAAAGGGTGCCTGGAAGAGTGACGAGTAAGAGCCTGGCCCAGAAGGCTTCCTCAGGCACTCAGGACATGTAACACCTTGCGCTCTGTGGCTGCCCAGAGGCAGAGGCTGCACTGTGGTCCCTCGGCACTGTGGATCCCACACCTTGCTGAGCAGGCTCATGGGCTGGGGGAGGTATCTTCAGTTAGCTCAAGGAAAGCTGAGAAATCCTCAATCAAATTCAGTTTCATTTTGAAATGGATAATATTATTATTAATCAAATAATAGTATTCTAAGCATTTTACCTATGTGTGTTCATTTCCCCAATAACCCTATGTAGTAAAAACTAGTATCATCCTCATTTCATAAATAGAGAAATTGAGGCACAGAGAGGTCACATAGCAAATATCTAAATGGAGCTAGAATTCAAGACCGGGTAGTTTGGGGCCAGCCTCATAATTTTAGCCATGATGATTTACTGCATCTCTGAAGGGTAGAATTAAGCCAATGATCCCCAAACTTTAGCATGTGTCTGAATCGCCTGGAGGGCTTGTTGAAACACAAATTGCTGGACTCCACCTCCAGATTTTCTGATTCAGCTGAAGAATTTGCATTTTAACAAGTTCTTAGGTGATGTGATGCTGCTGACCCCACTTTGAGAATCACTGACTTGGGGATTAAATAGACCCCCTTGAGTCCAGAGGCTAGTTTTTGTCTTTTCCTAACCTATCCAGTCACAGGAATGAGGAAGGAGGGCTGATCTCATACAGAGGCAGAAAACAAACCACAGTAAAAATCATACTCATATTTTCCAAATGCCTCAAGCCTTGGCACATGCTGTTATGTCTGCAGTCTCATCTGAGCCTCACAGTAACTCTGTGAGTTAAGTGGAGAGGGGATTTTTTTTCCCTATATGATATTATCTTTCTCCTATTTTAAAGAAGAGGGGATGTGGCTGGGCTGGTGTAACCCAAGGAAATAGTTTCAGGAGACTGGGGCTAGAATCTCAGCTTGTGACTCAAACCATGGTAGCCTCGTTACAGGAGTTCCAGAAACCTCTGTGCCTTTCTCCAAATCCCATCCCATTCCCAGGCTATGATCAGAATTTCCTCCTTAAAAATGGGCTTCCCAACTGGTAAAGAATCCACCTGCCAATGTAGCAGATGCAAGAGACGGGGGTTAGATCCCTGGGTCAGAAAGATCCCCTGGAATAGGAAATGGCAACCTACGCCAGGATTCTTGCCTGGGAAATCCCATGGACAGAGGAGCCTGGCGGGCTACACTCCAAGGGGTCACTAAGAGACATAACTGATCATACACACACATGACAGAGGTCACCCCTTCCTTTCTTTTTTTTCTTCTATTAATTCTTTTTTCTTCATTTCTTAGAGCAGTTTTAGGCTCACAGCAGAACTGAGTGGAAAGTATAGAGAGTTCCCATATACCCCTGACCCTACACATGCACAGCCTCCCCCGCTATCATCACCATCCCGCGCTAGCACGGAACACTGGTTATCATCAGTGCACCCGCACTAACACACCATTATCACCCGAAGTCCACACTCTGCATTCAGCTTCTCTCTTGGTGGTGAACATTCTGTGGGTTTTGACAGCTGTGTAGTGAGATGTGCCCACTAGGTAGCATCATGCAGAATAGTTTCACTGCGTAAAACTCCTCTGTGCTCTACCCACTCTCTCTCCCTCCCTCCAACCCCTGGCAACCACAGACTTTTTACAGTTTCCATAGTTTTGCGTTTTCCAAAAAGTCATATACTTGGAATCATATAGTATATAGCCTTTTTAGATGGGCTTCTTTCCTTTTAAGTTTCCTTCATGTCTTTTGTGGCTTGATAGCTTTTTGGTTTTTTTTTATGTTTTCTTGACTTTTTATTGTCCTATTTTCAATTTCCTTGACTCATGTGCAAATGTTAGTATTTCTATTTTTTTTCCTTTTTAAAAAAATTATTTTAATTGGAGGATAATTACAATATTGTGATGGGTTTTGCCATGCACCAACATGAAAAAATATGGAACACCTCACAAATTTGCATGTCATCCTTGCGCAGGGGCCATGCTAATCTTCTCTGTATCATTCCAATTTTAGAGCATATGCTGCCGAAGTGAGCACGGTAGCTCATTTCTTTTCAGCGCTAAATAATAGTCCATTGTCTTCCAAGTTTTGACAGTGATGAATAAAGTTGCTATAAACATCGATGTGCAAGTCTTTAAGTGGAAATAAGTTTCGACTCATTTGAGTAAATACCAAGGAGATCAGTTGCTGGATCATATGGTAAATGTCTGTCTGGTTTTGTAGGAAACTGTGAAACTGTCTTCCAAAGTGGCTGTGCCATTTTGCGTTCCCACCAGCAATGTGTGAGAGTTCCTGTGGCTCCACTTCCTCCCCAGCATTTGGAGTTGTCAGTGTGTTGGGTTCTGGTCATTCTAATAGGCGTGTGGTCTCTCCCTTCCTTTTAAAAAATACTTGCTGAAAACTAACAAATGAAATATCCGTTACATACCATTGGTCAGAACTCTGTCACGTGACCACATTTAGTGGCACGGTAACCTGGGAAGTGTAGTCTTTATTGTGACTGGCCAAGTGGCCATTTGAAAAATCAGGGTTCTAATTGCTAAAGGAAGAAAAGAGAATGGGTTGAGAGCAACCAGTAGCATCTGGTCTACTGCAGGGAAGACAGATCCTCTTAAACTAGTTTGAGCTGTCAAGGGAATTTGCTGGGTAGATTTGGGGGTATTTCATGGAGGCCCAAGGACAGGAAGTATGGAAGGGCCTCTGAGAGTGAAGGACCTGGAAAGTTGTTGGAAACTAGGGCAGCTCTTTTCCTGTGCCTCTCTATGGCAGGGTGGGTCTTATTTCCTTCTTTCTACACATCTACTTTGTTCTTTTCCCTTTGCCCATGGTAGAGAAGGTGTCCCAGCCTAACACTTCCAGTCAATTAGCTAGCTTTCCAGAAAGTGAAAAAGTGAAAGTGAAGTCGCTCAGTTGTGTCCAATTCTTTGTGACCCCATGGACTGTAGCCTACTGGGCTCCTCTGTTTGTGGGATTTTCCAGGCAAGAATACTGGAGTGGGATGCCATTTCCTTCTCCAGATCTTCTTGACTCAGGAATTGAACCCAGGTCTCCTGCATTGTAGGCAGACGCTTTACCATCTGAGCCACCAGGGAAGTTCAAGCTTTCCAGAGCCGATTCCAAATTTCTTGGAAAGAGAATCTGATTGGCCTGGCTTGGGCCAGGTGTCCACCTTGGTCCAGTCAGCTATGACAAGGACAAACAAGGCAGCAAGGGCCCACCTGTAGAGAGCTTGTCAGAGAATATGTGTCAGGGGATAGGAAGACTCCCCAGAGTAGCTAGAGCATGGACATAGACCGCTCAGGTCTGTGTCCCAGGGCTTTGCAAACCATCACTCATTTAGATAAACAGTTACTGAGCACCTTCTGTGTGCTTGGCACACAGATCTGCCTTCTAGAGAGTTTTCTAAATCTCTTCGGAATCTGTGTATATCTTTGTTGTTGTTCAGTCAGTAAGTGGCATCTGAGTCTGCCACCCTATGGACTGCTAGCATGCCATGCTTCCCTGTCCTTCACTGTCTCCCAGAGTTTGCTGAAATTCATGTCCATTGAGTTGATGATGCTATCTAACCATCTCATCCTCTGCCTCCTCCTTTCTTTTTGCCTTTAGCCTTTCCCAGCATCAGGGTCTTTTCCAATGAGTCAGCTCTTTGCATCAGGTGGCCAAAGTATTGAAGCTTCAGCTTCAGCATCAGTCCTTCCAATGAATATTCAGGGTCAATTTCCTTTAGGATTGACTGATGTGATCTCCTTGCTGTGCAAGAGACTCTCAAGAGTATTCTTCAGCACTACAGTTTGAAAACATCAATTTATTGTGCTCAGCCTTCTCTAGGGGCTTCCTTGTGGCTCAAATAGTAAAGAGTCTGCCTGCAATGCAGGAGACCCAGGTTCAATCCCTGAGTCGGGAAGATCCCCTGGAGAAGGGAATAGCATCCCATTCCAGTAGTCCTGTCTGGAGATTCCCTTGGACAAAGGAGCCTGGTGGGCTTACAGTCCTTGGGGTTGCAGAGAGTTGGACATGACTGAGCAACTGATTCCATTTCACTATTTTCAGCCTTCTTTATGGTCCAGCTGTCACATCCGTACATGACTACTGGAAAAACCACAGCTTTGACTCTGTTGGCAAAGTGATGTCTCTGCTTTTTAACATGTTGTCTAGCTTTGTCATAGCTTTCCTTCCAAGGAACAAGCGTCTTCTAATTTCATGGCTGCAGTCACCATCCTCAGTGATTTTGGAGCCCAGGAAAAGAAAATCTGTCACTGTTTTCTCTTTTTCCTCTTCTATCTTTAACCTGCACTGTCTTTTGGAGTGAAGTCCCAGTTCCTTACATTAATCAACTCTTATCTTTCCCTTTTCACATTTCAAGGTGGGAATCAAGGACTTTGGCTAACGTTTGTTTCCCAGCCTACGTCTTCAGGAACTACAGACCTGTCTGCATTCTCTCCTCTTGTCTTTGTCTCTCAAGTAGAAGTGTCCTGGTTCTTTAGCTGAGTCAGTTATGGCCTCCTCTCCCAGTCTCCCGTTATTCCTCAGCTTGCTTGCTTTCTTCAGCCCTGGGTGGGCCTCTACTGGTCCCAGACATGAAAGTTACCTCAAGGCCATACTTGGGAAAGAGATATTAGGTTTATATTACCTCGAGGAAAAGTACCTAGAATTTGATGGGTATTTTCTAGCATCAGAGCAACTGCTGACTGTTCATTGAGGACACATTCGCACCAGAGTGAAAGTCGCTCAGTTGTGTCCGACTCTTTGTGACTCCATGGACTGAATAGTCCATGGAATTCTCGAGGCCAGAATACTGAAGTGGGTAGGCTTTCTCTTCTCCAGGGGATCTTCCCAACCTAGGGATCAAACCCAGGTCTCCCGCATTGCAGGCAGATTCTTTACTAGCTGAGCCACAAGGGAAGCCCAAGAATACTGGAGTGGATAGCCTATCCTTTCTCCAGGGGATCTTCCCAATCCAGGGGTCAAACCAGGGTCTCCTGCATTGCAAACAGATTCTTAACCAACTAAACTATCAGGGAAACCCAAACTAAACCCTTTATGTGCATCATCTCATATGTACAATCCTCATAACTGTCCTGAGAGGTAGGCATTATTTCCTGCATTTTACAGACAGCTGATCAGAGAGCTCGGAAAGAATAGGAGCTTGCCCAAAGTCACACAGCATCTGGGCAGTGGAACTGCACTTCAAGACCAGACCCCTCTCCCTCCAGAGGCTTCCCACATCCCCAAGGCTTCCAGAACACTCCATCGTCTCCAGGATCTGTCCTGTGCATGTCCTATGAATTTCGTTTAAAATCTTTGCAGATACCATTCCAAATATGTTTGCTAACTCTTGTCACATTGAAGTAACTCTTTGGAGATCACATTTTGATTCCGTTATAGTCACTGGAGGAAACATGTGGGATCAAGATGGAGCCATCATGTGTGGATGGAGCACTGTCCCAGGGCACCCCCTGAAAGCGCAGCTCAGCGGCTGTCCTACTCTTTGGGCAAGACTCTGCACCTCTTTTGGCCTTGTTTTCCTCACCTGTGGACCTGTGGGCCCTTTGCAGCCCTAATTCGGTCATTTCCCACTTGACTCTGCATTTCATGAGGGTTTCATGAGACTGGCAATTTCTCTACCCCACTAAAAAGGAGTGTGTCTGGGAGGTTTCCATTTGGGTTGAGCCCCCAGGAAAATGTGACTCCTGTTTCTCCCCATCACATCTTCTGGCTTCCCTACAGTCTGACTGTTTGTTCTGCAACCCCTGGACTTTGGGGTTGGGTTGCCTGATATTGTCCCGCCAGTTCTGTACAGAGGGGGCTCAGTGTCTCCTCTACCCTCCTCATCTCCCCTACTCCACTGGTATCCCGGTCTTTTCCTCCTCATCCTTACATGACTGCTTATTGAGCCTGGGGTGTGGGGAACAAGTGTTCTCCGGCTGAATCTTTCAAGAATATAGAGATGTCAGGACTTCCCTTGTGGTTCCCCAGTGGTTCAGAATCTGCCTTCCAGGGCAGGGGATGTGGGTTCAGTCCCAGGTCGGGGAACTAAGATCCCACATGCCATGGGATAACTAAATCCACGCACCACCAACTAGAGAAGCTGGCACACTGCAATGAAAGATCCCAGGTGATACAACAAAATTACCCACATGGCACCACTAAGACTTAACCCAGCCAAATAAAATAATAAATAAGACTATAGAGATGTCCACATTCTTTCCTCTGGTATTTTGCTGTCTCGTAAATATATTCATCAAACCATTCATTCTCTCAGCAACTCCGTAGTGTCATCCTCATTTTGTAGACCAGGCATCCAAGGCTCAGAGAAGTGAATAGTGTGTCTAGGTTGACACACTAGTTAGTGTCAGAGCCGACATTCAAACCCAGCCTGGCATACCCCACGACCCCACGTGCCTTGGGATCACTGCCTTTACTTGTCCCGCAAGTCTTCCTGGAGGGGTGTGACTGGCCCGTGGCTTCCTGTGTGGTCTGGGTGAGGGAGGGTGGTCTGTTTATGTTTGGTGAGGGTGCAGGGGGCCCCTAGTGGGGAAACTCTGTGTGTGTTTGGAGGGCGGGATCACAGAATCGGGCAGTCCTCCCAGCCGAGCGGCCCTAGAACCTCTGTCCATGTTTGCTTCCAGACGCTGGAAGGAGACCAGGCCATCTTGCGAGAATCAAGAAAGCTGTGCGTGCGATCCACAGCTCCGGCCTGGGTGAGTGAGCCTACCAGTAGCAGCCTGGCCAAGGCAGCCCCGTCCCCGGCCCCAGCCCGGACCTAACTCTGCGCCTCCACAGGCCATGTGGAGAACGAGGAGCAGTACCGAGAGGCCGTGGAGTCCTTGGGCAACAGCCACCTGTCCCAGAACAGTCATGAGCTGTCCACCGGCTTCCTGAACTTGGCCGTGTTCACCCGTGAGGTAGCCGCGCTCTTCAAGAACCTGGTGAGGCCCTGCACCTCCCCGTCGGCCCCAGCCCAGGCTCAGGGCAAATCTAATCTGTGGCTTAAAACTCTGACTGGGAAAGGGCTGGTTTCCATCCTTCTTTCAGCTTGCCCTTGACCTGTAGTCCCCCTTGACCTCTGACCCATGACCTGAGGTCCCTTTCCACTTCTGACCTCCCGTTTGCTTTCTTTGTCCTCTCCGACTTCTTGTTGGTGTCTCCCCTCCCCTTTCTCCCTTGCTGCCTTCCTCCTCCTCCTCTGTGGTGAGCATGCAGGAGCAGAGAGGTCTCACAGCGGGGAAGAGCCCCCGTGAGGGAGGGCTCCCGGGAGGCGGCTTGAGAGAGGGGAAGGCCAGCTTTGCTCCTGTCTTTGCACCACTGCCTCTCCTTCGCCTGCTTTGTACTCTGCTTTCCCGAGCACACCTACTTTGCCCTCAAAGCCTAGAATGCACCTCCTCTCAGTAAACCTCTCACTCCTGCACGTGGCCCAGTGGCCTCCGGTTCCTTCCTGAGATGGCTTTGTTCACTAAGTCCACACCTCGAGGTCACCCCAAGACCCCAGCTCTCCCCGGGCACAAGCACGGCTCTCAGCACTTCACGTGTGTCCACATCCACCCTGGCGGCACAGCTCTGTGGGGCTGGTTTTACCACTGTCTCCTCTGCACAGGCTAGGAGACTAGGATGTGAGGCTAAGCAGCTCACCTGAGGTCACGCAGGTGGATTTGAACCTAGCATCCGAGCGTAATTAGCCTCTGGTACTGCCAGGAAAGCCCCTCCCCCTGCCCCAGGCTCCATAGCTTTAGGGCTGGCTTTCATGGCTGGAGTCCCACCAGGGCCCTCCCTGGCAGGCGAGGACCACATCATCTCTGTAAGGCAAGTTGCTTAGTGATCAGGCTTAGACTTGGGCCGTGAGTCCCTGCGTTGCTGCTCGCGAGGTGCATGACTCTGGGCAAGTCACTCAGTCTGCTTGAGCCTCATCTGCAACAGGGGAATGAAAGGGACCTCCGTGGTGGTCCAGTGGATAAGACTCTGTGCTCCCATTGCAGAGGGCCAAAGTTTTTATCCCTGTTCAGGAAGCTAGATCCCACATGCTGCAACCAAGACCCGGCAAGCCAAATAATAAATATTTTTAAAAATTAAAATGGGGATAACAACGGCCCCCACATCACATAGCAGCGATGAGGATTTCTCAAGTTAAGTGCCTGCTCCAGGGAAAGCACTCAGTAAACGTTAGCTAATGCCATCTGTCATCGTTTTATCTCTGGGTAGCACTGCCTTGCACCGTGTCCTGCAAGTAGAGGCCTTTAGCAGTGTTTGGGTTCAACTGAATCCGTGAACAGGGGCTCCTTTGTCTTTACTCCGCTTCCCCTTGTTTTGGTCAGACTACTGTTTGTTGAGGGTCTCCTTGGTGGTGGGCGCTGTACACAGGGAAGAGTCAGGCTCTGTCTTGGAGAGCCATATAGTCCAAGAGACGGAAACTGAGGTGTGAGATGACACCAAGCAAGATCAGCAGCGTGGCACAAACTCAAGGACCCAGCAGCTTGGGCCAGAGGCCTAGAACTGCCACGGCTCAGAAAAGAAGAGATCAGCATAGGCCATGGGAAGAAGTAGTGAGGAAGGCTTCCTGGAGGAGGAGAGACTTGAGCTGTATCTTGAAAGGTGGGCTGAAATATCAGATAGGCTGTTTTGAGTTGCCAAATGACAGAAATTAAACTAGGTTTTTTTTAAAAAAAAAAAAGTCTTTTTCTCTCTTCCAATCTTTTTTACTTCTTTTGTCATGCCACACAACTTGTGGGATCTTAGTTCCCCGACCAGGGATTGAACCTGGGCCCACCTGGCCCTGGCAGTGAAAGCACTGAGTCCTAACCATTGGACCACCAGAGAATTCCTCGGGTTAATTTTTTGTTTTGTTTTATTATTTTTTTATTTTTGGCTGTGCTGGGTCCTTGTTACTGCACTGGCTTTTCTCTAGTTGCAGAGAGCAGAGGCTACTCTAGTTGCTGTGCCTGGGTGTCTTCTTGCAGCGGCTACTTTTGTTGCAGAGCACTTGAGCTTCAGTACGTGCAGCACCTGGGCTCAGGAGTTGCGGCTCCCAGGCTCTAGAGCACAGGTTCAATAGTTGTGGTGCACAGGTGAGTTGCTCCAGGGAATGCCTGATCTTCCTGGATCAAGGGTCTAACTCGTGTTTCCTGCATCGGCAGGCGGATTCTTTACCACTGAGCCACAAGGGAAGCCCCTCGAGGTTGATGTTCAAAAAGAGAATTCACTGACCTCTGTAACGGGAAGACCAGGCGTGCAGCTGGTTTCAGGCTCCTCTTTCTCTTAGCGTTTCTCTCTGTCTCTGCTCAGGGGGCAGGATGGCCCAGCAGGCCCAGCTTCACACTTTGCAGAAGAAAGACAGTCTTTCTCTCGTGACTTTGGTAGAAAAGTTCCAGGAAGTATCCTGACTGGCTGGCTTGGGGTCATGTGCCTGTTCCTGAGCCAATCACAGTGGCCCCCGATGGAGCACTCTGGTCAGCTCTGACTCCGTGTTCATCCCGTGTGACCATAGGGAAAGGGTTCTCACACTACAGGGGAGTGGAGAAACAACAGGTGGGCCACACAGGTGGACCTCGGAGAGTCAGAAAGGAGACGTGAGGGTGTCCTTCTGGCCAAGGAGCAGAGAAGGGCTGACCGTGGATGCAGGGGAGCGGGCAGTGGAGGCACGAGGCCCATCAGTCGCGGGAGGGCAAGAGCTTTTCGGAGAGGCCGACCTGCCACCCGTGTGTACCCTTCCACCCTCCTGTCTTTCTCTCCCTGCCTCCTTCACCCCAGTGCTGTCCTGGTGATGCTTCACTGCACCCTGAGCCCTGTGGGGCTGGACAGACGTTCGCTCAAGGTGGGGTATGGGGGTCTCTGCTTCTTCCAGGTTCAGAACCTGAACAACATTGTCTCTTTCCCCCTGGACACGCTGTTGAAGGGGCAGCTGAGAGACGGACGACAGGTGAGTTTCCGTGTGGGAAGAGGTGCCTAGAGGTGGTGAGATGGAGCGAGAAGGGGAGCAGGCAGGAGACCATAGCGGGGGACAGGGCTGGGCTGAGGACGGAGGCCAAGTGAAGCTGTCACAGTGGGTGTGCTGCTGCTGCTAAGTCGCTTCAGTCGTGTCTGACCCTGGGCGACCCCATGGATAGCAGCCCACCAGGCTCCTCTGCCCAGGGAATTCTCTATGCGAGAGTACTGGAGTGGGGTGCCAGTTCCTTCTCCATCACAGTGGGTGTGCTGTCCCCATATTATTGACCCCCAGGAAGACAAGAGGGCCTGGGTCTAGGGTGAGCCTAGGTGAGCCAGGGCCCTTTTGGAAATAACTCATGGAATCTTACAACAGCCCCCTGAGGTGTGTTCTGTAGGTGCTGTCGTGCCCATTTTGCGGTTGAGGAAACTGAGGCTCGGGGGTTTGATAACCTGCTTACAGTCTACCCAGCTGATCAGTGGAGGAGCCAGTGTGAGGTCAGGGCTCCTGACCCCCCCATGCTTGCTGCGCTTTTTGCACCAGGCAGCCCTTGCCTGGAGGCAAACTGGAGCTCAAAGAAAGTGACAGGATAATTTCCCTGGGAAGTCTGCTCCAGAAGGCCCAGGGGAGGAGCCATCCCTGCCTGGCTAAGCACCAGCCTGGGAACCACCCAAACCAGACCGGCAGCTTTTTCACCTGGAGGACTGAGACACCTTGAATGTCGGGCTGAATGTTCTGAAGGGTGTGAACAGCCCGCTGGATGGGGCCCAGGCAACGAGGCCAGGGGTCAGCCAGGTCTCTCTGGCTTGCTGTGTGGCCTTGGGCAGACTCTTAGCCTCTGTGCATATGTCTCTCAACCCATACCTTCCTGCTGAAAGGATGAGCTAGAACCAGGCAGGAGAAAACAGTGGGACAAAGTTAGGGGAAGGATTGTGATCTTTATCCTCCCTCTTCTTCCTCATGGTGATCTTCTAAGAGAGGGGATCTTCCCCATCTTCTAAGGGAGAAGACTCAGGGCAGACCACCCCCCCTCGCCCAAACAGCCCCAATATCCTAGGCCTCAGCTTACCAGTTCAGACTGATTACTGGCAACTGTGGGAAGAGGTCAGTTGGCAGGAGGGCCTCCGCTCTGAGAAGTGGGGTCAGTGGGGTTTATTTTGTGGATGAGGTTTGCAGTCAGGGCTAATGTGAAACATGGGCTAGTTGGAGGGTGGATCTCAGCCTGCAAACACAGGGTCCTCCTAATTGTAGCAAACTGTCCTGTTGATTCCAGACCCCAAGACCTTCTTTAGGCAAATTGTTTTTGTTTTTGTTTTCTGAACTACAGGATTCCAAAAAGCAGCTGGAGAAGGCATGGAAGGACTACGAAGCCAAAATGTAAGTGACTGTGGCCAGGGTGGTTTGTCTGGGAGAGTGATGCTTCTGTTGCAGCAGGAGGCTGGATGTGGGGAAGAACCCAAGTGCTACCAGGGCGTGTCACCTGGAAGTGCATGACATCTCGCTCTCCAGAAATGTTTACGGGAGGAGGGTGGTTTATGCCCAGACCTTGAAAGGAGTCTGGGGGCTTGACAACGAGACAACCAAGGAGGAGCTATTGTGAAAGGACCCCAAGATGCTCCTCTCAGAGGCCCTTCTGCTTGGTGGTGCCAACGTGGGTAGAGAGACGGAAAGGAGCATCCATTTACTGAACACCAAGTGCCAGACATCCATCCTCACATTCACCCAGCCCTCTGAGGGAGATATTGGTATCCTAGTTATCAAAGGAGGAATTAGAGGTTCAGAGAGGTTAAGTTACTTGCCCAAGGCCACACAGTTCGGCAGAGGCAGACCTGGGACTCATGTTCGGTGATTTGTTTCTGCAACACCAGGGAATATCTGTAAGCATTTAGTTGGACCCAGAGGAGGAAAGGCCATACCCAGGCCTCTTGTGTGCACCACCTGGGTTTCTCACTAGCTACTGGGACATTATGGCGACAGAAGGGGTCCCAGGTGCCCAGTAACCAACTCTCCCTGAGTACTCCTCGGGCTCTGCCTTCTAAACCTGTCCAAGTCCTGGCCCCAGGCCTCTTCCCCAGCCCAGCCAGGCCCACTGAACCTCAGGGGACTGTTTATTCTTCTTTGTAAAACGTTGGCTTCTCTTGCATTTTTCGAAAGCAGTATATGTTCATTATGAGTAACTTTCGAAAATATGGGGAAGTAGAAGAGGAAAAAATTTAAGTTATCCTTTGGAGAAGATTGGGGCCCTGCAGGGGGATATCTAGTATGTCTCTGTTGTTAGAATTTTTTTCCATAGTGTGGGTAGCACTGTAATTTCATCATTTTCAAAAACTGGAGGAGGGGGAGTTCCTGGGTTAGTCCAGTGGTTAAGACTTGTGCTTTCACTGCCGGTTCAATCCCTGGTTGAGGAACTAAGATCACACAAGGAAATCAGATCCCACAAGCTGTGTAGCATGGCCAAAACAAACAAAAAAAAGTAGGGGGAGAGGAAACTACCGAAAACCTGGAAGAAGAGCCTTCTTTTCTTTTCTTTCTTTTTTGGACATTCATTTTTATTTATTTGTTTATTTAACTGTGCCAGGTTAAAGAGTTTGCAGCATACAGACTCTTAGCTGTAGCATATGGGATCTAGTTCCTTGACCAGGGTCAAACGCAGGCCCTTGAATTGCCAATGTGGCGTCTTAGCCACTGGACCACCAGGGAAGTTTTGACCCTTCATTCCTAAGCCTAAAGTATTAACATCGGTCTAGGCTTCCTTGGTGGCTCAGAGGATAAAGCGTCTGCCTGCAAAGCAGGAGACCTGGATTCAATCCCTGGGTTGGGAAGATCCCCTGGAGAAGGAAATGGCAACCCACTCCAGTATTCTTGCCTGGAGATCCCATGGACAGAGGAGCCTGACGGGCTACAGCCCACAGGGTCGCAAAGAGTCAGACATGACTGAGCGACTTCACACACGCAGTCATTTTTCTGTGTATAAAGAACTATTTTTACAGAACCAATATCATAATTATACTGGGGAGGGTGGTTTGCTTAAAAATACATCATGACCATCTTTCTACATCATTACATATTTTTATATACAGTGTCACATTATTATTATTTATTGTTTTTGGCTGCACTGCGTCTTCGTCGCTGCGCTCGGGCTTCCTTCAGTCGCTGCAGGCGGGAGCTCTTCTCTAGTTGCGGTAGCTTCTCTTGTTGCGGAGCACAGACTTTAGGGTGTGCTGGCTTCGGTAGCTGTGGCACACAGACTTAGTCGCCCTGTGGCACGTGGAATCTCCATGGACCAGGGATCGAACCTGTGTCCTCTGCAATGGCAGGCGAATTCTTTACCACTGGACCCCCAGGGAAGTCCGATAATGTCGCTTAAATGGGTGCGCTGTGTCTCAACATATGCACCCGCCACCGTGTGTTTAATCTGCCCTTGTTCGGGAGGCATCCTTGGAACTACACCCTTGCTCCCACCCATGATTATTTCTGTAGAATCTTTCCAAGTAGTCCCTGGAGCTTTATTGTTCCTCAGGCTCCCAGCGCCACCGGGACCTCCCTGAGTCCGACAGAAGGCTGAAACGCCTCCTCCGCCAGGGTCTCCATGTGCGCCCCAGCTGTGGGTGTAGAGCCGGTGCTGGAGGGTGTGGGGCTGTGATGGGCGTGGCCACCCGTTCTCATCAGCGGCCAGGGGGAGGGGTGTGGACACGCAGGCGGAACCTTTCTCTTTCTGACTGACGTGGGATCACGTAGCCTTCGTCTTCCTGAGTTACCTTGACGAGCCCCCAGCCTTTCAGGAAATCATCTACTACAAGGGTTCCCAACCCCACGGGCCTCGGACCAGTGCCAGTCCTGCTAGGAACTGGGCTGCACAGCTGGAGATGAGTGGTAGGCAAGAGAGGGAAACTTCTCTGTATTTAGAGCTGTTCCCCATCATTCATATTGCCACCTGAGCTCTGCCTCCTATCAGATCAGCAGCGGATCAGAGAATCCTAGATTCTCATAAGAGGGCAAACCCTAACCCTAAAGTCAAGGCAGAACATCCTGAGATTGCCACAGAACAGAAGTAAAGTGCACAATAAAGGTGATGCACTTGAACCATCCCCAAACCATCCCCACCCCTGGTCCGTGGAAAAACTGTCTCCCACAAAACCTGTCCCAGGTGCCAAAAACACTGGGGACCACCCATCTACTAAATAGAATAAGCCCTACGCAATGCGGACCTCCCCAAGCAGCTGGGCCTTTACCAGACTGATATATTGATGTTGTGAGGTTTCATTTAAAGAAAAGTCTGTGGAACGACGGGGAAAACGGTTTGGCTGAGGTTATGCAGTGAGTTATCAACACGGCCTAGGCTAGAACCCGGAATTTCTGAGCCTGGTGCTCTTCCTGCCGCCCCACGTAGCCTCCTGTCCCCTTCTCATGTTACGTAGGTTGAGCCATTATGTCCTGGCACAGGTGACTCTGTGCATTCCTTTTGTGCCCTCACAAAAGGTGTAGCTAGATATTAGCAAGCCAAAAGTTGCTGTGTAATTGCGCTTCATTCTTACCAAACCAGTCTGGGCAGCAGCTGCAAGGACCCAGGGCCCTGATAACATCTGCTGATCACCACCAGGTTCCCACACACTAGTTGTTCCTGTAGGAGGGTCCCCT
The DNA here is from genome assembly GCA_006408695.1 of Aepyceros melampus. NCBI lineage: Eukaryota > Metazoa > Chordata > Mammalia > Artiodactyla > Bovidae > Aepyceros > Aepyceros melampus. Next base: position 252,966 of record SJXQ01000664.1, on the reverse strand, counting down.
CCCCGCCTGGGGCTGCTAAGAAAGGCATCCCAGGCCCGGGGCAGCAGACACAGTTACCTAGGCTATTCCATTTTCAGAGCTGTTTCCTCATCTGAAAAATGGAGCCATCATTACTTTCCAGGGTTGACGTGGAGATGAAACAGACGCAGTACACAGACAGCCACTGCCGTTCAACATGTACTTATCTGCCCTCTTGCTGAGCCAGAACTGGGGCCAGAATCACACCACGGGGCAGTGAGGAAGAAGCCCAGACCTCTGCTCCCAGCATCTCCCCCACCACCTGGGATCGTGAGCCATTACCTCCCTTCTCTGGGTCTCAGCTTCACCTTCTGTAAAATAGTTTCTGACCATGACCTGTCAGAAGAGACAGTGTGGCTGTCGCCAGCCAGGGAAGGAGGGATGGGGCGGATCTCAGCCACGGTGTTGGCTGCCAAGACTCTCCCTAAGGCTCTCGCATCAGGCAGATATAGGTTCAAATCTTGGCTCTAGTTCTTAGCGTCTGTGTGGCTTGGACAAGTCACTTATCATTTCAGCCTCAGGCTCCTTGTCTATAAAATAAAGTCATGAGTCCTGCCTCACGGGGTTGTTGCTTTAGTGTGTGATGGGTCTAGCAGAACACACAGCACAAAATTATCGCTTAAAAATAATTATTAAGGGACTTCCCTGGTGGCCCAGTGGCTAAGACTCCGTGCTTCCAATGTGTGGGGCTTGGGTTCCATCCCTGGTCAGGGAACTAGATCTCACATTCCACAGCTAAAGATTTCACATGCCTCAGCTGAGACCCAGTGCAGCCAAATAAATCTTTTCAAAATAAATATTAATAACAGCAGCTAATAATACTTCCTTAAGAGCTTCCTTTGTGCCAGCTGCTGTGATAAGCTCTTTATATCAGTCATCAGTTTTGATTGTTCTTGGAAGGGAAAGGGGCTGCCATCCTCAATTTCTAGGCTGAGTAGTGAGGGGAAAAAATACCACCACAGTCCCTGCCTTAGTGGATCCCACTGGTTTGTTAGCAAGAAGAAAGTCCCAAAAGAATGAAAATGCAAAGCAAAAGTGCTCTAGCGACGGTATCAGCACAGAGGTGGCAGAAGAGGCAGGCGGTTTTGTTTGGGTGGAGAGAAGGGTGATTGGAAAAGGCATCGCCCGAGAGGTGGCTCAGGGGGCCAGGTTGGCAGGTTCCTTTCGATTCTGTTCCTCTCCCATCTCCCCACCCTGACGTCCTCACTCTACCAGTACCTGTCTCTCATCCCCTGGATCACAGTAGACAATGGCTGTGGTCCCCTTCTCCAGTTGTCTCTGTCTCTTAGTAACTAGCATTTCAGCACTTTTCACTATTTTATTTCACTCCTGCTGCAACTCCATTCAAAGGAAATAAAAAACATTCTTAAGGTTTGAAATGTATAAGAAACACTGGTGATCCTCTGAGGACAGGGAGGGAATGGAATTTGTTATTTTTTGGGTGGGGGTGTGTGTGTTGCAATAAAAGCTCTCCCAGCTATTAGTGTGAGGTGATTCGAGTCATCTTGGGTGACTATATCAGACTTTGTAGGGAAATCTCTATAATTACCATAGCTGAGGCTGAAGGGCAAAGCTATGATTAATCACAAGGCTCTGTATCATATTTTACCGCTTATCTTCATTCTGAACTAAATAGCTTCTATCCTTTAATCTCCATTAGACCCGGCATTAAAAAAACCTTATTGGAAGTGAAAGTCGCTCAGTCGTGTCCGATTCTTTGTGACCCCATGGACTATACAGTCCATGGAATTCTCCAGGTCAGAATACTGGAGTGGGTAGCCTTTCCCTTCATCCAGGGATCTTCCCAACCCAGGAACAGAACCCAGGTCTCCCACACTGCAGGCAGGTTCTTTATGAGCTGAGCCACAAGGGAGGCCCAAGAATACTGGAGCGGGTAGCCTATCCCTTCTCCAGCGGATCTTCCCGACCCAGAAATCGAACTGCGATCTCCTGCGTTGTAGGCAGATTCTTTACCAGCTGAGCTATCAGGGAAGCCCTAAATAGGAAGTGAGTGAAGCAAGTGAGTGAAAGTCGCTCAGTCGTGTCCGACCCTTTGCGACCCTGTAGACTAGACAGTCCATGGAATTCTCCAGGCCAGAACACTGGAGTGGGGAGCCTTTCCCTTCTCCAGGGGGTCTTCCCAACCCAGGGATCGAACCCAGGTCTCCTGCATTGCAGGCGGGTTCTTTACCAGCTGAGCTATCAGGGAAGACCACCCTACACTAAAAAAACAGCATCTAAAGGAATCACCAGGTTATCACTCTAATCATCAGTGTCATTAGCAGCATCATAGTCCTGCCATTTATGAGGGCCTTACCACACACCAGGGATGGTACTAAGTGTTTCCAGTACGTTAGATCATTTGAGACCTAGACAGTATTAGTCTTATTTTTGGAAATGGGGAAGGTGAGGTTTAGAAAGATGCATAAAGGTTAGATAAGCAAGGGAGCTGCCAAAAATCCAAAATCCACATTTCTAGCCACTGTACTGGGCTTCCCTTGTGGCTCAGCTGGTAAAGAATCTGCCTGCAATGCGGGAGACCTGGGTGCGACCCCTGGATTGGGAAGATCCTCTGGAGAAGGGAAAGGCTCCCCACTCCAGTGTTCTGGCCTGGAAAAGTCCAGGGACTGTAGAGGCCACGGGGTCGCAGAGTTGGACATGACGCTTTACTGTACTGTGGCCTCCTTTCTGTCCATTTACTCTGGAGTAGGCTTTCCATGTCAGTGTATTCCCCATCCTTTTTTAATAGCTGCATAATATCCCTATATGTGGCCATAGCATAATTTATTTGCCCACTTCCCATTGATAGATATGTAGCTTATTTTTTCATTTCCCCTGTTTACAGACATGGTAACAGTGAAGGCAGGAGCCCCCCTTGCCCTCTCCCAGTTGTTCTGCCCCCACAGTCCCCCGTCCTGCTTCATGAGCCGCCAGGCTCATTGTTGCTCAGGCCTGGCCATCACCTCTCTCTCTGCCACTCATCTTCAGACCCCCAAAAAAGCATCTGCCCTGACCCCCAAGCCTGTTCACAGGGTCAGTCCCCACCTGACTCCACTCTTCTGCCGTAGACTCCCTCCTGGGGTATTATAAAGCTTTAGCGAAATGAAGAATCACCACTTCAAAGAAAACTAAAAACAAAACCACCAAAAACCCTGCAAAAGTCTGCTCTTAGAGCAGTGGCTTTCACCCAGGGGTGATTTTGCGCCCCCACCGTATCCCCCAGGAGACATTTCTGGCTGTCAGAACAAGGGAGATGCTAGTGGCCTCTAGTGGGCAGGGGTCCAGGAGACTGCTAAACAGCCTGTATTCACAGAATGGCCCCCACATAAAGAAGTATCTGGTTAAAATGTCTGTAGTTCAAAGGTTGAGAAACTGCTCTTCAGGTCTCCAGAGACAGATTGTGCAAATAAGCACCATTCCAGAGGTCTGAGGTCAGTAAAGCCTAGAACTAAAGACTGAGAACTCAGTCTAGGCCATTGCTTCCTCCCTTTACAGATGGAAGAACTGCAGCCTCAGGAAGCCTATAACACAGCTGCCATGTCTTCTGTGTGTTAAGTCTTTTGCATCCTTTATCTCATCTGGGTACAGATAAACAGCCCCATTTTCCAGATGTGGAGACTGAGGCTTAGAGAGGGGAAGTCATGCAGATGTAAGGTTATCCCACGTCTGTCTCCTTTGACACGCCCTTGGAAGCAAAACTGTTGTACAACTCATCTGCTTCACACAGGCTCATGGGTCCAGCCCCAGGTGTGGAAATACTCTCCTGGTTGGGAGTGGGTAGTCTCATGGGTGTGGCATTTCCAGGAAACTATTTGCCCACAGTTCCACCCAACCCCAAACAGGGGAATCCACCAACCCTGAGAACAGTAGGGGAAGGCCCAGCTTACTCTCAGCTACAGGGTGGGAAGTGCTTTCTTTCTTCACCTACAAAAGAAAAGAATCAAGGTGTTCTAAGCTCTAAATGGAAGCTCTTGGCTCAGAAGAATGAAGGCATCTTGTGGTACCTTCTAAGCCCCATGGTCCTAAATCCCTTCCAGCAAGCTCGAATCCCAATCTCACCTGGCCCTATGGGCACCCATCCACTTCCTGCATTAGAAACCCTTAACTCCTTCCTATTGCTCTTGGGACAAAGACCCAGAACCTCAGCATGGTCTGAATCAGGCCCTGTGTGGTCTGGAACCTGGAAGCACCTCCCTCCATCCCTGCTGTGACCCCGTCTCTCCTGCCTCCAGGACTCTCCCCTCACTCACTGCAAGGCTGTGATTTGATTCATGTCTTTGCCCGCTACCAGCCTGTAGATTCTCTGAATCCACCTTGTTGACATTGTACCCCAACAGCTGACACAAAAGAGGGTCCCCTTCATCCTCGTGTGCCCGTACAGAGAGCAGCATGTAGGGATGGTGGGACATGCAGGGGCTTAGGGAGAGTTGTTCAGGCCTCTCTTTCCTTGGGGTCTAGGGCCAGGCTGGAGAAGGAGAGGGACCGGGCCAGGGTGATAGGAGGGAGCACCGGCGAGGTGGCACAGGACACACAGAGAGAGCGACGTGTCTTCCAGTTGCACATGTGTGAGGTAAGGGGGGCCCCAGGGTGAGGCCGGCCCCAGGGTGAGGGTGGGGTAGGAGATGTCTTCCAGTCTACATCCCTGAACCCTCAGGGGTCCAGTCACAGTCTTAGCCCAGGTCCTTGCCAGATAGCCCTTGAGATGTCACCCAGGTTCAGTCCTGGCCAGAAAGATTAGCCCGGGATGAAGATAGCAGCCTCTTGTCCCCAGGATTCCGTCTTGCTCACGTCACACACTTTGCCCTGCCCTCTCCCCAGTACCTGCTGAAAGCCGGGGAGAGCCAGATGAAGCAAGGTCCTGATTTCCTGCAGAGCCTCATCAAATTCTTCCACGCTCAGCACAAGTAGGTTCCCCCTATGTCCCACCCATATCCCCACAGTCTCTTGCCCCTTAACCCTTCAGGCAACCCAGAACAGGGTCATCCCCAGTGTCTGGCAGACCCTTGAAGTTTCTATGTGTGAATGTATGTCATTGGTAATGCTTTTTGCACCTGCTCTTTATTGAATGTTCACCAAGTATCAGCCACTAAGTACTCACACAACCCCCTATGAGCAGCTGATATTATTCCCATTTTACAGATGCGAAAACTGAGGCTCAGATTTACTAAGATCATATAGCTAGAAAACGAGATCTGGACCGTCACACTGTACTACCCCCCAGGTGCCCTGGGATCTTTAGAGCACCTTCTTTCATACTTCATCTCTCATTTTCATCTCTCTCTCTCTCTCTGGTCCCGTGCTTGGTCTCAAACTCAGCTTTTTCCAAGATGGCTTGAAGGCAGCTCAGAGCCTGTCTCCCTTCATCGAGAAATGGCAGTCTCGGTATACACAGTAAGTCGGGTTTCACCCCCAAGCATGTGGTCGAGCCCCCTGTCCTCCTGGGAAAATCTGTGGCTGGGGAAGAGCTGGCTCCTGCTGAGAGAGCGAGGCTGCTGCCCTGGTGCTCTGGGCATGAGCTGTGTGCCTGGCACAACTTCCACCTGATAACCAGGTCCTGCCCTTCATCCTGTAGCTGCGTCAAGCCCAGGAGGAGGAGCTACAGAAGTTGACCCAGCTCCGGGACTCCCTCCGAGGGACGCTGCAGCTCGAGAGCAGAGAGGTCAGCCCCCAAATCATCCCCAAACAAGTGCCCACCTCCTCCCAGGCCCACTCTGGAGTGAAGGAGAGAAAGGAAGACCCCACAGGGTCTGAGCGAGACCCCTGTAGAACGGGGCTCTTTGCCCCACATGCCCTGAGGTCTCCTTCATGTGTCCAAGCAACAGGAGAGTCTGAGCCGGAAGAACTCGGGAGGTGGCTACAGCATCCACCAGCACCAAGGCAACAAGCAGTTTGGAACAGAGAAGGTTGGCTTTTTGTTCAAGAAAAGTGATGGGTAAGTGACTCAGAGAGCTCTAGTAACTTGCCCGAAGCCACACAGACAGTAAATGATAGGGTTGAGGGAGGTGCCTGAAGAGCTTGTTCCTATTTGTTGAGGGCTCCAGGGCTCTCCATGCTGCGGTACAAAATCATCAGAATCCTGGGCTCATGAGCTTCTGCTGAACGTTGCAGTTCTTAATGTAAAGAAGGAGAATAGCAGCGCCAAACACTTTTTGGGCAGTCTCCATGGCCTCACTCTTAACCGTTGTAATATACTGAATAGGCCTGGACATGAAAATGTGGGCTGTGCCTTGTTCCTTCATGTGAAAAACAAAACTCAGGCTATAAATGCAAAAGCCTTTATGGGATCCATTAATTTTTTTTTTTTTACTAATCAGTTTTTATCAGGGAAAAATAACTTGGTTAAACCAGTTAATATTTACCTCTTATAGGAAAAGTGTTAAATAGCTTTGACTAGGATTTGCTCATTTTATTTTGCATGCTGAGTTGCTTCAGTCGTGTCCACCTTTTTGCAATCCTGTTGACTGTAGCCCGCCTGGCTTCTCTGTCCCTGGACTTCTCCAGGCCAGAATATGGGAGTGGGTGGCCATGCTCCCCTGCAGGGGATCTGCCCGACCCAGGGATTGAACCTGCGTCTCTTATATCTCCTGTATTGGCAGGCGGGTTCTTTAACACTAGTGCCACCTGGAAAGTCCATCTTATTTTGGGAGTCTCATTGTTTATCTTGCTTTGTCTTTAATCATAATTCATCTTGTGGTCAAGAGCCTATTCCTTCTCTCAGACTAGGAGCTCCCTAAGGTTGCAAGCTGTGTCTCTTCCATCAGACTGGAAGCTCTCAGAGGACCAAGGTCGCATAGTCCCCTTTAGAATAAAGACTCTCAGAGAATGGGGCTGTTTCCCCTATCTGACTGGGAGCTTTCTAAGGGCAGGGCTGTGCCTCCTTCATCAGAAGGGAGCCAGGGAGTGAGTATAGGAGTCGGAGTCAGGGGACAGGAAAGGTAAGGAAGTGGGACTGGAGGTCATACAGGTGGGGTCGGAGACCTGGTCCAGGACCTGGTCGACTGACACGTTCACACCTAATGTGAGCCCTGGGTGATGGTCTCTATCCCTCTGGGCCCTAGAATTCGAAGAGTCTGGCAGAAAAGGAAGTGTGGAGTCAAGTATGGCTGCCTGACCATCTCACACAGCACGGTAGGGCCTGGAGGATGGGGGTCTCAGGGCATGATGGGTCCTCTCCTCCTGGTGTTCAGAACAGACAGGTGGCAAGTCCCTCTAAGATGCAAATCTGGATCCAGGGAGCTGGAGACCCCCTGCAGGAGGAAGGATGGGCTCCAAAGCCCCCAAGCTGGTCTTGTTCCATCCTCCACATCCTTGAGGTGCTGGGAGAGGGGAGACATTAACTGGAACACGATTATTATGTCCATTTAACAGATTGGGAAACTGAGGCCTAAGAGTTTGGGAGGCCCAGAGGGTAACTGACATCCTCCATCTGCAACTTCCCACAGATAAACCGGCCCCCAGTGAAGCTGACCCTGCTGACATGCCAAGTAAGGCCAAACCCCGAGGAGAAAAAGTGCTTCGACCTAGTGACCCGTGAGTAGTCCCTGCCCCCTACACCTCAATTGGCCAAGGCTTCCCTAAGAGACCACTCGGTCCTGGGAGGCTCCAATTAGGGGTCTGTGTCCAATTCCACAAGTGAAAGTGAAAGATGCTCAGTTGTGTCCGACTCTTTGCAACCCTAGAATTCTCCAGACCAGAATACTGGAGTGGTTAGCCTTTCTCTTCTCTAGGGAATCTTACCAACCCAGGGATCGAACCCAGGTCTCCCGCATTGCAGGCGGATTCTTTACCAGCTGAGCCACCAGGGAAGTCCAAGAATACTGGAGTGGGGGTAGCCTGTCCCTTTTCCAGGGGATCTTCTGGACCCAGGAATCAAACCAGGGTCTCCTGCACTGCAGGTGGATTCTTTACCACTGAGCTTCCAGGGAAGCCCCAAGTGTTTATCAAATAGCCTACTACAGGCATACAACTCCTTGAACCCTGGACAGGCTATTTAAAGGCTTCACCCTATATCACATTAAAGATTAAAATGCACCCATGTGCATGCATGCGTGCTTAGGCACTAAACTGTTTTCTGACCGCATGGACTGTAGCCCACCAGGCTCCTCTGTCTGTAGGATTTCCCAGACAAGAATACTGGAGTGGGTTGTCATTTCCTTCTCCAGTGGATCTTCCCCACCCAGGGATCGAACCCTCATCTCCTGCATTGGCAGGGAGTTCTTTACCACTGAGCCACCAGTGAAGCCCAGAATAGATCCATACGCCACTCTGAATATGATTATTTCTGTAAAACATTAAATGGATTTGGGTAATTTGGCTTTCAAAATTATTATTACTTAAAAATGTTCCATTTTCATCGTTTGGAGTCTTTGGTGACAAGCACCTCGCGGGGGCCAGCACAGGCTGAGAAAGCCGTAGATCTGGTCCTTGGGGAGCTCTGCTGGCAGGGTGTAATGTGGAGACCCAGGACTGCAAGGGGATGGGGAGTGTCCAGAAGAGAGGTGCAGATAGGGCACCCTCAGAGATTAGAGGACAGAAATCCTGCCCTGCCTGGGGGAATCAGGAAAGGCTGCTGGGAGAAGAGAGCTCTAGAGTCTGACCTTGAAGAACCCAGAACGTCAAGGCTAGGGAAGGACATTTCGGGAAACAGGACCTGGTGTGGTGAAAGGCATGGAAACAGGAGGGTGGACCCACCAGTTTAGCCAAGGTGCAGGGTTCACACAGGAGCAGTGGGAGGTGAAGCCTGGGGATTTATCTTTATTTATTTATTTATTGTATTTATCTGGCTGTGCCAGGTCTTAGTTGCGGCATGTGGGATCTAGTTCCCTGACCAGGGCTCGAATCTGGGCTTCCTGCATTGGGAGCATGGATTCTTAGCCAGTGTGGTCACCAGGGAAGTCCCTGGGAATACCTCTTAAAGATTTGGACCTTCTTTCCTGGAAGGAGGGAGCCGTATGAGACCTTGGCGCAGGGAAATGGTGTGATTAGGGCAGAACCTGGGGCCCAGCCATCTGGCAGCTGGCGCAGGCTAGGGGCAGGGCTGGGGACAGGCCAGGAAGACCAGAAGGGAGGCTGTGGACCTGCGGCTGAGTGGGAAGGTGGTTGTAGGTTCAGAGGATACTCTGCTTGTGGGCTGAGGGGGGTCTTGTGCCCTGGGAAACGGCACCTGCCCCTGGAAGCCGGTTCACACAGAGGGGCCTTCTTGGAATTGGACTTTGAAGGGGACTACTGAGAAACTGCCCCCTCTGCTGGCCACTGTCATCACCCTCCCCTGGTAGCCTAACCCATCCTGGCCCCACGGGGACAAGAGCTCCTCTGGACCCGGCACTTGGGATGAGACCTTCCCGGGCCCAGGGAGGTGAGGCCAGCAGGATCCCTGTGGCCCAGACAACCTCTCCTCTCCCCACAGACAACAGGACGTACCACTTCCAGGCAGAGGACGAACATGAGTGTGAGGCGTGATGCCCCTCCACGGCCAGCCTCGGGGTGGGGGTGAGGGGGGCAGCCTCCGGCCCTGATACAGAAGCGCCCCTTCACCGGCGGCATCATCCCCACGCCGTGGCCTGCCCGGCTCCGCAGGTGGGTGTCTGTGCTGCAGAACAGCAAGGACGAAGCCTTGAGCAGTGCCTTCCTCGGGGAGCCCGGCAGCGGCTCGGGGCCCTGGGGGGCCGCCGGGCTGGACGGGGAGCCCCAGGACCTGACCAAACTGCTCATCGCCGAGGTCAAGAGCAGGCCCGGGAATGGCCAGTGCTGCGACTGCGGGGCTGCAGGTGCGGCGGAGCGA
>SJXQ01000664.1:166986-238338 GCA_006408695.1 Aepyceros melampus | reverse complement strand
GTTGGTGAAAGCCCGGCTGTGCAACCTAGCCAAGTCTCCAGACCTCTCTGAGCCTTCATTTACTTTCCCACCTCTAAGTGGTGCCTGCCTGAAGCCTGAGATGCCTCCCAGCTCTGAGGCCCATGAACGATGTGGAAATGCTAGACCTTAAGTGGAGGGTGACTGGACCTCTTCCCCCTTCACACATCTGCTCCCAAGTCTGGGGCTCAGGCTGGAAGAATGAAGGCCTCGCCCCACCTGTGTACTTGTTCTGGGAGCTCACAGCGGGGTCTTCACTCTGTCCCCACCTCCAACCCAGGATCCAGTCTTCCCTTCCTTGCAGACCCTTTCAGTTTGGAGTTTGGGGAATAGACATGGGGAAATTTCCAGTGTGGAGGTCAGTTCCAGGCCTCTGAGGCCTGTGATGGACTCGGCCTGGGGCCCTCATGGACTGTCTACCCAGCCATCCCAAGCCCCCAGCCTCGCTCTCTCCCTGAGCCTTTCCCCCCAACTCCAAGGGGCTCTCTGGGCACAGGGGTCACATTAGCCTTTCCCTGTCTTCCAGCTCCGAGAGCACGCGCTCCTATCGGCGAGGGGGCGGAGCCTGGAAGAGTGTCCCTCAGCCTGGCAGCATGTACCCGGCAGGAACGTGATGGTAGGCTCTGCGGTTTGCAGAATGGTGACAGGGTGCCTGGGCTTCCCAAGTGACGAAGTGCCAAAGAATTCACCTGCCAATGCAGGAGACGTGGGTTCTGTTCCTGGGTTGGGAAGATTCCCTGGAATAGGAAATGGCAACCCACTCCAGTGTTCTTGCCTGGAGAATCCCATGGACAGAGGAGCCTGGTGGGCTTACAGTCCATGAGGTTGCAGAGAGTTGGACACGACTGAGCAGGCATGCGTGCACAACAGGGTGTGGGGGGCAGAGTTGGCCAAGAGTGTATTCGGGCGGGAGATCTCTCTCCAGCACCAGGGGCAGCCTTTGTTTGGCCAGTCCCTTTCCTCATGCTCCTCCTCCCCTGCTGCAGCCCGTGATGGGTGCAGCTGGGGAGAGCGGAGGCTTGAGAGACGGCAGAGGTGGCGAAGCCCAAGTTCTAGCTGCTCCCCAGGGGAGAATCAGCAAAGCAGTGTCAGCCAGCCTGATCGCTGAGAAGTACTGCTTCCCTGCAGATGAGGTAGGATTAGGGTGGTGGATTAGGATTAGAATTAGGGTAGGATTATGGTTCCAGCCCTTGGTTTGCCGGACTTTCCCCTGTACAGGAGTCTCCTGGAATCTGCTGAAACTTCTAGGCATTCGGGGATGTGCTATTATCCTCTTGCCGTGATAGCACAGCACGAGCTGTCATCCCTAATCCAGCTTCTCCCTGCTGAATCACAGAGTCTCGAACAATCACACATCTTTAGATGAGGAGCCTGGGGGTGGGCAGAGGACAGAGGCAAGCATACCAAGAAGGAAGCCACCTCTGTTCCTAGTTCCCCTGGGGATTCACCAGGGATGGCGTCAGTTGTCTGTGTTGAGAGTAATGGATGGGAGGAACTGGGTCTCTCTGGGGAATCGTCATCCTCAGTCCACCAAAGACAGGCACCAGTCACGAATGTGTGTCTACGGCCACCATCGTCCATTACCTGCTTGATGCCTGTTTTTGAGATGTGAGAATAAGGACCTGGGCTTTGGTGTGTGGAGGCCTTGGAGAAGTGGTGTTTCACTTCTTCAAGCTTCAGTTTCATTCTCTAAAATCGGATATTTCATTCACGATAATTTTATCTACCTACAACAGAACTGTTTGAATGAGAGAAACAGCTGGGATATAATAAGTGCTTGTGTGCATGCCAAGTCACTTCAGTTGTGTCTGACTCTTTGTGACCCTATGGACTGTAGCCTGCCAGGCTCCTCTGTCTGTGGGAGTCTCCAGGCAAGAATACTGGAGTGGGTTGCCCTTCCCAGTGCTTAGAAGATATCAGTTTCCATCCTTTCCTCCCCAGGTTGGCTTCCCTGAAAGAGACGGCTCGAGGACTGGGGTTCTCCAGCCAAGTTCTGTGCAGCTTTTGCAGGACTAGCTCCTTGCTGGCCCTTGCATGCCTGACCATCCTTGTGCTGAACCCCAGCATTCAGAGCTAGGACTTCAGCCCATAAGACTGAGGAGCTGAGGTGTTCATGCCCTGGGGTCTTGTTCTTTCTGTCTCCTGTGCCTCTGTGGCTGGCCTTCCTCCCTGCCATGAGCCCATGCCCCTGCCAGGAACACTGGGCCCTCTCTGTTAGGGCTGACAGTGGTTTGTTTTCCTCTATCTCATACCTGCCAGGGACAAGGGAACCCTGTGTCTGGAACCCTAGTGCTCCTGACTTAGCTCCAGCTGCAGAACACTAAATCTTTCATCAGCGCAGGACTGTGTTTCTTCTGTCAGTCTGGGGGACTTTAGCCCACCTTCATCATTCTGTAGGCAGGGATTCTGCCAGACTAGGGAGTGTCTTCTCAGCCATTCATTAGCCTAGTATTCTTTGACTGAGTTCTGGCTCTTTGTCCATTCCTGGGCCAGGCGCTGCAGAGGCCACAGGAATAAGATACAGGTCCTGCAGCTGAGGTTCCTTTCCCAGCAGCTGGTCCCAAGAGTTAGGCTTGGGAATGGGCAGGGCTATTCCAGAGGATGGCTCTGGGCTCAGGGGCAGACTGACAGTCAGCTTACACCCGAATGGTATTCCGGTTGTCTGCAGCCTGCATCCATCCTGGTTGGTCAATGCCCATGCTGTACTGGCTGTTAAATAAATATTCTAAATATCACTCCTTCTGAGGGACAGCACAGCCTTGCTGTGGACCTCTGCTAGATCCCCAGCCAGGAGGTAGGGTAGGGCTCACCCCCAATTTGCCTGCTCTCCTTGATTTAGCCAGAAGGACAGGCATGGTCTAGAATGATTATCATCACTTCCCTCCTGTTTCTCTCAGTCAGCTCAGGAGCCTTCCAGTCTCAGGGGAAGCAAAGGGCCAAGAAAGGAGAAAGGAGAGTGATGGAAATGGAGGGTGGAGATTCAGAGGTTCTGCTTCCTAGCATCAGAGATCCCACCATCACTTTCAGGCCCATACTGGAAAACAGATACACCTATGCCATCATAGTCCCTAACACATCAGTTCTGTGGGCACTGGGCACCGAGTCCTGGCAGGGACGGACTGGGATGAGCGAGGGAGGCTGGAAGATGCCAGTGGCCAACGCGGCAGCCTGGCCAGGGAGGCTGGGCTGTTTACCCTGGAGACCTGGCCAGTCTGTGATCCCACAGGAGCAGGGTTGTCTTCAGAGCCCCCAGTGACTGGTTTTATTCATCTCAGATCTGTTGTTATTTCATTCATCTCTAATAAAGGATTTTTTGGAGCAAATTTCAGTGGTATCATTTATGTGCTCTAAAGAGCCATAGAGAAGGAGAGAGATTCTTAGGGCTTGGAATTCTTGCTCTAGACTTGGAAATGGGACAGCCTGGTGCAGAGCAGTAGATGGCAACCAGAGTGATTCTCCCCCCAAGGCCGTATGGCAAGGCAAAGGAATCTTTTACTATTCCCGACTGGAAGGTGATACTGGCATCCGGTGGCTGGCGTTCAGGGCTGCTGCTCAACATCCTTCAGTTCACAGGCCAGCCCATCAAAACAAAGAATTTCCGAAATGTTAATAGTGCCGAGGCTGGTGTGAGGGAGAGCACTGGACTGGGAGTCTGGAGACCTGCAGTGTAGCTCTGCTTCAGTCCCTGCTTCGACTTCATCTCCCCTGAGACAAGGATTGGCGAGGGTAGTTTATTTGTGAGATGGTCCCAGGAAGCACAATGAGGGAGCAGGGATGTGAAACAGAAAGTCAAAAAAACAGCGAAGGAGGGACTTCCCTGATGGGCCGGTGGTCAAGAATCTGCCATCCAAGGCAGGGGGTGCGGATTCCACCCCTGGTCGGGGAACTAAGATCCCACGTGCTGCAGGGTAACTAAGCATGCGCGCTACAACTGCTGAGCCCATGTGCTCCAGAGCCCATGAGCAACTAGAGAGAAGTGACTACAGAGAAGCCCGCGTGCCCCAACGAAGATCCCACACGCCACAACTAAGACCCAAGGCAGCCAGATAAATAGATTTTAAAATATTTATTTCTTGAGCTGCACCTGTCTTAGTTGTGGCATGTGGGATCTAGTTTCTTGACCAGGGATCGAACCTTGGCCCCCTGCCTTGAGAACACAGAGTTTTAGCCACTGGACCACCAGAGAAGTCCCCTAAATAAACACATATTTTTAAAAAGAAGGAAAAAAGAGCAGTAAAGGGTGTGTTAATGAGTTACCACCATGAGAAAAGAAGGGAATCTCTGAGAGATTGTATTAATTAGAACATGGCTTCAAGTTGTCCCATGGAGACTGAAGAACTGGTGTATTTACCCCCAACTCTAGTCTCTCACTGGTTCAGGGGTCCTTTCTAGGAGTGCCAGTTCTTAATTCTCAACTTGCAGGCTGCTCTGAAGCCTTCAGTCAGATGCAGGAAGCTGTCAGAGATGTGTTTAGGAACCTGATGCAAAGAACTGACTCATTTGAAAAGACTCTGATGCTGGGAAAGATTGAAGGTGGGAGGAGAAGGGGATGACAGAGGATGAGATGGTTGGATGGCATCACTGACTCAATGGACATGAGTTTGCGTAAACTCCAGGAGTTGGTGATGGACAGGGAGGCCTTGGGGTCATCCATGGGGTCGCAAAGAGTCGGACACAACTGAGTGACTGAACTGACCTGACCTACAAGGTGGATGGGTAGGCAGAGGGGAGGTAGTGGGTACTGACTGGTAACGGTTAAACAGTGCAATCCTAGGCCTCACTGGCTCTCAATCTTCCCATCTGTAGAAAGAAAGAATAGGATTTGATGTTTTCTTTGTGTCCGTTCAAGCCCTTATGAAAGTCTTGGCTTCTTTTGATGTCACTTAATTCACAGTGGGAGTTGGGTGGAGATTTGAGAAAACTCAAATCTGCTTTTTTAGAAAGACCAGTTGTAAGTAATTACAGACAGCTGTCTGTTCAACCCAGAGGGGCTTGCTTGGGTTGATAAACCCTAAAAGTGGCTCATAGTGCTTTTTATGATCAGGCCACTCCCCCTCTGCACACGCCTGTCACCTCTGTGCTGTGGCCATGCCAGTTTCTCAGTTTCTTAACTCTGACAGGCCAAACACTCTCCTTTCCATAAGTTTTGCACATTTGGAATTCCAGCAGAATTGATTTGTACCTCTCAGGATGTTCAAGGCTAAAAAATGCATGGCACCTAGTAGGCGCTCAATAAATACACGTATGAATGAATGTTTCTTGTTCTCTCTTTTTTCTTTAATTTTTATCTATTTGGCTGTGCTGGGTCCAGTATTCTTGCCTGGAGAATTCCATGGACAGAGGAGCCTGGTGGGCTACAGTCCATGGAGTCACAAAGAGCCGGGTCTTAGTGGTGGCACTCAGGATCTCTGATCTTCATTTCACCATGGGGTTTTTTTTTACTTGTGGCATGTGGGATCTAGCTCCCTGACCAGAGATCGAGCCTGGACCCCTTGTGCTGGGAGCAGAGTCTTAGCCACTGGCTTACCAGGGAAGTCCCTCTTTTCTTATTTCAACACTCTCCTCCTCTGAGCCCCCCCCAACTCCCACTGAGCACATCTGCCCAAAGTTTAAACGTCATTTCTTCAGAGAACATGACGTGCCAAATGGTATAAAACCCCTTAGATACGTCTGTAAAGTATCCTTTACTTCCTTCTGACCCTCAGCCTAGTTGTGATAACACAGAAGTGATGGTGTCCATATTTGTAGGTTTTTCTTACCCAGAGACTGCCTCAAGCTTGCTGGGAAGTTTTAGCCCAGTTTTAGAAATGGAGACTTGATTGGGAAAAAAGTTTATTTGGGTTTTATGAGCTCTGTAGTCCTGGAGAAGTGCATGAATTGTGTTCTGCAAGACTTCAAAATGGGGCAGGCATATAAAGGAGAAAATGGCAAAGTTATAGTCAGTTACATGAGCTGTTTATCAGGAATTACAATTACAGCTAGCCAGAAGTAAAGGTGCTTATAAAGTAAAGATTGGTTGCGGTCCAAAATGGTTGCATAATTACAAGGGGAGACCTTGAGACAAAGAGGTTTGCAGCTGGCAGGTATTGTTCTGAGCGCTCGGTGATGTTCTTGGAGCTGGTACAGCTCAAGAGAGCTTAAGGGTTTTGTTTAATCTTTTTTTTTCTATTTGGCTGCACAGTACATGGCGTATGAGATTTTAGTTCCCCAACCAAGCATTGAACCCATGTCCCCTACAGTGGAAGCAGAGTCTGAACTACTGGATTGCTAGGAAAGTCCTGAAAGTTCAAGTGTTGAATGGTGCAGAGATGTGTCTGATACCAGATCCTCAATGACCACCCGACTCCACGTTTGTATGCCTGAACTGTGATCACGTATTTTAATTTCAGTTTGTCATCAGAAGCCAGATGAGTCCACTCTGTCATCCATTCTCTAAGGTTCTCTCAGGAAAGTCTGGAGATTTCCCTTGAACACCCCCAGCTACAACTCCCCACCCCCCACACACTGTGAACCATTTTCCCTGACTCCCCTCCAGGCCCATAAACACCCTCACACACACACTGCACACACGCATAGATCATTTTCTATCAATTGAACTCACTCCTTTAGGGAGGGATGGCACTGGAAGGATCCTTCCACAGGAACACAGACGTGTGCACAGCTGTGGGGCACAAATTTGTTTCCAGACCCAATCTCCTTGGGGAGGCAGCGTGCAGACCCTGAATAAAGGGCACTCACGCATCTGGATCCAAAGTTCTCAAAGTTGGGCCCACTCAGGGATCTCCCAAGCCCTCACCCTCACTAGAGTGCAGTCGTGGGACCAGAAATACAAAACCTCGCTTCAACAAAGCTGAAGGCCACGATGGGCCTGGATACACGCACATGTGCGCAGAATGTGTGCACCAATGAGTGAGCACGGAGATGGGCCAGCACTGGATTGCACGATCACGTAAAAATAAGGGGATTCGAGTATACAAAATTGCCTCCACCTGGGCATCGGCGCGAACTAGGTGCGCCGGGTTTAAGCTGCAGAGTTTGCAGAGAGGAGCTCTTCTCGCCTCGACGGCCGCCTCCACTCTCCAGAGCGCCCTCCTTCCCAAATCTTCCTTCCGCTCCAGGCCCCCCACCCCGCCCCTCCAGGACCAGCCGGGTCTCGCAGCCTTGTCCCTCTCCCAGGGAGGCCGGGCTGGCTGGCGCGGGCAATCTTTGCCCGGGCGAGTCCTTGAAGTCTATATTTAGTGCACGCCGCCCCTCCCCCACGTCGGGAGGCCCGCGGCCGAGGGGTGGGGGGTGTGGGGGGAGCCCCGCCCCCGCCGGGCGTGTGTGTCGGGTGTGTTTGGGGCCCGCGCGGCTGGCGCGCCCTCGGCCTTTTTACGCCTCCGGCACCCCCCGCAGCCCGGCTGTGGCCCCTGAGCCCCTAACCCCGCCGGGCGTCGCGGGCCAACATGGGCCAGGAAGAGGAGCTGCTTAAGATCGCCAAGAAGCTGGAGAAGATGGTGGCCAGGAAGAAGACGGTGAGGCTGCAGAGTTCGGGCTGCAACCCCCGCCCCCCGCCCCGGGAGAGGCGCGGCGCGTGCGAGCCCGAGGAGTCCCGGGGGCGCGTGCTGGCCGGGCGCCCGGGAGGCGCGCGCGCGGGACCTGGGGACCCGAGGGAGGCGCGGCTGGGGCCGGGCTCCGCGCCCCGGGGGGGAAGACTGGCATCTCAGGGTGGGCGTGTGCGTGGCGCCGGGGGTGAGGTGTAGGGGGCGTCGGGTGGGGGTTGGGAGAGCACCGAGCCAGCTCCCGAAGACCCGAAGGCTTCTTGTGCACGTCCGTCTGGACGTGCAGGGTTGGGGCCCCCGGGTAGGTCGTGCGGGGCCCAGGAAAGAATGGGAGACAGGAGCTGGAAACGGACTTTCGGAGCCCCTGCACTCTGCGTGTGCAAAAGCCCGGGGGGAGCATTGGCGACCGCGGGACTGGGGACCCGGAGATAGAGGTGGGAAGGACTCCTGGGTGACCCGAGACGTGGGAAGAAACTTGAGCTGATGAGGGGTGCTGAGCCGTGTGTACCCCGCACCCCGGGAGAGGAGCTGACCCAGAAAGAGCCAAGGGCCTGGGTTCCCGCAGCCGCACGGCTAGAGGCTCCAGGAGCTGCTGGCCACTCTCGCTTTCCTTGGCCGCGGGGTGGGGCCCGGCCCCGGGCGAAGGCCTAACAGGTGTCGGGCGCAGCCGCTGCGCCCACGGGGCCCGCCGGGCGGGGGAAACGGGACCGGCTGGCGGCCAGGGCTGGGGGCGGGGGCGGCGGCGGCGAGGACGGCGGAGCCGGGAGATTGAGAAGAATCAGGGCTGGCAGCCCTACCTGCGGATCCCTGAGCGCTCAGTGCCCGGCTGGAAGTTAATATTTGATCCTTCCTGTGATCTTTGCCTCAAGTTGGCTGCCGCTCGATTCCTAGCCGAGCAAACTTGGCCTTGGGACAGGGAGGGCTGGGACTCACCCAGAGCCGGGTGAGAGGGGAGGGTAGCCTGGCAGGCGGTACCCCCTCCCCTTCGACCCTGTCCTGTGCCGCCTCCTTCTGCCATCCAGGGGCACGTGCTGAAGCAGGACTTGAATATCCAACACACTCTGTAATCCTAGAAGCTCAGGGAAGGGCCGAACTCTAAGGGTGCCTTTAGAGCAGGGACAAGGGAGGGGTTGCTGGATCCATGGGGCAACAGGGAGCCCTCAAGTAAGACATGGGCAGTATTGAGTTGGTGTCCATCTGAAGACCAGAGCCTCAATTTCTTCGTCTGTGAGATGAGACGACCTACCTCCTGGGAAGGATTGTCAATGGATATTTTTTTGTCTCTGCTGGTGATGTTGTGAGGTTGGAAGAGAGTGAAACCCTTAGGATGATCTGGGCTGGTGCTTGGGAAGGCTCAGAGAGTGACACGTGCTTTTGCTCAGCCAGAGGAAATGCAAAAACCTGCAGATTTTAAGGAGTCTCCATTCCAGGATGCTCCAAAGTCAATGAAACTGAGCCTCAGGTCATTGGACTCAGCTGGCAAACCCCAGCCTGGGTCTCCTGAACCAGATTCCACCTTAATCAGACAAGTTGTCCCAGCCCTGCCGGTTGCTGACCCCCGACTTGGGCCAGGAGATTCGAAGCCTCTTGGTGAGAGGGCAAGAGTGGGAAGCTTAGGAGACCTGAGACGAGGCAGAGTGGCTGAGGAGGAAGGACCTGCCTTGGCCTCCCCTCACTCCTTTCATGGCCCTAGACCCACCACTCTGCTTTCTCTCTCTAGCCCTGAGTTTCTTCTTCTGTGAAATGGGAAGAAAAAGTAGTGTCCTTTGGCAAGGAGTCCTGTGGAAGTTCCCAGAGCTCTCTCCAGGAAAGATGCAAGTCTGGCCACAGGGTCCCTGGAGCACAGAGCCGGTCTGCAGCCACGTCTGCGCCTGGGTTCTTGGCAGCATCTGGGTGGGCACAGAGCTCTGGGCATGTAACCTAGAAAGGTGGGGCCTGCTCTGGGAGCCAAAGTGGGCCCGCCCAGTGGTGGTTAGGGGGAGGACACACTTCCTGTAAGAAGACGGATCTTCCACGTTGCAGCTCAGGCCCGGGATTTACTGCCAATTACTGAAGTCCCAGCAACTTAGGGCTTTTATCAGATGCTGTAAGCGCGTACCTTCTGTACCAGCCTCAAACATACAGCAAAATGCCACACGATCACACACACAGACATAGCTACATGCAGCCACACACCATGTGGTTAAACGAGCAACTGTGAACATAAATAACTGCATGACAGGTGTGGTTACTGACCCTGACATGACTGACACACTGACCATTATATTTTCAGAAAAAGACAAAGACAACTGTACACATGTTTAAATGTGTAAATGTGTGCGTGTGCACCGTAAGCTGTGCCCCAACGTGCAAAGCTATAAACATAGCAAACAGCTGCACTTACGTGTCCAGACGTGCTGTGACACAGACGTCATCCCACAAAGACAAATAGACACATTATATTGGTTTGGCCAAAAAGTTCGTTCGGGATTCCATGACAGCTTTTTTGGAAAAACCCGAACGGCCTTTTCCGTCAGCCCAGTCCTCTGAGCGGCATACACACAGCAGCTCCCCACCTGAACTGGAGATACTGCTGGCTGCACGTCCCATACGTGCATGCCAAACGACGTGCCTAGCAACATTTGCCCATGGCGTTGTGAGTCCAGCTACAACCGACGCGCACGGCTGTTCTCCAGCTGACCCAGTTATATATACAGTGTGACATACACAGGCACACACCCAGTGGTGAGCTGGAACTGGCTTAATGTTGATTGGTGAACTTTTAGGGATTTTGCAAGCCAGTTAAGTACAGCAATTGTTTTTAACATGAAACTATATGTTTACAATTATATTACGTTAAAAACAAATGTCATAAATATTCCAGCGTCATCACTTATTATTTTATTACTTTTTTCTGTCATCTATGGTCTGGAGGCTATTTATTATACTGTATTGTATCAATATGGGGCTTCCCTGGTAGCTCAGCTAGTAAAGAATCCGCCTGCAATGCAGGAGACCCCAGTTCAATTCCTGGGTCGGGAAGATCCCCTGGAGAAAGTATAAGGTACCCACTCCAGTATTCTTGGGCTTCCCTGGTGGCTCAGACAGTAAAGAATCCACCTGCAGTGCCGAAGACCTGGGTTCGATCCCTGGGTTGGGAAGATCCCTTAAAGGAGGGTGTGGCAACCCACTCCAGTGTTCTTGCCTGGAGAATCCCCATGGACAGAGGAGCCTGGTGGGCTACAGTCCATGGGGTCACAAAGAGTCAGACACAACTGAGAGACTAAGTACAGCACAGCATAACAATATGGTCTGTATCACTCATTTCTTCCCAATGTCTCCTTCAATTCAGTGACAGCATGCTCTAGCTTGACATTGCTGTAGGGAGAATATTGACGCCACGGAAATTGACAAACACTACAAATCAATTTTTTCCTTTGAGAACCTGCTGTTAAACATTTACCAACATACCACTGCACTTACCCATGTTGATATTTCATGACTGCAGACGTCTCGCCAGACCCGTGTCCATACCTACTTGCACGGTTGTATAGTGGGTCAAACCCAAAAGGCTTGAATCCTAGCTCAGTTCCTTATAACACTGAGCAAACTCACTTCTGTTTCTTGGATTTCTCTTCTGTGAAAATGGGATCTTGATTCTTTAAAAATGAGAATAGTAATAGGACTTATCTCATAGAATCATTTCGAGAGTCAGAGATATGCATGTAAAATATTTAGAACCGTGCCCAGCAGATAATAAGCCTTTTTTAGTAGTACATGCAGAGTTATATGCCCACAAGTTCACATGCACACACGTCCGCAGGTCATTCCTCTGAAACATACTATGAACCCAAGTTCTGAGGGACACTGAGGACTGACAGGGCAGTTGGGGGGTGTGACCCAGGAAGCCTGGTAGGGTAGGGGTTGGCAGCTGGCACTGCACGGTGGGGCCAGGGCACAGGGCATACAGGACACTGTCCGCTGGTGCTTCCCAGGGACCTGATCTCAGGACAGGAGGCTGGGGCTGGCCTCTAGGAAGTGGGTGGCAAGACAGAGAAGACCGAAAGAGGACAGGATGGTTCAGGGCCTGGCAACCAACAGGTTTCACACCTGCGTCTCTTGTCTTCTCCTTCTTCCCCTTCCTACCTCTGCTTTCCACTTTATCCATTCACTCAGGGAGCACTGGGCTGTGTGCTGAACCCAGAGGTCTCAGAGATTACACAGTCCTCTCTATCCAAGAGAAAAGAAAGTGCATATCTTCACAAAAACTCGAATGTTCTCAGCCACTTCATTTGCAGCAGCCCCAAATCGGAAACTGCCGCACAGTGCCATTCAGAGGTGAATGGACCGACAGACTGTGGCCTCTGCCCACAGCGGCAAACAATCCAGTAACAAAAAGGAGCTGTGGCTCTGCGCAGCGGTGGGCACGGAACCTCAGCATGGCAACACCGAGCGAGGAAGCCAGGCAGAAAGGTCCATTACAGTCACATTCCGTGAGATCCTTAAAAATGCAAGAAAGTAGAATAGTGGTGCCTGGGGTTGGGGCTGCAGAGAGGGGTTGATTACCAAGGGGTGCAAGGAAAATGTCAGGGATGCTATGTTTGTTTTGGGCTGCGCTGTACAGCTTGCAGGATCTTATTTCCCCAACCAGGAATTGAACCTATGTCCCCTGCAGTAGAAGCAGACTCCTAACCCCTGGACCACCAGGGAACTCCCTGACTATGTTCTTATCTTGATTGTGCGATAGCTTCATGGATATACATATTATGTCAGAACTCACCAAATTGTAGCTTACAATATGTGTGGTTTATTGTATGTCAGTTATACCCCGATAAAGCTGTTTTTAAAAAATAAATAAAATAAAAGCTGCAGTCCTCAACCTACAGAAGGTCACAGTTGGGAAGTGAAGGGAGGCAGATACAGACCTAAAAGCAGAAGCCGTAAACCATGAGGTAATTAACTTTAGAGGAAGAGATGGGGAAGGAGAGAGCATTCCCAGTCGCAGACAGCAGAGTCGGGGTCAGGGGGTCAGGGTGAGTGGGTAGGGCTGGACCCTGCTCAGACGGCTGGAACCCAGATGGGTGGCGGGAGGTGAAGTCAGCTGGTTTGGGGTGGAAGCTGGTGCTTCTCTCCTCCTCTCCCTCGCCTCTCCTTTGACTGCTTGTCTGCTTGGCTCTGTCACTGGAATAGCCGCCTTCCTTACCCCCTGCCACCCTCCCTCCCACCAAGACTGCGCGATGGTCCGAGAGGGGCCCGGCAGACCCCACAGGCTTCAGCCCTCCCCTTGTGGCCTCCCACAGGAAGGGGCCCTGGATCTCCTGAAGAAGCTCGACAGCTGGCAGATGTCCATCCAGCTGCTCCAGGTGGGTGGCGATGGGCAGCCCCCGGGGCAGTGCCGGCGGCAGGAGGGCGACTTTGTGCAGGAAGGAAAGACCCTCATGGGGAACCCTCCCAGGAGGGGGTCTGGGAGGGATACTTGTGGCCTCCCACAGGAAGGGGCCCTGGATCTCCTGAAGAAGCTCGACAGCTGGCAGATGTCCATCCAGCTGCTCCAGGTGGGTGGCGATGGGCAGCCCCCGGGGCAGTGCCGGCGGCAGGAGGGCGACTTTGTGCAGGAAGGAAAGACCCTCATGGGGAACCCTCCCAGGAGGGGGTCTGGGAGGGATTTCTGAAGAGAAGGCAGCAGGGGGG
Organism: Aepyceros melampus; assembly: GCA_006408695.1. Lineage (NCBI taxonomy): Eukaryota > Metazoa > Chordata > Mammalia > Artiodactyla > Bovidae > Aepyceros > Aepyceros melampus. Next base: position 225,109 of record SJXQ01000664.1, on the reverse strand, counting down.
ATCTTGAGGTACTCTAGGTGTGGGAACAGAAGCCTGCAGATGGCAACGGAAGCTTTCTGAGCTCTCGGGGCCCTCTGGGTCTGGGGACAAGACTGACCTGCTTTATTTGGACCCCCAAATTCCCAGGACCTGAGGTCTCTGGGATCCAGGAGGCCAGCGTCTCGGGGAGAGGTGAAAGCCCCCTCGTTTTTGCATTTTCCATGTGTTACCCATGTGGCCTCCAAAACTCTACCAGAAGCTCTTGGCCCTGAAAAGTTAGCACATACCCAAGCTATAAAAGTAGCCAGAGTTGTGTCTTAGGCTGAAATATGAACTCCAGGACACCAGAGGGCAGAGAACAGGCAGGAGTCCTGAGCACCAGCCAGGCCTGTGGCCGCCACCACTGCCACCCCAGCTTTACTTCAAAGCTGCAGTTACCCCTGCAGGTGGGGGGGCAGGCCTTGGGCACTGACCTCACTCAGGGCAGCAGGTCCGTTATAATAAAGTCAGGGTGATAACCTCAGCCACAGTTCTGGGCTGAAGCCCTGGGGAGNAGCACCAGCCAGGCCTGTGGCCGCCACCACTGCCACCCCAGCTTTACTTCAAAGCTGCAGTTACCCCTGCAGGTGGGGGGGCAGGCCTTGGGCACTGACCTCACTCAGGGCAGCAGGTCCGTTATAATAAAGTCAGGGTGATAACCTCAGCCACAGTTCTGGGCTGAAGCCCTGGGGAGCCTGGGCCAGGGCAAGGGGGTGGGTGCCCTGGAGTAGGTCTTGCCAACCAGGACAGCCAGTCCAGCGTGCCCTGATTCCCAGGCTGGCTCCTGACCTTCTCCCTTTGCAGACCACCAGGATTGGAGTCGCCGTGAATGGGGTCCGCAAGCACTGCTCCAACAAGGAGGTGGTGGCCTTGGCCAAAGTCCTCATCAGGAACTGGAAGCAGCTGCTGGGTGAGGGGACAGGGTCCCGGGGCTGAGTGTTTCTTCCCGCCCCTGGGTGCCTGCTTATAGCAGGTACCCAGAGTGTGGCTGTTGATGGCTCAGCTATGACCCCCAGTGGCAGTGCCAAAGGTCTTGCCAACCAGGACAGCCAGTCCAGCGTGCCCTGATTCCCAGGCTGGCTCCTGACATTCTCCCTTTGCAGACCACCAGGATTGGAGTCGCCGTGAATGGGGTCCGCAAGCACTGCTCCAACAAGGAGGTGGTGGCCTTGGCCAAAGTCCTCATCAGGAACTGGAAGCAGCTGCTGGGTGAGGGGGCAGGGTCCCGCGGCCGAGTGTTTCTCCCCGCCCCTGGGTGCCTGCTTATAGCAGGTACCCAGAGTGTGGCTGTTGATGGCTCAGCTACGACCCCCAGTGGCAGTGCCAGGGTTTGTCTGCTCCACAGATGTGGGGTTTGTAGATGGGCGAGTTTCCGTGTCTGTTTCCCTGTATGTGTTTCTGTGTGCTTCCTGTATGTGTACACATCTGTATGCACACACTGGTGTGCGGAGATGTCTTTCTGTCCCCTTGGTGAGCTTGAGCTTGCACCCACATGTGCACCTTGTATGTGCATTTGTGTGTAAATGTGCATTTGTTGGGAGAGGGGTGAGGCTGCCCCAGTCCCTGCCCTTCGCTCCCTTCTCCCCCAAAGTCTAGGGTTTGGCTGATACAGAGTGAGTTGAGGAACAATGTCATGATTCTGTTTTTAGACTCCCCAGCAAACCCCAAAGGAGAAAAAGGAGAAGAAAGAGTAAAAGCCAAGAAGAAGGAAAAAGGGCTTGACTGTTCGGATTGGAAGCCAGAGACAAGTCTTTCTCCACCAAGGAAAAAACGGGTGGAAGAGCCCAAAGACAGGTACTTGTTCTGGGATGGCGAGAGGGGGCTGACGCTCAACATGTCCTCTGACAGCACTTCTGTTTATATACCGTCTTTTTGTCTTCACACACCAGGAGGTGGGTATTGTTATTTCCCTCTACAGTGCCCCTCTGGGGGCCTTCTTGGCCCCGCCAGACTGACTCACGAGACTCAAATAGGCCATCCCTGGTGGGGCTTCACTTGAAGGATGCAGGGGCAGGAGAGGCCGTGTGCCAGCAGGGCAGCTTCTCATCACCAAGGTGTTTCTCATCACCAAGACTTCTCAGAGGGCAGTGGTCCCCAGCCTTTGTTGGCACCAGGGGCCAGTGTCATGGAAGACAATTTTTCCATGGGTGGTGGGGTGGCAGGAGGGCTGAGGAGGATGGTTTCCGGATGATGCAAGCACTTTACTGTGCACTTTAATTTCCATTACTGTTACATCAGCTCTACCTCAGGTTGTCAGCCCTTAGATCCTGGAGGTTGGGGACCCTTGTCATAGGGACCAGGCTGTGTCCAGAGCTATTCGCCTGCCCACCCGGATAACATTCCCAGGTACAAAGAATGAGACCACCGAGGGTGAGAACTCGCATCACATCCTCCAGTTGTGAGTCCCTAAACCAGGTCTCCAGGATTCCAGCAAAGGCAATGACCAGTTACAAGATTCACAGCACTCGGGGCAGCTGCGGTTTTTCCATAAATCATTGATAGTTCTTTCATCGTCCTTTCTCGTCTAGACAGAGTTTACCAATCAGGGCTCATTTGCTCTAGACGCAGTGTCACCTAGGAATACAGCTTGACGGTCCACCTTCATCAGAGTTCCAGGTGAATGGGGCTGGGAACTTGTGCACAGAGAAAGCATATTTCGCTGGCTTTTTAGTCAAAATCGCCTTCAGCGATAAGGAAGCTGAAGATTGGGGAGCAGGGCCTTTCCCAGGGTCACACAGCCATTATGTAACAGAGTGGGAGCCCCATCTTTGTCAGACCCCCACACCTCTGCTGAGGTCTCAGCTCTTTGTCTGTTCCCCCTTGCCCACCCCAGCCAGGGTCTCCAAAAATGCATGACTTTTAAAAAATATTTATTTATTTAGCTGTGCTGGGTCTTCATTGCAGCATGTGGGATCTAGTTCCCTGGCCAGGATTTGAACCCAAGGCCCCTGCATTGGGAGCACAGAGTCTTAGCCACTGGACCACCAGAGAAGTCCCCGTGCCTGACTTGCTGATCGACCCGAATGGCCGTATCCATGACGGTAGATAAAGGCCTTCATGGACGCATTAGTAGGTCCTACCTATTCCCTGAATGACTGGTCAGATCACTTCATTCCTTCGGGAGGAGGTCATCTAATAGATAAGGGAATGAGACTAGACGACACTGAATAGTAGCCGATGGCACTAGGGAGTTAAAGACAATATGACTTGTGATATACCAACATTTTAAACTTTTAAAAATTGTATTTATTTAAAATTTATTTTCGGCTACACTGGGTCTGTTGCTGTGCGTGGGCTTTCTCTCCTTGCAGCATGTGGGGGCAACTCTGTGGTTATGGTGCTCGGGCTTCTCTTGTTGTGGAGCACAGGCTCTCGGCACACGCGCTTCAGCGGTTGCAGCTCCCAGGCTCCAGGGTGCAGGCTCAGTGGTGTGGCACATGGGCTTAGTTGCTCTGGTCCCAATCTTCCAGGGCCAGGAATCGAACCTGTGTCCCTCGCATCGGCAGGTGGATTCTTAACCAGTGGACTGCCAGGGAAGCCCTATAACATATTTTTATCACCCTTAATTAATTTTTGAAAGTACTGTAATTCTGGGACTTCCCTGGTGGTCCAGTGGTTGAGAATCTGCCTTGCAATGAAGAGGACTTGAGTTCGATCCCTGGTCTGGGTACTAAGATTCCGCATGCCTCAGGGCAACTAAGCCTGTGCACCACAAGCACTGAATTCGAGTTCTAGAACCCACAACCCGCAACTGCTGAGCACATGCGTTGCAACTACTGAACCCTTGTGCTGTAGAGCTTATGCTCTGCAGCAAGAGAAGCCGCCACAATGAGAAGGCTGCACACTGCACCTGGAGAGCAGCCCCTGCCCACCTCAGCTAGAGAAAGCCCATACCCAGCAGCAAAGACACCCTGTAGACAAAAATAAATAAACAAATCTGTTGTAGAAATCATGGAAAATATTTTAAAAGTATGAAAAAATCACATTCCCACCACCCAAAAATAATCACTGCTAATATTTTGCTATATGTTTTCCTCTGTTTCCTATAGTTACCATCAATTCTGTAATCCATTTTTTAAGATGCAGTACTTGTCAGCTTGGAATCTTCTGAATGTTCTATGCCTTTCATTCTGCTAATTTTGCAATCATATCCCACTTGGAGAAATGGTCATTGGCATTTAATGTTTCACATGGTGTGTTTGGTTTTCCCAAAGAGATTAAAAGGTTGGCCTGCAGGGATCCTGTGATCCCCCATGCCTAGCCTGGAGTGAGCATTTACTGAGCGTTGCCAGGCCCAGCTGTACCAGTGCAATCCCCTGTGGAAAATTCATGCCCTGGCTGGTCTAGCCGTGTCTGGAGCACCTGTTTGGTTCTGAAAGTAAAAGTGTTAGTTGCTCAGTTGTGTCCCATTCTTTGTGACCCTATGGACTGTAGCCCACCAGGCTCCTCTGTCCATGGAATTCTCCAGGTAAGAATACTGGAGTGGGTCATCATTCCCTTCTCCAGGGGAATCTTCCCAACCCAGGGATCAAATTTGCGTCTCCTTCATTGCAGGCAGATTCTTCACCGTCTGAGCTACCAGGGAAGTTTGGTTCTGAGTACCTTGGCAGATAAATGAAGGACTAGGGTCTTGTGACATACAGTTGAAAGACTAGAGGATTTGGTTCTGAAAGTAAAAGTGTTAGTTGCTCAGTTGTGTCCCATTCTTTGTGACCCTATGGACTGTAGCCCACCAGGCTCCTCTGTCCATGGAATTCTCCAGGTAAGAATACTGGAGTGGGTCATCATTCCCTTCTCCAGGGGAATCTTCCCAACCCAGGGATCGAATTTGCGTCTCCTTCATTGCAGGCAGATTCTTCACCGTCTGAGCTACCAGGGAAGTTTGGTTCTGAGTACCTTGGCAGATAAATGAAGGACTAGGGTCTTGTGACATACAGTTGAAAGACTAGAGGATGAAGTGTTGGGCAAGGAGAGCAAATGGGATATGGGACTAGTCTGTGGAATAGGGAGTATAGACATCTGGGTACAGATGGCAGCTTGGGCACGGGTGTTTCCTTTAGCTCTGTCCCCAGATCCCGCCGAATGATCAGCAAAGGGATTTCCTTTAAATGCTTACCGAGATGACAGGTGTGGGCGAGGAGACAGTTGGAAAGCAGAAAGCAAATTTCTAGGCTGAACTTGATCACTTACATCCTTAGACTCTGAGATTCACTGTTGTGACCTGAAAAATGAACGTCATTATCTCATTATATATAAAGTTTATATGCAGAGCTCAGTCCCTCAGCCGTGTCCCCTCTTCACGACCCCCATGGACTGCAGCCCACCAGTCTTCTCAGTCCATGGAATTCTCCAAGCAGGAAGACTGGATGGGTTGCCATTTCCTTCAGGGGATCTTCCAAACCCAGGGATCAAACCCGTTGGCAGGCAGATTCTTTATCACTGAGCCACCTGGGAAGCCCTAAAATTTATATAACTATAAGTGAGTGATAAGTGAAGTCGCTCAGTTGTGTCCGACTCTTTGCGACCCCATGGACTGCAGCCTCCCAGGCTCCTCTGTTCATGGGATTTTCCAGGCAAGAGTACGGGAGTAGGTTGCCTTTCCCTATATGTGTATATATGTATATAGCCTTCTAGGATTTTTCCTGTGAATCTACCCATGAAATACTTATTGTATTAATAAAATTCCATTTTATTAATACAATAAGTATTTCATGGGTAGATTCACAGGAAAAATCCTAGAAGGCTATATACATATATACACATATAGGGAAAGGCAACCTACTCCCGTACTCTTGCCTGGAAAATCCCATGAACAGAGGAGCCTGGGAGGCTGCAGTCAGTGAAAAGGCCACAAATTAGTATATGGAGTTTAATTCTGCTGCCTTTCCCTATATGTGTATATATGTATATAGCCTTCTAGGATTTTTCCTGTGAATCTACCCATGGAATTCTGCAGAATTCCATTTTATTAATACAATAAGTATTTCATGGGTAGATTCACAGGAAAAATCCTAGAAGGCTATATACATATATACACATATAGGGAAAGGCAGCAGAATTAAACTCCATATACTAATTTGTGGCCTTTTCACATCATATATTTATTCCAACAGTGAGTCACATTTAGAGTAAAAAGTTTAGAAAATCAAATACAAGAAGAAAATAACAGAAATGATCACTGTTAATATCTTGATGTATCTCCTTCTCATCTTTTTAAGAACATATGTGTGTGTATATATATATATATATAGAGAGAGAGAGTTATATTTTCTTAGAAAATTAGAACCACACTATAATACTGTTTTATAACCAGCATTTTACATTTAACAGCATCCTGGGGTGTTAAATTGTTGATGCCAGCTCACTTTTCACAGCTGGAGCTATGAGATGAGTTGTCTCTGTGGCTGAGCAGAGAGTGGGGTGGTTGTCCCCTTGCCTTGCTGGGAGAGTCCAGTGGGCAGGGGTCCTATTTCAGTTCCATTGGTGAAATTCCTTTCTTTTTAATTTTCTTAATTGACTATTATCATATATAAACACTATAACCACATCACTAAAATTTAAAATAAGAATATTTCTCCACAATGTGCTGCTTCTGAAAAAGAAAACAGCTTGTATTTTCTTCCTCTTCCCTTCCAGTCCTGATCTACTTACATAATTTTACCATTCCTGTAGACGCAAGGGACAATTACATCCCTGTTTGTTTATCTTTCTAATGTATTCTAGGCATTTTTTTTTCATGTTCCTGAATAGTTTTCATAATGATCCTTCGCAAAAATGGCAGAATGTTTCTGGTTTGTTCTAAAAAGCAGTGAGGAAAGGCCAGAAAATGGGGAGTCCCGGGAGAGGAGAGACTCGTGTCTCCCCTCCTTTCTCCCACTGCAAGAATCTCCGCTCCCAGCTCGGCCTGCACCTGTCCGTCCCCGTGGGGCAGTCAGAGGGGAACCCCACAGAGGAGCTCCCAGGGCCCGGTGTGGGACTGGAGGGGACATGCAAAGGAAGGTCTCTGCCCCTCTCCCTCTCTGCTGCCTCCCCCTGTGTTTAAGCTGGGGCAGATGTCCACAGGATCGTTAAGAGCTGGCACCTGAAACTTTCGCACCTGCTGTCCCCCCAGCCACGTGGAGGGTAAGATGGGGGCTGGAAATCCATTCAGGGGTCTTATTATTATCTGGAAAAGAAGAAATCAGCTGCCTGGAATTAGGGAGCACTAGTTCTTCGTGGTGGAAACTGCAGTAGGGATGTCAATGATCCTTCTAGCCAGCCCACAAACACAGGTCCTTTTCCCAGCATTTGACAGATGAAGGAGCTGATGCTCAAAGAAGATGACCTGCCCAGGGGCAGGGCTGGCATTTCAGCTCATGTCATTGTCCTGTGCACCGCTCAGCCGTGTCCGAGTCTTTGCAGTCCCATGGGCTTAGCCCGCCAGACTCTTCTGTCCAGGCAAGAATACAAGAGTGGGTTGTCATTTCCTTCTCCAGGGGATCTGCCTGATCCAGGGCTCGAAACCATGTCTCCTGCATTGGCAAGTGGATGCTCTACCACTATGCCACCTGGGAAGCCTTTCACCGCCTCCCTTTTTAGAGTGGTAAATGTCATATATGTTTGTATGCATGGAGAAAAAGACCAGGGAAGGATCTTAAACGTAAACGATCTTACCTCTGGGGAAGTTTCTTTTTCCACATTTTCTAAAAATCATTTCTTTCCTGTTTGACTTCACAGCCTTCAGCAACAAATATTCACAGAGCACCTACTCTGTGGCAGGCACTGTTCTGTCCACTTAGGAGAAGTCAGTTGAGTTGAGTATAAGATTGGGCTTCCCAGAAGCAAACCCTGGGACATGGATTTAAGTGCAAGAGGTTTATTTGGGAAGTGATTTCAGGAGATGCAGACAGAGGAGAGAGGAAGTGAGACAGGTAAGGGAGGGGAACCGGCACAGGGTGTGATCCTGAGCAGGTTACTGCCCTGAGTGGTGGTGGTTGAATCACTAAGTCGTGAGTCTTGCGACCCCCTGGACTATAGTCTGCCAGGTACCTCTGTCCATGGGATTCTCCAGGCAAGCATACTGGAGTGGGTGGCCATTTCCTTCTCCACGGGATCTCCCCAATCCAAGAATCGAACCCAGGTCTCCTGCATTGTAGGCAGATTCTTTACCAACTGAGCTACAAGGGAAGCCAGGGCTTAAATCCTGCTGGAGATGGTGGAGGACACACCTCAGCTGATCCACTAGAGGGCCGGGGAAGCTGGAGTGCGTGTCCATCTGTTCCCACGTGTTTGGTTGAGGGCTGCTCCTGGGGTTGTCAACTCCCCTGCGATTTCTGCCCATGGGCCTGCTGGCGCTGGCTGGCACAGGAGGGCCCCAGGGGATCTTGGAGAAGAAAGTCCTTGGTCCCAGTGCATTTGGGAGGAGTGCCCAAGGGATGGTGGGGACTCGGCATGGATCCTTCTAGCCAGCCCACAAACACAGGTCCTTTTCCCAGCATTTGACAGATGAAGGAGCTGATGCTCAAAGAAGATGACCTGCCCAGGGGCAGGGCTGGCATTTCAGCTCATGTCATTGTCCTGTGCACCGCTCAGCCGTGTCCGAGTCTTTGCAGTCCCATGGGCTGTAGCCCGCCAGACTCTTCTGTCCAGGCAAGAATACAAGAGTGGGTTGTCATTTCCTTCTCCAGGGGATCTGCCTGATCCAGGGCTCGAAACCATGTCTCCTGCATTGGCAAGTGGATTCTCTACCACTATGCCACCTGGGAAGCCTTTCACCGCCTCCCTTTTTAGAGTGGTAAATGTCATATATGTTTGTATGCATGGAGAAAAAGACCAGGGAAGGATCTTAAACGTAAACGATCTTACCTCTGGGGAAGTTTCTTTTTCCACATTTTCTAAAAATCATTTCTTTCCTGTTTGACTTCACAGCCTTCAGCAACAAATATTCACAGAGCACCTACTCTGTGGCAGGCACTGTTCTGTCCACTTAGGAGAAGTCAGTTGAGTTGAATATAAGATTGGGCTTCCCAGAAGCAAACCCTGGGACATGGATTTAAGTGCAAGAGGTTTATTTGGGAAGTGATTTCAGGAGATGCAGACAGAGGAGAGAGGAAGTGAGACAGGTAAGGGAGGGGAACCGGCACAGGGTGTGATCCTGAGCAGGTTACTGCCCTGAGTGGTGGTGGTTGAATCACTAAGTCGTGAGTCTTGCGACCCCCTGGACTATAGTCTGCCAGGTACCTCTGTCCATGGGATTCTCCAGGCAAGCATACTGGAGTGGGTGGCCATTTCCTTCTCCAGGGGATCTCCCCAATCCAAGAATCGAACCCAGGTCTCCTGCATTGTAGGCAGATTCTTTACCAACTGAGCTACAAGGGAAGCCAGGGCTTAAATCCTGCTGGAGATGGTGGAGGACACACCTCAGCTGATCCACTAGAGGGCCGGGGAAGCTGGAGTGCGTGTCCATCTGTTCCCACGTGTTTGGTTGAGGGCTGCTCCTGGGGTTGTCAACTCCCCTGCGATTTCTGCCCATGGGCCTGCTGGCGCTGGCTGGCACAGGAGGGCCCCAGGGGATCTTGGAGAAGAAAGTCCTTGGTCCCAGTGCATTTGGGAGGAGTGCCCAAGGGATGGTGGGGACTCGGCATGGGCAGCGTCCACCACAGGGAACAAAGCCCACCGTGTTCTGCTCTGGGGAAATTTACACGGTAGGTCGCTTGGACAAAGCATAAAATAAGTAAGCAAATTATGTGGTCTATTAGACGGTGACACCTACGCTGGAATTAAAAAGAACTGGGGACTTCCCTGGTGGCCCACTGGTTGAGAGTCTGCCTGCCAGTGCAGGGAGCATGGGTGTGACCCCTGGCCCAGGCAGATCCCACATGCCCATCCACTTGCCACAGCTGCAGAGCCCACAGCCCTGGAGCCTGTGCTTGCTGGTAAGAGAAGCCACTGCAGGGAGAAGCCTGCACACCACAACTCCAGAGCAGCCCCTGGTCACTGCATCTAGAGAAAGCCCGAGTGCAGCAGCAAGGACCCAGGGCAGCCGAAAGTAGATAAATAAATGATTTAAAGGGGAAAGAGAGCTGGGTAAGTGACATGGGGGATAGGAGTTACAATTTACAAGCAGATTACTGTGACAAAAACTATGAAAGGGGGAAATACATTCTATACAATAAAAAGGATGTGTGTAAGTGTGCTCAGTCGTGTCTGACTCTCTTTGAGGCCATGGACTTTAGCCCACCCAGGCTCCTCTTCCCATGGAATTTTCCAGGCAAGAATACTGCAGTGGGTTGCTATGTCCTACTCCAGGGGATCTTCCCGACCCAGCGTTCTTACCTGAGTCTCTTGCATCTCCTGCATTGGCAGGTGGATTCTTTACCACTGTGCCACCATGGGAAGCCCTAAAAAGATTGTAGCTACATGTATTTCGTAGAATGGGGGGCGGGGGGTGGTTTTTCACTTCTAATCCCATCACCCTGATATAACTACAGCTAGCATTTGGTTATGGGCTTCCTTCCCTGGTGGCTGAGACGGTAAAGTGTCTGCCTGCAATGCGGGAGACCTGGGTTCGATTCCTGGGTGAGGAAGATTCCCTGGAGAAGGAAATGACAATCCACTCCAGCAGTCTTGCCTGGAAAATCCCATGGACGGAGGAGCCTGATAGGCTACAGTCCATGGGGTTGCAAAGAGTCGGACATGACCGAGCGACTTCACTTTCATAGCTCAGTTGGTAAAGAATCTGCCTGCAATTCGGGAGACCGGGGGTTGATCCCTGGGGTGGGAAGATCCCCTGCAGAAGGGAAGGGCTACCCACTCCAGTATTTGAGCCTGGAGAATTCCATGGACTGTATAGTCCATGGGGTCGCAAAGAGTTGGACATGACTGAGTGACTTTCAAAAATGGAGAAGGAAATGGCACCCCACTCCAGTACTCTTGCCTGGAGAATCCCACGGACAGAGCAGCCTGATAGGCTACAGTCCACGGGGTTGCACAGAGTCGGACACGACTGAGCGACTTCAGTCACTCAGCATTTGGATGTATTTCCTTTTCATCTTTTCCTCTCCTAGGCATTAGTCCTCTTGCCTGGCCTCAGACACAGTATGCCTCTAAGTTTGCACCCTCCTTTCTCACTTGCCATTTTAAACCCAGTTCTTGCAGCTCTGAGGCCCACCTCCTCCTCCCCTCCTCTTAAGGTGCCCACAGGGGAGGCTGAGGCTGATTTACTCCGACTCCTATGAGAAGTGGTCATCCGAGGAGTTCAGTCTATCGGGTCCAGCTAGCCAAGGCCTGCCTGACAGCAAGGAGGAAGGGCCTGCTGAGAATTAGGTATTAGTAATTAGTAACACGTGACATAACTCATGGACCACATCTGCCGTATTTGGTGCTTGGCATATCTTGGTCTCCCTCCCTCCTATTACCTCATTTGATGGTGGGCAGGTGAAGGGGACCAGCCAGCACCTCCTGGGGCTCCCCCTGCCAGGCAGCTGGGGTCCAGGTGGACTTGGTCATCCCCAACCCAGCAGGCCTGGCTCCGGGATGCTTCCTCCCCGGACTCTGATCTCTCTAGGCCAGCACTGGTGCTCATCGACCAAAGCATCTCATCTCCACTTTCTCTTCCTTTCAGGAGAGACTCTGTGGACTCCAAGTCTTCAGCCACCTCCTCTCCAAAAAGACCATCGATGGAAAGGTAAAGGAAGCCGTGGACCTCTGCACCCCAGAAGTCCTGTTCAGCGTGTGCGTGTGTCACTGTCTTACTGGAGGAATCCCGAGGCAGGGGAAAGGAGAAAGCTTCCTATGTTGCATAGACTCCAATTCCTAGGACCCACGCAGTAAGGGTGGCGGGGGAGGCCTCTGAATCAGAGCTATGGTTCCTTCACTGGGGTGCCTTACCAATCACTGTTATCCCATTGCTGTCTGGGGAACATTCTCAAAGTCAAGTTGAACCCAATGAAACAGGTCTTGAGAGCCTGTACCTGGATTGGGATCTCTGGATTTGGGGCAGAACTGATATCAACCCTGAATTATCATGTCACTCATTCATCAAATATTTACTGAGGGCCTGCTGTGTGCCAAGAAGTATTCTAGGTGCCAAGGATATAGCAGTGAACAAAAGAGAGAAAATCCTCGAGGGCATGAGGCCTTTATTCTAATGGGTGAAGGTGAAAGTCACTCAGTTGTGCCCAACTCTTTGTGACCCCATGGACTATACAGTCCGTGGAACTCTCCAGGCAAGAATACTGGGGTGGGTTGCCATACCCTTCTCCAGGGGATCTTCCCAACCTGGAGATCGAACCCACATCTCTTACATCTGCCTGCATTGGCAGGTTGGAAAGGGTGGCCACTGCAGTGGTCAAGAGAGCCCTCATTGAAGAGATGACCTGAGAGCAAAAACATGAAAGAAATGAGGAGTTAGCCGGACAGACACTGGGGTCATTCCAAACAGAAGGCCTGCAAGTGGGAGTGTGCCTGGCAGGGTCAGGGAGCAGTGAGGGGGCCAGTGGGTCTGGAGTGAAGCAGTGAAGGTGGGAGTTGGAAGATGGTGAAAAATCCTCGAGGGCATGAGGCCTTTATTCTAATGGGTGAAGGTGAAAGTCACTCAGTTGTGCCCAACTCTTTGTGACCCCATGGACTATACAGTCCGTGGAACTCTCCAGGCAAGAATACTGGGGTGGGTTGCCATACCCTTCTCCAGGGGATCTTCCCAACCTGGAGATCGAACCCACATCTCTTACATCTGCCTGCATTGGCAGGTTGGAAAGGGTGGCCACTGCAGTGGTCAAGAGAGCCCTCATTGAAGAGATGACCTGAGAGCAAAAACATGAAAGAAATGAGGAGTTAGCCGGACAGACACTGGGGTCATTCCAAACAGAAGGCCTGCAAGTGGGAGTGTGCCTGGCAGGGTCAGGGAGCAGTGAGGGGGCCAGTGGGTCTGGAGTGAAGCAGTGAAGGTGGGAGTTGGAAGATGGTGTGAAACAGGAACCCCTGGAGGGTACTGAGCGTGGGAATTCTGTGAGTGAATTTATCAGAATCCCTCTTGCTGCTGTGCTAGGTTGTCAGGGCCACAGACAGAAGCAGAGAGACCAGCCAGGAGGCTGTTTCGATAATTCAGGGAAGATGTGAGTGTGGCTTGTATCAGAGTGACCCCGTGGAGGTGGGGAGAAGTGGGAGACCCCGGGTATATATTTTAGGGGGGCCATACCCTGCATCACATGGGATCTTAGTTCCCCTACCAGGGATCAAACCCATGCCCCCTGCAGTGGAAGCTGGACTCTTAACCACTGGACCACCAGGGAAGTCCTGACCCTGGATATATTTTGAAAGGAGAGCTATCAGGATTTCCTAACAGACTGGATGTGAAGTACAAGAGAAGAATAAGTGTCAGGATGCCTCCAGGACTTTTCATGTGAGTGTCTGTGAGGATGGAGATACTGTGACCTGGTGTGGGGAAGACTCTGTGTCGGTAAGGCTTGAGGTGGGAGATCAAGGCTCAGGTTTGGATATGTTGGATTTAGGGGTATACAGACCACTCAGGTGAAGAAATTGAATACACAGTCGGTTATACCAGGCTGGAATTCAGGAAGAAAGCCTGGGCTGGAAACACAAATTTTAGTCATTAATGTGTAGCTCGCATTTGAAGCCACTAACCTGAATGAGATCACCAAGGAGAGACTGTGGATAGAGGAGTGTGCCTTGTGGCCAGGAGGGAGGTCAGAGATCAGAGCAGAAGAACCAGAGCAAAGCGAAAGCAGGCTGGGCCAGGAAGAGGCTTAGAAGTGGATCAAGGCAAATGATTAGGATCCATGGGCCATATTAGATGCTCGGGTGACTGGAAGGAATGGTAAGGGTGTTGACTTCTAGGGGAGTATGTTTGGAAGCTGCCCAGTTCTTTTGGGCTTTGTTGTTTAGTTGCTCAGTCATGTCCAACTCTTTGCGACCCCATGGACTGCAGCACGCCAGGCCTCCCTGTCCATCAACTCCTGGAGTTTGCTCAAATTCATGTCCATCGAGTCAGTGATGCCATCCAACCATCTCATCCTCTGTCGTCCCCTTCTCCTCCTGCTCTTAATCTTTTAGGCCTAATGTACCAGTAAGACTAGGTCAGATTTGGGGAAAGAAATGGCAACTCACTCCAGTATTCTTGCCTGGAGAATCCCATGAACAGAGGAGCCTGGCAGGCCATGGTCCATGGGGTCGCAGAAAGTCAGACACCACTGAAGCAACTAAGCACGCATGCACCAGTCAGACTGACCCTGGAAAGAAAAAGGGGGCACAAAAATTAGGTCATTTAAGGTTTTATGAAGATTAAACAGGCCTGGGATGTTGATGGGGCAGCTGTGCTGAGCATCCCCACCGTGGCAGCTGAGTGCCAGCCCCAGCCGATGAGAGAGGCTCTCTGCTTGGAGCATGAAGCTGAGGCTGCAGCCTTCCAGGGAAGAAGAGAGTTCTGTGGCTGATTGGCATTGTCTGCCACAGGCAATGCCTCGGAATTGAGCTTCCAGCATAGTTCTGGTTCTAAACTAATCAGTCCTAAATATTCATTGGAAAGACTGATACTGAAGCTGAAGCTCCAATACTTTGGCCACCTGATGCCAAGAACTGACTCATTGGAAAAGACCCTGATGCTGGGAAAGATTGAAGGCAGGAGGAGAAGGGGAGGACAGAGGATGAGATGGTTGGATGACATCACCAACACGATGGACATGAATTTGAGCAAACTCCGGGAGTTGATGGACAGGGAGGCCTGGCGTGCTGCAGTCCATGGGGTCGCAGAGTTGGACACGACTGAGTGATTGAACTGACCTGAACTTCCTGGTTAGCCACCTTCTCATTGTGTCTACACATGACTGAGAGACACAGAGAAAGAGGGAGATTTCACTCTCTGGTCTCTCTTCCTTTTTTTTTTTTTGGCTGTGCCATGTGGCATGTGGGATCTCAGTTCTACCTACCAGGGATAAACCTGTGCCTCCTACAGTAGAAGCATGGAGTCCTAATCACCAGGGAATTCCCTGTGGTCTCTCATTTCTTCTAAGGACATTAATCCCATCATGGAACTTCACCCTCTTGACCTCATCTAAACCTAGTAATCTCTCAAAGGCCCCACCTCCAAATACTATCACACTGGGAGTTAGGGCTCTAGCAAATGGGAGGGACACAGTCTATACTGCACTGTAATAATGGGAGGTTAGGGAGGGGCACTACTGGCCTTTAGTAGGCAGCAGCCAGAGATGCTAGATGTCCCGGAACGGGAAGGACAGCCCTGCGTCAAGAAGGATTGTCTTTCCAAAAATGAAACGCTGGCCAGTAACCCATTTCTGGGTTTGATGCTGTAATAAGCACATTGGACATTTGTGTCAGGGTTTTTACCTTCAGGCTCCTCTCCTTCCTTTGCCCTGTGGCTTGGAAGTCTCTTGGCTCCCTCCTGTAATGCCTTCTTTCTCTGAGGGTTGGTCAGGCAGAGTATGTTTGTCCTTCCAACAGCTGTGCCACTTCCTGCTGGTTCAGTATTGGGGGTGGGCACCCCAGAGGGAGAAAGCAAGTCTTGTAAACTCACTTTATCCACCACTCAGACTGTTCCCTGATCTCTTTACCTCCATTTCATCTTTGTCTTCCATTCATTCTCTCATTGTTCATTCATGCATCCATTCATTAAGCCAGCACATTTGGTTTTGTTTGTTAAATATTTTATTTTTAGCTGCACTGGGTCTTAGTTGTGGCATGCAGGATTTTTAGTTTCGGCACGTGAGATCTAGTTCCCTGACCTGGGATCGAACCTGAGCCCCCCTGCATGGGGAGTGAGACATCTCAGCCACTGGAACACCAGGGAAGTTTCCCAGCAAGCACATTTGTTGAGCACCCCCTTACAAACTCAACGACTTTGAGGGGTCAAGGGCATGTGGACACACTGGGTGACTAGTGGAGTATACCTACCCGTTTGAAGGGTGCACCCACTACCCAGCCCCAGCTGGTGGTTGCTTTATGGATACGACACCCAGCGTGCCATCCCTTCCAATTTTTTAAGGAAAGCTGGCCAACTAGATTTTCCTAAGAAATGCCCAGTTTTATGTATTAGCAACATATTCCTATTTTCCTAAGACAGTAGCTCAGACAAAACTCATGTGTAGCCCATCAGTTTGTGACTTCCAAAGCGAAGCAAGGAGACACCAAAATGCTTGTTTTTTGAAGCTCTTAACGCATAATGAGAACATAGTGTCTCAACATGACTGGAGAAGTCAAAGAAGACTTCAGGGGAGAGAGAGTATTTGTGCTGAGAACTGAAAGATGGATTGCCTGGTAGACCAGCCAGTTGAGGGCATCCCAGGCGGAGGGAATGGCACGTGCAGAGGTGTGGTGGTGTGAGTGAGCATGGGCTCGCGGAACTGTAGCAGGAGTACCGGGAGACAGACCGCAAAGGGCACCTCTGCGACAGAGAGAGTTACACTCGGCCAGCTTTCACCCGAGCAGTTTCAGCAGGCTTGGTGGTGCAAGTAACGGAAATGCCCTCGAGGTGGCGCACAGGAGCAGCAAGAGCGGCCTCCAGGTGCCTCTGCTCAGCCTGGCTGGTGAGGAGTTTTTCAGAGCTTGGTGATGTGAGACCACAGGCTGGCGCTGGCCCTGGTGCATCCGGGGAGCAGAAGGAAGCAGTTGACAAATCCAACCCCCCCACCCCCGCCCACGATGCCCTCTCTGTGGTTTGGCACGGTTCCCACTCACGTGCACTGAAAACAAAATGAGCCTGGCTGCCTGATTGGCCGCCCAGACACGAATCCCAGCCAGCCAGCCAGCGCCTCTCCAAGAGGAGGGACCACAGGGAGTGCCCGCCAGGGAGGTGAGAGGGGAAATGCAACAGGCAGCCCAGCCTGGCCCAGAAAAGGGGACTCTGGAAAGCTCTCCGCCCTTTAGAGGAACAGTGAGATGTGTTGAAAAGAATTTGGAAGGCAGACAGACCTAGATGTGTGGTCTGTCTCTGCCATTTGCAAGTTGGATAACCTTGAGTATGTAAATTCAGTTCTCTGAGCCTCAGTCTCTTGAACTGTGAGATGGGGATAACTGACCCCCACAAGGTCACTGTGAGACTCAGATGAGGGAATGCAGTGCTTAGCACCGTCCCTAAGCCACATGGCTGCTCAGTGGATGCACAGTGCTTAGTAAGTACTCACACTTAATGTGGGCATCCGTGTGAATTATCACCTAGTAGTCTGTTGCTGGAATTCTCTTAGATGCTTTAATCTTCTAAGCAACTCTATAAGGTGAGCACTGTTGTTCTATTTACATATGAGAAAACTGAGGCACCTAGAAGTTAAGGAACTCATCCTAGGTCAAATCGCTACAAAGTGGTGGCATCAGAGGTTGAGTCCGCCTGTTGTTCAGCCACTAAGTCGTGTCTGACTCTGCAAGAACATGGACGGCAGCACGCCAGGCTCCCCTGTCCTTCACTCTCTCCTGGGGTTTGCTCAGATTCATGTCCACTGAGTCTGTCTAACCATATCATCCAGTAGAGGCGATGCTGTTTGACCATTTCATCCTCTGTTGCCCCCTTCTCCTCTGGAGCCTGGGCTCTTCATAAATATACTACCCCGAAACTGACAACTTTTGTTAACGTTATTATTATGCCTCCTTCCAAGCAGTATGCTGTTGACTCCTCCCTTCCTGGCTCCCCACACTGAGGATGTGGTGATGGGCACACAGGTCCGTGAGGGGCAACACCAGGAAGAATCTGGGCTCCGTCCCAGCTGTAGGAGATGGGTTGGTCCAGGCTGTGAGAGTTGGCAGATGCTGGCTCAAAGGGCCCTCTGTTAATCCCAGAGCAGTTGGGCAGCTGGTTTTCCAAAGAGGACCTATCCCCTGCCCAAGTCAGCGCTCTCTAGACCCCTGGATGTGCCTTTCATTTCTGTGGCCCACTCCCTCAATTCATGATCTGTTCATTCATTTGACAAAGATTCATCAGGTATCTACCTAGGGGCTTGTCACAGGTGCTGGAAGACAGTGGTGAACCCGCAGATGGGGTCCTGGTACTCTGGAACCTGTAATCTGGAGATGGAGACAAACAGTGTTTATAAACACAAACAAGTTAATTACAGATTGGATAAGTGCTGTGGATGGAAGAAATTGGATCATGTGCTGGAGAGTCCCAGGGCAGGAGAGTTGGCTTGGCTGGGATGGTCCAGGAAGGCATCCCTGAGGATGTGACGTTGGAGCTGAGATTGCCTGGCAGGAAAGGACCCATCGTAAGAAAATCTGCAGGAGGAAGGGCCTTCCAGGAGGAGGGGGACCAGCCCTGTGGTGGGAGTGATGGGTGTGCTTAAGAAACAGAAAGAAGCAGTGCACGGGGGTTGGGCTTCAGTGACTTGTGAGGGGAGTGAGGTGTGAGATTAAGTCAGTAGGGGAGGCCACGACCAGATGTTGGGGAGACGATAGGAGGCCATGGTGAGGAGTTTGACTTTATGCTGGAAATGATTGGAAGCTGTTAGAGAATCAGAAGCTGGGGAGTGATGGCATCAGCTGTGGGTTTTTGTAGATTGTCTGGGGGATAGGGAGAGCAGCTTGGGGTCTACTGTGGTCATGCAGGTGAGAGCCCAGTGGCCAGGACTGGGTGTGGAAGATTCGTTTTGGTTTGCAGGCAGCCCCTTAGACTCGAGTTTACCCCCTTCCCAGCCTCCCCTCACCCACACCTTTACTCCTGCTGGAATCTGACTCCAGGACAGGTCCGCTTGGATCTCAGCTTCTCCGTCCCTGTGCTCTCCTCCCAGGCCACCAGTTATGAGGCAGAGCTAGGCAAAATCCAGGGTGAATTAACCTAGAATGGTGAAGTTCAAACTGAATTAAAAAAAATAATAAAACTAGGGAATCCGTTTGGACAAAATTTGGGGGAATTCAAAATTTACCGAGAGACAGCTTAGCTGTCTCTCGGTATGTAGAATCTTCCTGGAGCAGGGATCGAATCTGTGTCTCCTGTCTTAGCAGGCTGATTCTTAACCAGTGAACCACCAGGGAAGTCCCACCCCAGGTTTTTAACACTACACCTTGGGAGTTACCTGGCCATGCGGTGGTTAGGACTCAGGACTTCCAATGCCATGAGTCTGAGTTCAATCCCCGGTTGGGGAACTAAGATCCTGCAAACTGCAGTGAGGCAAAAAATAAATAAATAAAATGAACCTTAAGAGAGCAGAGCCTTAGCACTGAGACACGTTTCAGTTCAGTTCAGTTCAGTTGCTCAGTCGTGTCCATCTCTTTGCGACCCCATGAATCGCAGCACGCCATGCCTCCCTGTCCACCACCAGCTCCCAGAGTTCACTCAGACTCATGTTCATCGAGTCTGTGATGCCATCCAGCCATCTCATCCTCGGTCGTCCCCTTCTCCTCCTGCCCCCAATCCCTCCCAGCATCAGAGTCTTTTCCAATGAGTCAACTCTTCGCATGAGGTGGCCAAAGTACTGGAGCTTCAGTTTTAGCATCATTCCTTCCAAAGAAATCCCAGGGCTGATCTCCTTTAGGATGGACTGGTTGGATCTCCTTGCAGTCCAAGGGACTCTCAAGAGTCTTCTCCAACACCACAGTTCAAAAGCATCAATTCTTTGGCGCTCAGCCTTCTTCACAGTCCAACTCTCACATCCATACATGCCACAGGAAAAACCATAGCCTTGACTAGACGGACCTTAGTTGGCAAAGTAATGTCTCTGCTTTTGAATATGCTATCTAGGTTGGTCATAACTTTTCTTCCAAGGAGTAAGCGTCTTTTAATTTCATGGCTGCAGTGATTTTTAGGAACCTCAAGGCTCCAGAGAACACAAAATTCCCAGTGGCCCAAGGGTATCCATGGTGACAAGAGTCCCCTGTGTCAAGGTCAGTCCAAAACAGCAGGAGTTGGGGGACAAGGAGATGGATGGCAGAATTCACACTAAACAATGGGATTATCTTGTCACCCCAGGTTTTAGAATTTTATTTGTTTATTTTTGGGCGTGCCGGGTCTTCATTGCTGCATGCTGGCTTTCTCTAGTTATGGAGAGCTAGTTACGGGGCATGGGCAGCTTCCTGGAGTAGCTTCTCATGTTGCCCAGCACAGGCTCTGGGGCTTCAGCAGTTGTAGCTCACAGGCTTAGCTGTCTCTCGGTATGTAGAATCTTCCTGGAGCAGGGATCGAATCTGTGTCTCCTGTCTTAGCAGGCTGATTCTTAACCAGTGAACCACCAGGGAAGTCCCACCCCAGGTTTTTAACACTAGGAAGCTTGGGCTACTCAGCCAGCCTCACTCCCAGACAGAATTTCTTGGGCTTGACCTTTGAGAAGTCCAGCACCATTTTCCTGAAAGAAAGAACTGGATCCGTATCTCCAGAGCTGCCTAGGACAGCTGCCCGGGTTGTGCACTGTACAACTTTAAGAGATACCGAGGTGACAATGAGGATGGTGCCCCTTGGAGTTTTGGGAAACACAGCAGTCCTTTGGGCCCTTCCACAAGGGGTCAGTGTGGTGGAGTGGAAGAAGTGACTCACTTCTTCAACTCTGATGAGTCAGTTTTTCCTTGGAAGCATGAGGGCTGACTGGCAGATCCTGATGGGTTACTGAAAGAGGAGAGTGGGAAGAGCCCAGAGAAGAAGGCAGAGAGGTCTTGACTGGTGCCCACCCGAGAGTAGTGTGAAAACAGCTTGAAAGGGAGAGTGTGGTACAGTTCTCTCTCCATCCTCTGATAGGTGAAACAGGGCTGGTTACTTATGACTCTCAGGGTTATGGAGTGGAATAAATAGCACACAGGCAGTAAATGATGGCTTTTGTTATTAGCATCTTTAACACACCCCAGAGTCTGGCCAGAAATCCTTTTTCCCCAGCTCCCTCGCTGTCCTCCTTCAGCTGCCCCGAGCCCCTCAGTCCTGCCCATACAAACCATGGACTTCCACGCATCCACAAATTTCTCCCAAGAATTCGTTTTCCCACCCACTCCTCTGGTGGCTAACTCCTGGCCCCATCCCTTGCTGAATTTCTTGGGCCAAATTACACTGTAGTATGACCTGTTTGACCTTTCTTATGCCCCTCAGGAAGGCCTGGCATGCTAATGCCGATTGGCCTGGGGCCACCACCAGGAAGCTGGGTGATGGTCCCATCGCATGGCCCAGCACCTGTTCGCAGGAACCAGAAGGGACCAACAAGCAGTTGGAGTCTGAGCCTCGGCCTGGTTTCTTTCGTTACACGCATCAGCACCTCACTCTTTTTTTATATAGTGGTAAAGTAGTATATCTGGAGAAGGGAAAGGCTCCCCACTCCACTATTCTGGCCTGGAGAATTCCATGGACTATATAGTCCATGGGGTCACAAAGAGTCGGACACGACTGAGCGACTTTCACTTCAAAGTAGTATATATAACAAAATTTACCATTTCAAATCCACCGCCCTTTTTTGGGCCGCCACGAAGCCTGTGGGATTTCAGCTCCCAGACCAGGGATTGAATCCACACCCTCAGCAGTTAAAGTGCAAAGTCCTTAAAGTCTGGACCACCAAAGAATTCCCAATTTAACCTTTTTTTTTTTTTTCGTCTGCAGTGTGAGACCGAAAAAAAAAAGATATTTCATCATTTCAAATGAATTAAGATTTAACAAATGGGACTTCTCTGGCGGTCCAGGAGTTAAGACTTTGCAGGGCACACAGGTTCTATCCCTGGTTGGGGAGCTAAGATCTACATGCCTTGTGGCCCAAAAGCCAAAACATAAAACAGAAGCAATGTTGTAACAAATTCAATAAAGACTTTTAAAAAATGGTCCACATCAAAAAAAAACCCCCAAATATGGGGTTGGCCAAAAAGTTTGTTCGGATTTCTCAGCTATGTCTTATAGAAAAACCTAATGAATTTATTGGCCAACCCAGTATTTAAAACAGATTAGTTGCCATCACTTATTTCAGGGTTTCTGGCTGCTCTTATTCATTGAACTTACTATACAGATTTTTTTTACTGTGTTATATATAACAAAATTTACCCATTTTAATCATTTTTAAGTGTACAAATCACTAGTGTTAAGTATGCTGACATTATTATATATCCATCACCACCTTGCATCTCCAGAACTTTTCCCATCATTCGAAACTAAAACTCTATCAGTTCAGTTCAGTTCAGTCGCTCAGTCATGTCCGACTCTTTGTGACCCCATGAACCGCAGCATGCCAGGCCTCCCTGTCCATCACCAACTCCTGGAGTCCACCCAAACCCATCGAGTCAATGATGCCATCCAACCATCCCATCCTCTGTCGTCCCCTTCTCCTCCTGCCCTCGATCTTTCCCAGCATCAGGGTCTTTTCCAATGAGTCAGCTCTTCGCATCAGGTTGCCAAAGTATTGGAGTTTCAGCTTCAACATCAGTCCCTTCAATGAACCTAGGACTGATCTCCTTTAGGATGGACTGGTTGGATCTCCTTGCAGTCCAAGGGACTCAAAAGTCTTCTCCAACACCACAGTTCAAAAGAATCAATTCTTCTGTGCTCAGCTTTCTTAATATTCAACTCTCACATCCATACATGACCACTGGAAAAACCATAGCCTTGACTAGATGGAACTTTGTTGGCAAAGTAATGTCTCTGCTTTGTAATATGCTGTCTAACTTTCCTTCCAATTAAACAATAACTCTCCATTCTCCCTTCCCCTCAACACCTTTCTGCATTCTGCCTCTATGAATTTGACTGCCCTAGGGACTTCGTATGACTTCATTGAGTGGAAACTTACAGTATTTGTCCTTTTGTATTTGGCTTATTTCACTTATCGTAATGTCTTCAAAGTTGTAGCATGTTTCAGAATTCTATTCCTTTTATAGCTGAATAGTATTCTGTTGTATTATATACCACAGTTTGTTTATACATTCGTGTACTGATGGACAGACACTCAGGTTGTATGTGTATGCTCAGTGTGACCCCGTGGACCGTAGCCCGCCAGGCTCCTCTGTCCGTGGGATTCTCCAGGCAAGAATACCAGAGTGGGTTGCCATTTCCTTCTACAAGGGATCTTTCTGACCCAGGGATTGAACCTGCATTGGTGGGTGGATTTCCCATCACGCCACCTGAGAAGCTCTGGACACTCAGGTTGCTTCCGCTTTTACTGGAGAACAGGAAGACGGGAACTTTCCTGTCTGAGCCATCATCACAGAGGGACCACTCATGATTGTCACATATTACAAACCAAAAAAAAAAGGTGTCTCTCATGACAAAAGTAGATATGTTCTTTAAGCAGACTTAGAAAATATGTATGTGAAAGAAGAAAATGAAAATCTCCTATAATCTCATCTAAGAGAGATAATTGCCATTAACCTGGTGTTAGGACTTCCCTGGCAGTCTGTGGTTAAGACTTTGAATGTCTGTGATTCTCCAGAATTCATATGTTAAAATCCCAGCCCCCCAACGTGACTGTATTTGGACATAGGGCCTTTAGAGAGGTAATTAAGGTTAAATAAGGTCATAAGGATGGAGCTCTGATCCAATAGGATTAGTGTCCTTAAAGGAGATCAGTCCTGGGTGTTCATTGGAGGGACTGATGTTGAAGCTGAAACTCCAATACTTTGGCCACCTGATGCGAAAAGCTGACTCATTGGAAAAGACCCTGATGCTGGGAAAGATTGAGGGCAGGAGGAAAAGGGGAGGACAGATAATGAGATGGTTGGATGGCATCATCGACTCGATGATGACATGGGTTTGGGTGGACTCCAGGAGTTAGTGATGGATAGGGAGGCCTGGCGTGCTGAGTTCATGGGGTCACAAAGAGTTGGACACGACTGAGCAACTGAACTGAAGTGAAAAGACACCTCAGACCTCGCTTGCTCTTTCTCCACCATGTGAGGGCTTAGCAAGAAGGTGGCTACATAAAGCCCAGAAGAGAGTTCTGGCCAGAAACCAGATTAATGGACACCTTGATCTTAGACTTTCTAGTCTCCAGGATTGTGAGAAATGAATTGCTGCTAAGTCATGTAGTCTATAGTATTTTATTATGGCAGCCTGAGCTGACTAGGAAACACGGTTATCCCTCCAGTGCATATATATTTGTGACCTTTTAAGCCAAAACCAAAACGGGATGATTCTTTGGTGGTATATCATAGGAGTTAAGAGCACAGACATTGGAATCAGATTGATCTGGGTTCAAATCTTAGCAACGTAACTTTAGGCAGATCTCTCTCTTGTTTCTTCATCTGCAAATGGTGGTGATTACAGTATCTACCTCCAAGGACGGCTCTGAGGACCAAATTAGAAAATGCTCCTAAAGGGCCTCGCACAGTTCCTGGCACATGATGAAAGCCGATTAAGTGGTGGTAAATTCATTTTTCACTGGACTATAGCTCCTTGAGCGAGGGAACTTTTCTGACTTGTCTGCTTTATACCTTGTTCTCAGCACAGTACCTGGAGAATAGATGCCTAATATTTATCAAATGAGTAGACAGTTGGTTCTTTGAGAGCAGCTAGCATGGTGGATGATAGAGTTATTAGCATCGTAAAGTGCTCTACAACCTCTCAGCAGAGCACAGTGGTTGGCTAAGTGCCTGGGTACCAGTGTTCACCCACCTGGGTTTCAATTCTGGCTCTCCTGTTTTCCAGATGTGCACATCTCTCTCTCTCTCTCTAAATCACACTTTAAAATACAACTCTAAAGTGGGGATAAGTATAGTACCAACCTCGGAGGATTAAATGAGATGATCCATGTCAAGTGCCTAAAATAGCACCTTCCTCATAGAGTTTTTATGAGGATTAAAGGAGATCATCCATGAAAACACTGTGCTCAACAAAATGCTTTATTCCCTTGTTGTCAACATGTCTGTTACTGGTTGTCATCCTCAGATCAAACAGCGGCAAATCAAAAGCGGAGACCCCCAGAACACCCAGCAGCCCCTCGAGCCCCACGTTCGCCCCCTCCGTCTGCCTCCTGGCGCCCTGCTATCTCACGGGGGACTCCGTCCGGGACAAGTGTGTGGAGATGCTCTCTGCAGCTCTGAAGGCGGATGGTGAGAGAGCCTGGACCAGTGACTGGGGAGGGAAGGGCTCCCCAAGATCTGGGAGAGGTGGCTTTTCTCCACTCCACGAAAGTGGTGCAAGATGCTAGAGTCCCCTATACAGACAGGCTTCCCTGCCAAGGTCACCTTCAACTGAGGCCTATGTTTCCCAAATCTCTTTCAGATGATTACAAGGACTATGGAGTCAACTGTGACAAGATGGCATCAGAAATTGAAGACCATATCCTTGAGCTGTGCCAGGGCTGTGGGTGCCTAAACTGTCCAGCAGCAGGTGTCCCAAATGCAAGGGGTCCAGGACAGTGAGTGGGCTAGGCTGTTTAGAAGCAGTACCTCATTTCATGTGGAGAGCAATCTCACAGGGAAGGAGGTTCCCTCATTTTACAGGTAAGGTTAACTGAGGCTCAGAGCAGCTAAGTCCTTGCCAAGGCTCATCAGCTAATAGTACTGGCAGAATTGAGATGTGAACCCAGGAAGTGTGACTCTAGAACCTGAGGGTTGGGACTTCCCTAAACATCCAGTGGTTAGGACTCCACGCTTTCACTGCCAGGGGCCTGGGTTCAATCCCTTATCGGGGAACTAAGATCCTGCAAGCTGTAACAGCCAAAAAAACAGCCAAAAATAAAATGAACCCGAGGGCTCAGAGAGGCTGTGTCTTGACAGGTCTGGGTTATGACATCATCGAGGAGGTGAGGCAGAAAGAGAGGACGGCATTCCTCACTTTCAGCCTTCCCTCTCTTCCTCCTCTGAAGATAACAACTCCCGTCTTTGACCGCCCAAGTATGTACCGACTCTGTGTCTTGGTCAGTCGACACTTTCTACCTCTGTAGATTGCCAGGAGAAATATCAATAACCTCAGATATGCAGATGATACCACCCTAATGGCAGAAAGCGAAGAGGAACTAAAGAGTCTCTTGATGAAGGTGAAAGAGGAGAGTGAAAAAGCTGACTTAAATCTCAACATTCAAAAAATGAAGATGATGGCATCAGGTAAAAAAGTGAAAAGAGTGACAGACTTTATTTTTCTGGGTCCAGAATCACTGAGGATGGTGACTGCAACCATGAAATTAAAAGATGCTTGCTCCTTGGAAGAAAAGCTATGACAAACCTAGGCAGCATATTAAAAAGCAGAGACATCACTTTGCCAACAAAGGTCCTTATAGTCAAAGCTATGGTTTTTCCAGTAGTCATGTATGGATGTGAGAGTTGGACCATAAAGAAGACTGAGCATCAAATAATTGACGTTTTTGAATTATGGTGCTGGAGAAGACTCTTGAGAGTTCCTTGGGCTGCAAGGAGATCAAAGCAGTTGATCCTAAAGGAAATCAGTCCTGAATATTCATTGGGAAGACTGATGCTGAAGCTGTAGCTCCAATACTTTGGCCACCTGATGCAAAGAGCTGACTTGCTGGAAAAGACCCTGATGCTGGGAAAGATTGAGGGCAGGAGGAGAAGGAGATGATGGAGGATGAGATGATTGGTTGGCATCGCTGACTCAGTGGACCTGAGTTTGAGCAAATTCCAGGGAATAGTGAAGGATAGCGAAGCCTGGCGAGCTTCATGGGGTCACCAAGAGTCAGATAAGACTTAGTACCTGAACAACAACAACCTCTGTTAACACTTACAAAAATCTCTGTGAGGCAGGGGCTGGTCCCAGTTTACAGATGAGGCAACTGAGGCTCAGGAACTACTGAGTGTCAAAGCTGAACCGAAAACCTTAGTCTTCGGATTCCATGTCCTGAGTTCTTCCCCTATACCCACTGCTCCCACCATCTGAAAGCAGCCTTGTGTAGACAGAGGAGATGACTGCTTGTGGTCCGGCCAATTGAACTGAAAGTTTTTTTGTTGCTTTTTCTGTTTTCTTGCCCGGAAAGTCCCACGGGCAGAGGAGCCTGGAAGGCTACGGTCCATGGGGTCGCAGAGTTGGACGAGACTGAGTGACCGGGAGTTACTTACCAACACTTACTTGTTGTTTTGTTTTAGCAATGCCTTGAGCTTACTGGATCTTAGTTCCCCAATCAGGGATAGAACCCAGGCCCCCTGCACTGGAAACATGGTGTTCTAACCACTGAGCTACCAGGGAAGTCCCAAGATTTTTGTCTTGAGAGAAAAAGGGCCTCAACACCGTGCCCCACTGAGTGAATGCATAGAATTCCTTTTACTGGAGACAAATCTTTGCATATCAAGGAAGTGTGGAGGGTGGGGACGGACTCCCCGGGGGAACAGGGGTGTGAGTGTCCCATTGAGGCCCTTTCCTGGCCTCCTGGGCTCCACCTAGGGGCTCAGCAGGTCAGGGAAAGTACAGGGGCCAGTCTCAGAAAACAGATTCGCCTCCCTCGATCTCTTGCCTAAGAACCACCCTAATAGCCTCCAACACATCTCCTGGGAGTTTCCTTCCACCATCATTTAGTTATTAACCAGCACTTCTTGAACTAATCTCACACCTGTCCAAGTTCCCTTTCAAAATTTCTAATTAATTGAGGAACACAGAACTCGAGGCATCAGAACTACCGCGAGCTTCATCTTTGTTTCTCCCGAACAGTTGTCCCTCCGAGAAGGTCCCTCCACCTTCAAGCCCAGTTAGAGACAAAAGGTGGATGACCCAGTGCACGGCCTCTGCGGCTGGCCTTCCGTCCTCTGAATGACCTTCTTCTGAAGGAAAGGCCGTCAGAGCTGCACCAACAACCCTTCAGCTCTTTGTTCATAGGTGGTGGGAGGTCAGAGGGAGGAGGGGTTTGGGGGCTTGAATTTCCACATCTGAAAAAAGGTAGGACCTCTTTGGGGTGACCCTGGACGAACATGGCAGCCGTGGGGCTCACAGGTGCTCATGTCGGGTGGGGAGGAGGTCAGTAGGGGCGGGAGGTCAGTGATGCCCAGGTCTGCTCCGCCTCATCCTTCTCTGCGACCTTGATGAAAGGAGGCAGACTCAGGAAGAGGCGGACGAAAGGATCCTCAGCCCTGCTGTCCCCACTTATCAAGCACATCTCCACTTCCAAGGATCCCAAACGCAGAAGATTTTTAAACAAATACTAGGGCTTTCAAGTGCATGGGAGCATATTCTCCCTTCTCACATTTTATTGTACTATACAAACAAGAAGACGGAAAAAATAAATACCACCACCTTCCCTCCCACCACTTGGAGCTAGCCAGCTGTGTCCGTTTCTCCACATTCCCCACAGCTGCTTTCTCGTATATATAGGGTTTTTCCCAGAAAAGGCTTCATTTTCCTGATTCTTCTTGGCTTCAAGGAGGCCAAGAAAATGCGGCTGTGTTCCCTGAGCTCCTCCGGAGGAGGGAGGAGGGGGAGGGGGGAGGCCCGTCTGGGATGCAGCTTCTGGACAGAGAACTCCCTGTGGTCGGTGGCCAGGGGTGACTTCCTGCCGGGTGAGTGGAGAGAGAGTGTTACCGTCAGGAGGGAGTCTGGCTTCCAGCCCTGCCTCTGCTGGGAATGTGCCCTGTGACCTTGAGCAAGGGCCTGTACCCTTTCTGAGCCTCAGCTTCCTCATCTGTTAATGAGCAAAGTAACTGACCAGCAATTTCCAGAGTGCGTTCTGTGATAGGTATTCCTAGAGAAAAAGAGGGGAAGGGGAGGTTGGTCTGTGTTGTAATATGCTGGGAACACCAGATGAAACAAAAGCCAGTGCATTCTTTATTGTAGTGCTTCCTAGAGCCTTAGACACGTGGCCCCCAATCTGATGTTTTCCTCTGACAGCTGGACTTAAAAGTGTCCAGGAGCCTTTCCAAACTAGGGGGTCGTCGTCATCGCTATCATCTTAGCCCCTGAAGGTTGAGCATTTGAAATACCCCAGCCACCACACTCGTGCCGCGTGCAGCTTAGCTCAGGGGTCCTCATGAAACCTGTATTTCATGGAGAGGGAAGCCGAGGCACAAAGAGGTCATGGGCTCACCTGCGGTCACACAGGAGGCTCAGACAAACCCAGACTGCCCATTCCTGGGGTCCCTGGCCCCGCAGTGCTTGTGATGACCCGATCTCACCTTGAAGGCTGTTTCCTGTCCCCGATATGTGCCTGATCCCAAATGCCCATGTGAGGACCCTGACTTGGGGAGTCAGAGGCCATGAAGGGGCCTGACCCCTGTCCAAGTTGGGGGTACTCGAGCACGTGGGGTGAGCCAAGTCCAAGGAAAGGGAGGGGTAGCCTTGGGGCTCCTCAGGCTTCGGGGACTGGCTCCCCGTCCTCCCGGGCCCCTCTGTGAGTGGCTGGCTGGCCCTTGACTGTGTCACATATCTACCAGGAGCTCAAGAGCACGGACATGAAGTACCGGAACCGCGTGCGCAGCCGCATCAGCAACCTCAAGGACCCCAGGAACCCCGGCCTGAGGCGGAACGTGCTCAGCGGGGCCATCTCCGCGGGGCTCATTGCCAAGATGACAGCGGAGGTGAGGGCGGGGCCGGGGCCCCTCCAGTCTTGCCCGAGGCTGAGAGGCAGAGGCTTGTGACGCAGCGATGAGCCAGGGGCTACCTTAGCTAGGGACCATCTCGGACGCCCCATCCCTCAGGGCCTCTGGACCGTCAGAACGGTGAACACAGCTACCAGGTATTCCGCATTGCACTCATCGCTTCAGGCACATGGGCCAGTTTAGCTTCACACCAACCGAGGGAGAAATGTTTATCATCTCCAGTCTTACTGGTGAGGACACTGAAGTTCAGAGGATTTAACTGATTGGCCTGTGCACACAGCCAGAAAAGGGGGATGCCAGGAGCCAAATTGTTCCGCCTCAGAGCATCTGCTCCTCCCTACTTTGTTTGTTTTTGTTTTGGCTGCGCCAGATCTTCATTGCAGTGCAAAGGTGGCGCACGGGCTGCTGCTCCGTGGCACGTGGGGTCTTAGTTCCCCCACACCTGCATCCGCCGCGTGTGTTCTTGTTCACTTGCTCAGTTGTGTCTGACTCTTTGCGACCTCATGGACTCCAGCATGCCAGGCTTCCCTGTCCTTCACCGTCTCCCAGAGCTTGCTCAAACCAATGTCCATTGAGTCGGTAACACTATCCAACCATCTCCTCTTCTCTTTCCCCCTTCTCCTGCCTTCAATGTTTCCCAGCATCGGGGTCTTTTCCAATGAGTGGGCTCATCACATCAGGTGGCCAAAGTATTGGAGCTTCAGCTTCAGCATCAGTCCTTCCAGGGAATATTCAGGATTGATTTCCTTTAGGATGGACTGGTTGGATCTCCTTGCAGTCCAAGGGACTCTCAAGAGTCTTCTCCAACACCACAGTTCAAAAGCATCAATTCTTCAGTGCTCAGCTTTCTTTATAGTCCAACTCTCACATCCATACATGACCACTGGAAAAACCATAGCTTTGACCAGATGGACCTTTGTTGGCAAAGTAATGTGTCTGCTTTCTAACATGCTGTCTAGGATGGTCATAGCTTTTCTTCTAAGGAGCAAGCGTCCCCCACATAGGAAGGTGAGGTGAAGTGAGGTGAAGTTGCTCAGTCGTCTCCGACTCTTTGCGACCCCATGGACTTCTCTGTCTATGGGATTATCCAGGCAAGAATACTGGAGTGGATTGCCATTTTCTTCTCCAGGGGATCTTCCCGACCCAGGGATCGAACCCCTGTCTCCTGCATTGGAGGCAGACGCTTTAACCTCTGAGCCACCAGGGAAGCCCCCACATAGGAAGGCAGCTTCTTAATGACTGGGCCTCCAGAGAAGTCCCTCCTCCCTGCTTTGTGATCTGCCTCCCTCTTCTGCCTTGTTCAATCCTACATCCCATTCCCCAGCTCTGGGCCCAAGCCTGAATCGGAGCCCCTGACTCTCTGGAGCACAGCAGACATGTATACAAATATGTTTCATACAGAGGTGGTGGCTGCCATGATAGAGCCACTCTGGGAACTTAACAGGAGGGAAGGATTGGCCCAGTGTGAAGGGATCAGTAAGAAAGGAAAAGGGAACAAGCCTGTTTGAGGGAGTATGTGCAGTGGTTAGAAGCTCGGGGGCTGCACCAAACTGCCCTGGTTTGACTTCTGCCTCTACCACTGAGCTATGTGATCTTATACCAGCCACTTAACCTCTCTATGCCTCAGTTTTCTCATCTGTAAATTGGGAATAACAGCTATCTCATGAAGGACAGAATGAGTTAACACATGTAAAGTGTTTAAAGGGGCTTCCCTGGTGGCCCAGTGGTTAAAGCGTCTGCCTACAATGTGGGAGACCTGGGTTCGATCCCTGGGTTGGGAAGATCCCCTGGAGAAGGAAATGGCAACTCACTCCAGTATTCTTGCCTGGAGAATCCCATGGACGGAGGAGCCTGGTGGGCTACAGTCGATGGGGTAGCAAAGAGTCAGACATGACTGAGCAACTTCACTTAAAGTGTTTAAAAGGTTAAGACAAGTAAAGCCCTCCCCAGAATTAGTATATGCTAGGCCCATTTGACGGAGAAGACAATGGCAACCCACTCCAGTACTCTTGCCTGGAAAATCCCATGGACGAAGGAGCCTGGTAGGCTACAGTCCATGGGGTTGCTAAGAGTCGGACATGACTGAGCGACTTCACTTTCACTTTTCACTTTCATGCATTGGAGAAGGAAATGGCAACCCACTCACTTTCACTTTCCAGTGTTCTTCCCTGGAGAATCCCAGGGACGGGGGAGCCTGGTGGGCTGCCGTCTATGGGGTCCCACAGAGTCAGACACGACTGAAGCAACTTAGCAGCAGCAGCAGCAGCAGGCCCATTTGATGGACATGAGTTTGAGCAAGCTCCAGAAGTTGGTGATAGACGGGGAAACCTGGCTTGCTACAGTCCACAGGGTCGCAGAGTCGGATACAACTGAGCAGCCGAACTGAACTGAACTGAGGCCCATTCACCAGCCAATTCATGTAACCCTCATCATAGTGAAATATTATCCCCACTTTATGGCTGAGGAAACTGAGGCCATGCTCAACTCATAAGTGATGATGAGATTTGATCCCAGATCTGTTTATTTCAGAGTCTGTCTCAGAAAGACCTTTGCACACCCTCAGGTATGAGTAGCTCTTTGCTGCCAGCACTCAGGGGATTCCCTGAAAGCACACAGTGATGGCATAGCCAAAGTGCCACTAAATCCAAGAGCCCCAAAGAAGGGGCAGGGACGTGTCTTGGAGTCTGGATGTGCCTCTGTGTGTCTGGTGTGTGAGGTGTAGTGCGTGTGTGTGGGGTGGGTGTGTGGCAGGTGTGAGGTGGTATATGGGTGTGTGGTGTGTGTAGTTGATGTACAGTGTGCGTAGGTATGTGGTGTATGTGCTATATAAAGTGTGCTGTGCTTGCTCAGTCGTGTCTGACTCTGCAACCCCATGGACTATAGCCCGCCAGGCTCCTCTGTCCATGGAATTTTCCAGACAAGAATATTGGAATGGGTTTCCATACCCTCCTGCAGGGGATCTTCCTGACCTAGGGATCCACCCCGTCTCCTGCATTGCAGGCAGATTCTTTACCACTAGCGCCACCTGGGAAGCCCCATGAAATGTATATGTGTACATTTTTCTGAGAATTGGGTTCACTGCTTTCCTCAAATACCCAAAACAACAAAAAGCCCTGGAAGTGAAAGTTGCTCAGTCGTGTCTGACTTTTTGTGACCTCATGGACTATATGGTCTATGGAATTCTCCAGGCCAGAATACTGGAGTAGGGAGTCTTTCCCTTCTCCAGGGGATCTTCCCAACCCGGGGATTGAACCCAGGTCTCCCGCATTGCAGGAAGATTCTTTACCAGCTGAGCCACAAGGGAAGCCCCTTCACCCCAGCATTAGGATAAAAATGGGACATCTGGCACAGGTGAACAAACATTGACTTTTTGCTTAATTTAAAATATCTGATCTTTTTCGGCCACTAACAACATATACCCAGGGTTACACATGCAACTTGGCTTAACAGTATCCTCTTTCCTTGTGAGGTGGCGCTGCAACTTAGATGGGAACCTAGCCTGTCTCTCACTCTGTGGCTCTGGGTCACTTTGCCTCTGTGTGTGAGTGGGTCATAAGGATGCTATCATCAGAGTGTCTTACAGGCAATTGCAGAGACATTGGGAAACCAGGCCCTGGAAAACCAACAGCAAGGTGTAGACGTGAGTATGAGCCAAGCCTGGCAAGTTCCCAGAACTGGAGGCTGGAACAGAGCTGGGTGCCTGAATTAGGACAAAGGCTCCAGAAGTCTCAGCAAAGTAACCAGCCAACTCTGGCCCCATCCAAGGTCTATTCACTAGAACAGGGCAAGAGAATCAGGTGATCAACAGGCCCAAGAAGAGGCTGACCAGGCCAAGGACAGCAAGCCAGGACCACACCAGGCCTCCCCAACGACTGCCAGTGCCAGCCGCCAAAGGGCCCTCGCCAGCAACCCAGGCAACAGAGGTCCAGGGGGCCTTCTTCTTGGGGTCAGCTTCTACGCTAGGCAGGAAATTCTATAAGAAATATAGGATCGGGGCTTCCCTGGTGGCTCAGTGGTAAAGAATCCACCTGCAATGCAGAAGTCATGGGTTTGATCCCTAATCCGGGAAGCTCCCTCATGCTGAGGAGCAGCTAAGCCCGTGGGCCACAACTATTGAGCCTGTGCCCCAGGGCCCAGGAACCACAACTACTGAAGCCTGTGTGCGCCCTAGAGCCCATGGTCTGCAACAAGAGAAGCCACTGCAATGAGAAGCCCTGGCACCACAATGCGAGAGTAGCCCTCACTCACCACAACTAGAAAAAAGCCTTCGTAACAACGAAGACCTAGCACAGCCAAAATAATAATAATCAAATACAGGACCATTTTTGCTCCAATAAGAAAACTAACAGCTTGGACTACAAAGAAAGCTGAGTGCTGAGGAATTGATGCTTTTGAACTGTGGTGTTGGAGACCTCTTGAGAAATCTGTATGCAGGTCAGGAAGCAACAGTTAGAACTGAACATGGAACAACAGACTGGTTCCAAATAGGAAAAGGAGTATGTCAAGGCTGTATATTGTCACCCTGCTTATTTAACTTATATGCAGATACATCATGAGAAACGCTGGACTGGAAGAAACACAAGCTGGAATCAAGATTGCCAGGAGAAATATCAATAACCTCAGATATGCAGATGACACCACCCTTATGGCAGAAAGTGAAGAGGAGCTAAAAAGCCTCTTGTTGAAAGTGAAAGAGGAGAGTGAAAAAGTTGGCTTAAAGCTCAACATTCAGAAAACGAAGATCATGGCATCTGGCCCCATCACTTCATGGGAAATAGATGGGGAAACAGTAGAAACAGTGTCAGACTTTATTTTTCTGCGCTCCAAAATCACTGCAGATGGTGACTGCAGCCATGAAATTAAAAGATGCTTACTCCTTGGAAGAAAAGTTATGACCAACCTAGATAGTATATTCAAAAGCAGAGACATTACTTTGCCGACTAAGGTCCGTCTAGTCAAGGCTATGGTTTTTCCTGTGGTCATGTATGGATGTGAGAGTTGGACTGTGAAGAAGGCTGAGCGCCGAAGAATTGATGCTTTTGAACTGTGGTGTTGGAGAAGACTCTTGAGAGTCCCTTGGACTGCAAGGAGATCCAACCAGTCCATTCTGAAGGAGATCAACCCTGGGATTTCTTTGGAAGGAATGATGCTAAAACTGAAGCTCCAGTACTTTGGCCACCTTATGCGAAGAGTTGACTCATTGGAAAAGACCCTGATGCTGGGAGGGATTGGGGACAGGAGGAGAAGGGGACGACCGAGGATGAGATGGCTGGATGGCATCATGGACTCAATGGACGTGAGTCTGAGTGAACTCCGGGAGTTGGTGATGGACAGGGAGGCCTGGCGTATTGCGATTCATGGGGTCGCAAAGAGTCGGACACGACTGAGCGACTGAACTGAACTGAACTGTTGGAGAAGACTCTTGAGAGTCCCTTGTACTGCAAGGAGATCCAACCAGTCCGTCCTAAAGGAGATCAGTCCTTGGAGGGACTGATGTTGAAGCTGAAACTCCAATACTTTGGCCATCTGATGAGAAGAGCTGACTCATTGGAAAAGACCCTGATGCTGGAAAGACTGAGGACAGGAGAAGGGGACGACAGAGGATGAGATGGTTGGATGGCATCACCGACTTGATGGACTTGAGGTTGAGTAAACTCTGGGAGTTTGTGATGGATAGGGAGGCCTGGCGTGCTGCAGTCCATGGGGTTGCAAAGAGTCGGACACGACTGAGCAACTGGACTGAACTGAACAGGACCGTTGTTGCTCCAATAAGAAAAATAACAGCTTGGGGTTGGGCTGCCTGCTATACTGTGGCTCAGAAGACAGGGGCTCCCATCAGAGCCTGGTGAAGTGGAGCCCATGTGTGACTGGCCATCCCTCTCTGCCTCCTGGGTCTCCCCGACTCCCTTTCTCTATCTCTTTACTGGTCCACCTGATGCCCTGCTTCCTTCACCTGGCTTTTCCACTCACACCCGGGTGATTCAGAGAACGGGGTGGATTCTGAGATACCCGTTAGAACTGCTGAGTGGATACACTGACAGCCCGCAGGGAGAGGGGTTTTGTCTGCTCCCAGCGTCAAGAACAGTGCCTGCTGTGTCTTAAGTGCTCAACAAATATGTTTCAAATTCACCTTGTAGGTGATGTGAAGATCCAGCGTCATCGCTTACTTCCCTCATTTTCCACCTTATTTTTCATATTACCGTACTGACTCCATGTGTCTTTGATGTGTTTCCTAAATAAGGCAGGCAAAGATGGATTGGCGAGTGGATAGATTTTTTCTCCTGTTCTCTCTCTCTTTTAATTGAAGTTTAGTTGATTTCCTGGTCTCTGTTTCTTAGCTGGAACTGTCTGACCCTGGCCTGGTCTCCCACATTCCTCACCTTGAACCCACCCCAAATACCCTTCCCCAAACATGTTAGTCTTGTCCTCTGATCTTTCACATCTATTGTTCTCTTCCTCTGGAATGTGCCATGTCCCTTGGGAAGCTGTGCTTATCTTTCAAGTCTGGTGAAGGTGTCAATTTCTTTAATGAGCCTCCCTGCCCCAGGCAGTTAGCCACTAGTCAGGCTTTCCCTGCACTTTGCAGGCCTTGCAAGACCCTAATGCTGGGAAAGATTGAGGGCAGGAGGAGAAGGGGGTGACAGAGGATGACATGGTTGGATGGCATCACCGACTCAATGGATGAGTCTGCGCCAACTCCAGAAGTAGTGAAGGACAGGGGAGCCTGGTGTGCTGCAGTGCATGGGGTTGCAGAGTCTGACGCCACTGTGCAACTGAACAGCAACACTATCTTGCAGACTTAGGTGAATACTTGGCTCTTCAACTAGATATCATTACCTGGACACAGGAACCAAATCATATCTTGGTCCACAGGGCTTCGAGGCGGTGGTGGACTGTCCATGCCTCCCAGCTCCAGAGAGAGGATTGTGTGTAGCTGTTGCCAACTCTGCGTTCAGCTACATCGCATTGGGATTGTTTACACCATGGAAATTGGTAGATGCTACAAATCAGCCACCCGCTGTGGCCAGTTTACCAGCATGTCAGTGCTATGAAAGGCATTCAAGAGATTCATATCCAATACACTTTGAAAGAATAAATATATTATACTCTGGAAAGTCCCCCAACATTAAAGTCAGCTGCTTTTTGCTTATATAGCCTGGAGTTGACTTGTGGGCTTTCCCAGTGGCTCAGCAGTAAAGAATCCACCTGCAATGCAGGAGCTGCAGGAACCGTGGGTTTGATCCCTGGGTCGGAAGGATCCTCTGGAGAAGGAAATGGCAGCCGTTCCAGTTTTCTTACCTGTGAAATCCTATGGACAGAAGAGCCTGGCAGGCTACGGTCTGCAGGGTTGCAAAGAGTCGGATACAACTGAGCATGATGACTTGTCTTGTATATACCCCTGCCATTGGTTAGGACCTAGTCCTCGCATTTGACACAGTAGGAATTAAGCATTCGTGTACACAGGGTAACTTGGGGGCACTAGTAAAAATCCATATTCCTGGGCCTGCTCTAGAGTTTTGGATTCATAGTAATCTGCATTTTGTCAGGAAACACAATTGGTTATAATGCAGAAATCAGCACACAAAAATTGTTTGACCTTTGTGCCAGCTCTTTCTCCATGGTTTAAGGGGTCAGGCTAAATGGTAGTAATTAAAATGTTTAGCCAGTGCCAAATCCTCTTTTTTTTTTTTTTTAATTTGGTAAATGCCTCAAGGTGTATAGGATCTCAGCTCCCCGACCAAGGATTGAACCTTGTCCAGAGCAGTGAAAGCACCAAATCCTAACCTGTGGACCACCAAGGAACTCCCCGGATTCTCTTTTAACATTAGGTTCAGGGAATTCCCTGGCAGTCCAGTGGTTAGGACTCCACACTTCCACTTCAGGGAGCATGAGTTCCATCCCTGGGCAGGGAACTAAGATTCTACATGCTATGTGCTGAAGCCGAAAAAAAAAAAAATTAGCTCCAGCCATCTTCCTCCCCCTAAACCAAGGCTAACTAGAGCTCTCTCCAGCTTGAGTGTCACCCTCTCTTCTAGAAGAAGGTCAAGGCAAGTCAGATGTCTAGGGGGACAGACAAAACAAAAGGGGAGGGCCTGAATAATGCAGAGACTGGGTGTCTACAGGGAGCTGACAAGAGATGGGAGGCTCTATTCTATAGGAACATTATAGAAAGACATGTTCCCTGATGGAATCACAGGTGAGCAGTCAGTGGTGTGAACCTCAGGAGCCTCAGGTCCTGCTTGGGTGGGGTAGCCGCAGTAAGTTGTAGAGAGTTGAGGCCAAGGTTCCCACCAGGCAGATTGGCCTGGCTGAACGGTGATCATAGCTCCGACAGGCTTTCAGTCAAGTCCAGTCTGGAAGGACAAGGGGAACATCACAGATCACGGGGTCAGTGGTCAAATAAGCTTAAGCAGGAAGGTTCAGGCAGGTTCCTGAGGTCCTTGGCGGGCGCTGTGAGCACCAGAGCTGAGGAAATGTACACAAGGTTGTTGGCTCTCGGTGGACGCTGTCTGTCTTCTGCTCTCCCGAACTTGCCTTACTGTACTTGGCCTGGTCAGAGCCCTGGGGTTTGATCTGCCACGCAGAGGCAGAACAGGGACTCCTCCAGTAAAGCCTTGCCCCAGCCGGGACAGGCCAGGCTTCCCTCCAGTCCAGAATGTCCCCCTTCCTCTCTCCAAACTCCCTGAAACCCAGGTGTGGGGTAGGGCTCCTGGGGGCTCCCTAGCCCTGAAGGGCACACTCCTCTTTCTCCAGGAAATGGCCAGTGATGAGCTGAGGGAACTGAGGAATGCCATGACCCAAGAGGCCATTCGTGAGCACCAGATGGCCAAGACAGGCGGCACCACCACCGACCTCTTCCAGTGCAGCAAGTGCAAGAAGAAGAACTGCACCTATAACCAGGTATGGCGTGGGGGCGGGGACCAGAAAGAGCTGAGGGACAAGCCTGCAGGGAGCCGGGGCTGCAACGCCAAGCTGCGGAGAGGGGCACGTCTTGGTTCACCAGCATGATACCTCTGTGGCTTCTGGAAAAGATGCAGAGAGAAGCCCCCAGATCTTTGTGAGGTGCGACTAGACTGTCCTGCAGCCAGCAGAAGAAGGGCCAGACCTACAGGGGGCACAGAACTTCTGCAGTCACAGGTGGCTGGAAGAGAACGTGGCAATAAAAACTCTGCTTCCTCACTTCCCACACAGGGAGACTGGGGTCCAGAGGGGACAGGGTTTGTCTAAAGCCACAGAGATGGTTCATGGCAGAGAGAATAATAAGCCCAGATCCAGACCTTTCTGCCTCCAGTCCAGCCAACTTGGTGGTAAAGCCTAAAGGACTGAGCCCTGAGTCCTGAGGGTGAAGATCACTGCCCTGGCCTGGCCTGCTGTTTCTGAGTTACACATGTTATGCCCCTGAGGCACCAATATTCTTGGATTTGGATTAGTGCTCTGTTATTCTAGAACTCTATTCATTCCCCCATCTGCCTGTCAAGCAAGCACCTTGCCCCTGGGGACATGTGGCTGCAGCAGAAATACAGTGGTCAGCCCTGCCTTCCAGGAGTCCCTTGGAGAATTCCCATGCAGGAATCCGAAGATGTGTGTGCAGGTTCCTGCTCTCTGCAGAGTTCTCTCTCCTGGGGTGTCATTGCTCTGCAGTGACAAGGCCATGCGTGCTGTGTCCTCCTGGCCCACGGCTGGGCACGCTCATTAGCTAGGGACTCCCTCCCACCCCACAGACACCAGCTGACACCATTCACAGCTAAGAGTCTGCAAAGCCACAACTTGCTACATGTCATAGCCATCCAGGGTGGGCTGCAGAAAATCAGAACAGCAGTTGTTAAGTCCAGAAATGCCCAGGATTTGCTGGGGGCAGACCTGGTTTCTGCATCTGAACGGTCTAGTTAAAGGGATAAGAGACCAGAAAACAACACTAAATATCCCCCATGAGCTTCAAATCCTCTTTCCTCTCTGGGCTTCCATTCTTCCACCTGTAAAATGAAGAAGAAATGGAATGATCCCTAAGCGTGCTTCCAGCTCACTCAGTTCTGATCCTATAGGATGTGTTCATTTTTCCTGTAGGAGATGAGTCTTGAAGCAAGAGAAGAGAGATCAGTCAGTTCAGAAGGATCAACAAGAAGAGTGCAGAGGTCAGGCTGAGCCAGTGAGATACTGGAAGGGAGCCGATAGGCCTGCGAGGAGAGAGGAAACCATATGCACACCCAGTGGAGTGCTCAGCGATGAGGGCCCTGCCGAAGTGGCGTGGGAATAATGGCGCCCACCTCTGCGATTTGACCTGCTTCTACTGTGGGAGCCATGGCAGGTCCAAGAGCAGGGGGGTGACGTCACGAGTGGTCCTGCTCTCTTTTCGCTCAGGTGCAGACACGCAGTGCTGATGAGCCCATGACGACCTTTGTCTTATGCAACGAGTGTGGCAATCGCTGGAAGGTCTGTATGTCTCTATCTTTCTTCCTCCCCTGTCATCCTCAGGAGCTGCCCCACTTAAGAAGTAGTATGCCCACAGCCCCAAACGGGGGCTGGCGGGGGGTGGTTTTGCCAGCCTGCACAGAGCAGGTCTGCAGAGCTGGAGACAGTGGTGCATTGTTGGGAAGGCAAGGCCAGAGGACACATGTGTGCGCGTGTTTTCGCTTTGGAAAGCACCCAGCCGGGGTGGGGACAGCAGCCGGCACTTTATCACAGGATGGGCAAGTCTGTCATTTGAACAGATGGAATCAGCCTCCTGAGAGCCCCGGGGCTGCGGGGGGGGGGGGGGGGGGGGAGCGCGGGGAGGAAAAACAATAGCCCTCTGCACTTGGGCCACACCTCTCTGCAAAGTGGTTCCACAGATGCTATTTCCTTTGAGCCCAGTCACACAGCCAGGGAGGTGGGGACGACTGAGCCCTGTCAAACGGGCACTGCTCTCAAATGCACCCAGGTCATCCTCCCCTCCTAAGGCAGCTCTGGAAAAGCCCAGGCTGTAACCCAGGCAGCCCCAGCACCTGCAAAAGCGGCGGTTTTGTTTTCAGATGTGGGAGCCAAGCAAAGGCTGCTCCCAGAGTGCTCCTTCCCACCCGGTCTTCTGAACCACCGGAGTGTGGTCACATGACTGGCGTCCCCTTCCAGTGCCGTCTGATCTGCATGCGTGCTGTGTGAGGTCTGGGTTGCTGGGCAGCCGGCAGGTTGTAAGGTACTTAGCAAGGACTGAACATGAGACTGGGAGTCAGGAGCCCTGGTTTCCCGTCTCCACTCTGCCCTACTCGCTGTGTGACCCCGAGCATATCACCCACCTCCCTGAGCTAAAGGGTGACGCTAACACCTTTCTCCCGGGCTGATTATGAAGACTATCACATACTCACACACGCTTTGCAACAACTACGAGAAATGGCCCTTCATAATATGACTCTCACTTTGAGATGAGGAAATTGAGCTACTGAAATGGTTAACGAGCATAAAGTCTCAGAGTTTGGAGCATGGAGAGACAGTGCTCCAAATTCCTGATCGATTGAAATTTCTATGACTTTATGAAGGAAGTGATGGCCCTGGGGCCTCATAAAAACTGCCATGTTTTTTTAGGGTAAAAGTCAGATGATTATGTATTTTCTTCTTTCATTCACCTGTTGAGCACTTAAGAGGTGAGGCCAGGATAATGGCCCACTGGTTTCAAGCACGGGCTTGGGTATCAGACTCAAATCCTAGCTTTATCACTCACAAAGTGACTTTGCCAAGTGCCCTGAACTCTCTAGGCCTGGATTTCCTCATCTATAAAATAAGGGTAGGAATATAGCCCACAGAGCTATTTTGAGATTAGAGAAGGTAATACACGTAAAAAATTAACAGGGCCTCTGACAGCTCACAGAAAAGGCAATGGCACCCTACTCCAGTACTCTTGCCTGGAAAATCCCATGGGTGGAGGAGCCTGGTAGGCTGCAATCCATGGGTTCGCTAAGGGTCAGACACAACTGAGCGACTTCACTTTCACTTTTCACTTTCATGCGTTGGAAAAGGAAATGGCAGCCCACTCCAGTGTCCTTGCCTGGAGAATCCCAGGGACGG
This sequence comes from Aepyceros melampus, assembly GCA_006408695.1. Taxonomy (NCBI): domain Eukaryota; kingdom Metazoa; phylum Chordata; class Mammalia; order Artiodactyla; family Bovidae; genus Aepyceros; species Aepyceros melampus. Next base: position 183,697 of record SJXQ01000664.1, on the reverse strand, counting down.
GGGTGCCTAGTGGGCTGCTGTCTCTGGGGTCGCACAGAGTCGGACACGACTGAAGTGACGCAGAAGCAGCAGCTAACAGCTCAAATGGTATATTTGTCAAATTAGGAAAAGGTGTTCTTCTTCCAGATAGATGTAGCCTTGCACTTGGGATGGAGTTTCAGCCGCAACCTGCTCCTGTGGGGAGGCTCTCTTGTGAACAGCCTGTACAACCACACAAAAATGTCCTGAGTATATATGTGCCTGGTAGATAGAAACCACCCATCTTATTATTCACAGTTGTTACCTGTTAGTATTATGGGAGCTTGCAAGTCATTTAACCTGTCTGAACTGCTGCTTTCCCAGTGAAAATACAAGTATTATAATGGTGCTTATCTCACAAGGTAACTATGAGGAGGAAATGAGTTGATATATGTTAATACTGCTTAGCCCAGAGTAACTGCTCAATAAACGGGAGCTTTTGTGAGTGTTACTGTTGGGCAAAAGATATTCTACATGCTCCAAACCCAGCTCCTCCCTGATTCCCAGAGAGAAGCTGGAATTTGGAAGTTGGAGAGGCAGGTCCCACTAGAGGTGGCAGCTACGTGGCTTCAGACAAAATTTCCAGGTAGTGTCCGCTGCCATGTGGGACGCCTACTGTCTAACCAAGCTATGAGTAATAATCATGGTGATGTTTCTGACCATAAATTGAGAGCCCACCACATGTCCAGCATCAAATTTCCATTCATTGCTTGATTATCTTTTTCTTCATGGATTGGCATTATGGTCCCATTTACAGATGAGTGATTTGTTCAGGGTTGCACCGCTAATAGTGACAGGGCGGGGATCTGGACTGGTCTGTGTGGCTCCAGGCTTCCCAGGTGGCTCAGAGGTAAAGTATCTGCCTGCCAACACAGGAGACGCAGGTTCGATCCCTGGGCTGGGAAGATCCCCTGGAGGAGGAAACAGCAACCCACTCCAGCGCTGCCTGAAAAATCCCATGGACCGAGCAGCCTGGCGGGCTACAGTCCATGGGGTTGCAGAGTCGGACACTGAGTGAATGAACACAATCCTGCGTGGCTCCATACCCCACCTTCCCTTTCACGTCCCCTCCACGTGCCTTTACCCTCTTTGAGTGGCACAAAGAAAGTTCTAAAACGCTGTTGCCTTCTTGGTTTTGTAGTTCTGCTGACAGAACCACCAACCAGGATTTCAGTGAACAAGGTGAGGAAGAACAGAGAGAAACCACCAAGCCCTTCGTAAACTGGAGAAAAATAAAAATTAAAATGAAGAGAAATGCTGAACTCTGAATGGGGCATTAGAGACCAGAGGGAGAATTCTTTTGCAAATTAATAATCATTTATCAATAGGGATGGGCTTCCCAGGTGACTCAGTAGGTAAAGAATCCCCCTTTTGATGCAGGAGTTGCAGGAGACACGGGTTTGATCCCTGGGTCGGGAAGATCTGCTGGAGGAGGAAATGGCAACCCACTCCAGTATTGTTGCCTGGAAAATTCTGCAGATAGAGGAGCCTGGTGGGCTTCAGTCGATGAGGTCACAAAGGGTTGGACACAGCTGAGCACAGTACAGCGGCAGCACGTTGGTGGGCACTGGCTAATAGAGGAGGCTAACTGGGGTGTGATTCTAAGCCCATGTGGACAGACCTCTTGCGGAGACTCAAGACTTCAGAGCCCCAGAGCTAAGGTGCAGTACATTTGATAGTAGCTGGCAGACCTTTGCTTTGAGTCCCTTCCCTCATATCTGAACTTCTCAGCCTTTTCTGAGTTGAAAAATACCAGACTGACTCAGATCTTACCCCTCCACTGTGAGTCACACGTGCGGAACAGTTGGCACACAGCATCAGATTTGGCTAAGGCAGACATGACTTTCACACTGTGTAGGAAGATCTCTTCCTCGCCCCTCATCTCTTCTCAAACACTCTGCCCTTCCCTGTTCCTAGCTGATCTGGGGGCAGGGCTCTGAGCACTCCAGACCTGGTCCCTCTAGGTAGGCCATACATCATCTTGAGCTCAGGGTTTCTGAGTGAAGAAGCAGTGCCTGAGTTTGGCGGCCCCCAGGAGATCCTGAGCCTTGGAACCCATCCAGGCCCAGGCAATGCGTTCCTCACAGCTCTGTTGTGGCCTGAGCTACAGAGGAAGTCTGCGGGGCACAAGGCCCCTGTTGTGCTTCTCCCACGGTGAAGCTGGCTTGCTTTTTAAGCCAATAGGAAACTTGAGGCAAAGCTGGAACCTTCTGAAAAAGCCCTGGGAGCAGGTCTGGTGCATCTGTCCTGAGTCTCAGTCTCTGACTGTCCCTGGCCTTCCAGCAGCCCTAGGCTGAGCCTCCTGGACACTTGTTTCCTGAAATAGCTAACTCGTAAGAGCTTATGAAACAAAAAGAGGCTTCCCGGGTGGCTCAGTGGTAAAGAATCCACCTGCCAATGCAGGATACACGGGTTTGATCCCTGGGTCAGGAAGATCCCCTGGAGAAGGAAATGGCAGTCCACTCCAGTATTCTTGCCTGGGAAATCCCATTGTCAGAGGAGCTTGGCAGGCTATAGTCCCTGGAGTCGCAAAAAGTAGGACACGACTTAACGACTGAGCATGCAGAAGCTTGTGAACTCCTGGGAGCTTGGGCAAGTCCCTTAACCTCTCTGAGTCATTTACTTACTCGTTAAAAATGGGAGTGGACCTAGTGCCTGCTTCATAGCATTTCCATCTCCCTTGGGGCAAGGAGATCCAACCAGTCCATTCTGAAGGAGATCAACCCTGGGATTTCTTTGGAAGGAATGATGCTAAAGCTGAAGCTCCAGTACTTTGGCCACCTCATGTAAAGAGCTGCTCATTGGAAAAGACTCTGATACTGGGAGGGATTGGGGGCAGGAGGAGAAGGGGACAACAGAGGATGAGATGGCTGGATGGCATTACTGACTCGATGGACATGAGTCTGAGTGAACTCCGGGAGCAGGTGATGGACAGGGAGGCCTGGCGTGCTGCGATTCATGGGGTCGCAAAGAGTCGGACACGACTGAGCGACTGAACTGAACTGGGGCTCACTCTTAGGGTAGCTTTTCTGGGGTAACTTCAGCCCACGTTTCTTATGTGCCCTGGCATCATCCACTCTGGAATTTGTTATCACTTTCCTCTTTCTATCCAACCATCTCTTCCTATAGATGAAGCCTGTAAATAAACTGTGTACAGCCACCACATCCAGCTTTTTAGCAGTCAGATTTGGGATGGGTCCTTTGGGAAGATGGAAAATTCACTCACAGAAGATACAATACCCAAAGCTCATAAATATCAGATCCAAGACTGAAACTCCGGTCTTCTGCTTCCTGTCATTGTGCTCGAGGCTATGAGAGATGCTCTGCCCCTACCTTCCAGGAGCCCTCAGCCTGGCAGGGAAGGAAACCCACAGGCACAGACTCCACACCAGATGGGGTGATGGCATGCGATACATGCCTGAGCTATGAACGTTACCTGCAGGAAGGCAGAGGGACGTTGCTTAAGATACCCAGGTACTTCTTCAACTGTAGTAAGGGTGAGAATCCCCTGAGGATCATGTTAAAATACAGATATTCTGATTCAGTGGTTCGGGAGTGGGGCCTGAGATTTTTTTCATTTCCAATAAGCTCCCAGGTGATTCCAATGCTGCTGATCCACAGACCACACTTTTGAGTAGTCATGGTTGAGATATCTAGACTGTCCTCTGCAATATCTTAAGCCTCCCTCCCAAATGTCTAGAAATCAAAAGCAGAGGGCTTCCCTCGTGGCTCAGTGGTAAAGAACCTGCCTGCCAATGCAAGAGACATGGGTTTGATCCCTTAGGTTTGATTCCTGATTTGGGAAGACTCCACATGCCAGGAGCAACTAAGCCTGTGCACCACAACTATGGAGCCCCTGTGCCCAGCTACTGAAGCCCAGGAGCCCTAGAGCTGGGGCCCTGCAATAAGAGAAGCCACCAGAAGGAGAACCCCGCACACTGCAGCTGGAGAGGAGCCTCGCTCTCCGAAAGTAAAGCCCGAGCAGCAAGGAAGACCCAGCACAGCCAAAATAAGTAAATAAAAGCCCACACACCACAACAAAGAGTAGCCCCCACTCACCACAACTAGAGAAAGATTGAGCACAGTAACAAAGAGCCAGTGCAGCCAAAAATAAAAATACATAAATTGTTTTAATACATAATTTTTAAAAAATAGCAGGTAAGGGAATACTCAATGGATGATAGAAGTATGTCAAAAGGACATAGAAATCACCTGGTCAAGGCTCCCATTGGGAAAATAAAGACTCAGTAGATCACCCCTCCCCAAAATGGATTAAACAACAACAAAAAATGCAGAACAAAATATCAACCACTATTGATATAATAATGTCAATAAATGTTACTTTGGGGCTATTTAAAGATGGCAGCCTGGGAGATCTTCAGTACTCACTTCTCCATCTGAATATCCATTGTGCTTCTGGTGTCACAGAGATTTATAGCAAAGGAAAAAACACAAAACTGAATCTCCACCCTGAATAACCTTACTGTTTACAAAGGAGATGAGTCAGAGTAAACAGCAGAAGAACAAGTTGTCTTCAGTTCCCACATCTATGCAGTTCACGTCTCTGTTCACAAGTGGACACAGGAAAGCATAAATAGGCCTCAGACTGTCGGTCAGCAGGCATCAGGACCTTCCCAACCAGTCTTCCTGTATCCACTCAGGACCACCTCCAATTCACGCTCTCCACTGCACTGACCAGAATAGGCTTTTTGAAACTGCAAATCTGATCACGTTGCCGCCCCCTCTCCACCACCCCCTTTACAGCCCTCCATGTTTTCCCACTGCTTGTGGCAGAGCCTACAAGGTCCTGCAGTGCTGGCCTCGGCCTCTCCTTGACCCTCGCTCCAGCCACACTGGTCAAGCTGTGCTCTTTATCACGTGGGCTTTGCATTCACTGTTGTTGGGAACACGTGGTTTAACCCCATGGCCTCCCCAATTTCAAAGATGAAGAGAATGTGAGCTGCAAGGGAGTTAGCAGTAACTCTACCACCCCAGAAGGCTTCCTAGGGGCAGAGAATGCTACCTTTGGGTGGAGGTAGGGGAAGGATGACCTTAGGGGAAACAGAAGCAACAGACAGGCTCGCCAGGAATGCTAGGGACAAAAGACCTTGAAAACCACAGTCAAGATCCTACAATCAGTTTAGATGATTTCAAGCATTACAGAAACCTGAAATAATATAGAAAAGTCTTAGTAGTCTCATCCAGACTACCAAATTTGGTCTTAGATCTGGGGGTCTGTTTTTTTCTTTTTTCTTTCTTTTTTTTTTGAGCTTGAGACTTAAGTCTCCAAGTGCCTATCTGGTTATCTCCTCCAAGTAACCCACTGGCCCTCTCAGTCCAGTCCATCACAAACTGAGTTCACATCTTCTCTTTCTTAAATCCCATCTTGTCTATTCTGTTTGTCAACTATTTCCTTACTTAGAACCTTCTTTGACCCCCTGGCCTTGTCTCTTCATCTTATCAGTTATCAGTTCTAGACCCTCCCTTGCCCAATCCTTCTCTTCACTGCCACCATCAACATTTTCTCTCAGGTGGTTTTTTTTGTTTTTGGATTGATTCAAAGGCCTCATACTCAACTCAAAACACTCCCAACTCAAAACACTCCCTACCTGGACTTCCTTGGCAGTCCAGAGGTTAAGACTCCGAGCTCCCAATCTAGGGGGCACAGGTTCAATCCCTGGAGAGGGAACTAAGATCCCACAGGCTGTGTAGTATGGCCATAAAAATAAAAATACACCCCCTACCTTACCTGCATGAGCCATGCATGGCTCTAAGCATCATTCCCTCAGTCATTTTCAGTGGATTTTCACCAGCTGTCCTTGGTCTGACTTTAAAAGTTCCTCTCCGCCTGCCTGTCTTCAGTGTTTATCTTCCACCCTTGCTGCCTCTTATGCTACAGCCAGCCTAAGGGAGGTATTTGTCCTGTTCTTGCAAACCTGATGGACCTTCCCAACTGTGGCTGCCTATTTTGACCCCACCCCCATCCCAGTCCCAATCTTACGCTTTCTTTGAGGCTCATGTTTTCTATGAAGTCTTCTCTGATCCCCTGGCTGAAAGATATGGTTCCTCAGAATTTCTACAGTACTATGTAATGCTAATAATTTTTACACTGCATTCCACCATGACAAAGATAATTTCTTTGTATGACAGTGTCAATATTATCTATTAATTATTGAGCATTTATTAGCTGAGTATCTTGGGCACATTATGTAAAGGCCATACCTTCATCCTTCATTTGTAAAATGATGGAAATAGTAACACTGAGCTCATTGGGTTGTTGTGAGCATTCATTAGAATTACACCTGACACAAAGCACCCAGTTAGTGAATATTAGCTATTGGTATGAGTATGGGGCGGGGGGTGGGAGGGTGGTACTTTATATTGTCTCAACTAACCCTCGGACCCCCCTGAACTAGGTTACTATTATTATACTTTTTTTTTTAAACTTGTGGGTTGAAAACTGGTGGGTTATAAATGAAGTTGTGCGCAAAAACAAAAAAATTAAAACTGTGGGGAAATATACGTAACAAAAAATTAGCCATCTTAACCATTTTTAAGTGTACCTACAGTCCAGTAATGTCAAGAATATTCACACTATTGTGCAGCCAATCTCCAAAACTTTTCGTTTGGCAAAACTAAACTTCTATACCTATTAAACAATTCCCCATTTCCTCCTTCCCTAGTCCTGGCAAGCCCTATTCTACTTTATGTCTCTATGTATTGTATTATTATACTGGTTTTACAGACCAAGAAAACCAAGATTCAGAGAGTAATCTGCTTCTAGGAGACAGAATCTGGACTTGAACTCGGGGCCCCATGCATACTCTGAGTCACTCTGAAGTATGGTTTCATCTCAGACAGCATCTGTGATGCATTGACCTCCCCATAACCATCGTGGCCACTGTGTGTCAGGGCCCTCCTCTGGGCCCCTGTATTTTGCAGCCGTTCTCACGAGTAATCCTCACGGAAGCCTTGCAGTCACTGAGGGGTAGTGTCCTATCTCCCAGTGCCAAGCTGATATAGGACAGACACACTGTAAATGTGGAATCAGGCCTGATGCCTGTCAATAGAGTAAACAATACTAAATAAGCCTGTGGCACATTTTTAATGCAATTGTTTACATTTTTTCAAAGTGTCGACACTCTCAGGAGAAAACTAGCTGAAATGCATGAGATCAGAAAGAGCTTCCCAGTCCCCATCACCCTCCTCTCCTCCTGCAGAGTCAATCTGCTGTGCTCACCCCAGGCCACCCCCCATCCCATCTGCATGTCCTCACCAGCATTGCTGAGCCACAGGCAGAGCCAGAGGCAGGCGGGCGGGCGGGTAAAGGGACAGAAGAGACCGTGCCTGCTCTGCTTCCTCCCCCTGCCACTTCACCCCCATGTTCTTCCCTCCAACCATACCCAATCCTGACCATTCTGAAACACGCTCTGTCCTTTCACGCCTCCGTGACTGCGCACATGCTGTTCTGGAAGACTGGAATGCTTTCCCTCCCCTCGTTCTCCACCTCCAAGACTCCTACAGTCTCTTCGAGCCAGCTCTGTTGCCTCCTCTGTGAAGACTCCTCCCCTACCCACCTCCCCAAGCTCTGAGTGCGCCCCTCTTTGGAGCAGACTAGTTAGCTCCTCGGAGCTCTCGCATCTGGACTGAAGTGACCATCTGTAACTCAGTGTGGCCACCACGCTCCCAGCTCCTTGTGCTAAGATGAGGCTTCATCTCTGCTCTGAGCAGGGATAAAGAGGATTTCCGATCACTGATTTTTATTTTTTTAATGTTCCTGGTATATTTCAAAATGAGATGATAAGATCACAAATACTGAGGCATCTTTTTCAATGTCTAGCAAATGAATACTTCCAAATATAAAAAAATTATAATTGTGCTGCTCACAAGATAATTATATGATTTATAAGATATATTAATAAATATGATTTATTAAACATAAGAAATATACTATTTTATATTATACATTTATATAAATCATATATTGTATTTATACATTATATATACAAGACTTATTAAGATATAATAATTTATAGTGCTCAGTAGGCACAGCGGTCTGTTAATAAGAAACAAGCTTCAGGATATGTAAGGAGGCTTTTTGATCAAATTGGTCAGTGGATGTGACATAATGTAAAACCCCATTTGGAGACATTGTCAAAAGCCTAAACTGGAGACCCTGATGAAACTCTTCACCTGGCCCCCTTCTCCAGTGGCAGGCTGTGCTGCTGCCTCTGCACACAGTAGGTGCTGACTGTATGCTGAAAAATGGGAACAAACACAGCTTTCCAAGTTAGTTACTGAAAACCCACCCACAGTACATATTCATGAAAACAATGAAGTCCTGAACAATGGGGCAGGAAGCCACCTCCTTCTCCAGTGACCCCAACCCTCAGAGTCCAGCTGAAGGCTGCAACCGGAAACCCCTCACCCAGTGTCTTTCCTCCCCGCCTTTCCCACTGCCCATCCCCCAGGGGCACCAAACACTCACGCTTTCCAACCACTCTCAGCCCCCCTTCTTCTCAACCCTCTAGAGGGTCCCAGGTGAAAAAAAGAGAAAAGCACTTATTCATAGAAGGAAGGAGGCAAGCAGCCAAGCTGGGCTTGGAGAGTCGTCCTGCCCCGAGGCAGGCCTGAGGAATAAAAGAAACTGCGGAGAGAAGACAAAGAAGGACTTAAAGCTCTGGAATAAGGGGAAAGAAAAGGCCTAAGAAAGTTTACAAAGCAATCTGCCAGAGAAGGGATGAAAAGGGAGCCCCAACTGAGCCGAGGGGCTCAGGCACTCACCTCACCTTCGGCCCAGTTAGAAACCTGCAAACTCTGAGCTGACCTCTCTCTTCCCGTCCCAGAGCTTTCCCTGGGAGCGTGATGCCTCACCTTGCCGAGTTTTTGGTAGCCCCAGATACTTCTGCTCTACTTGGCTCAATATGCCGTTCTCCTGAACTCAACAAACTGACTCAACTACCAGCTCCCTCTGGATTTTCACTGAAAACATTCTGGATAATAAGGTCACCAACAGATCTCCAAAGCTATCTAGCCACTCTGACTTCCCAGATATTCTGAGCCAGTGAAAACATCCACAGGCTTTCTGAAAGTCTCTCCTGCCACCCAAGGCAGGATTAATAGTAATAGCAATGACCATCTGAGTGCTCTCTCTGTATGGAGTGCTTTAAATCATCTGACTGCTCACCACCACCTTAGGTATGGATCACCCAATTTCACAAGAAAGGGAAGTGGGCCTGGAGCGATTAAATGACTTACCAAAGGATACGCAGCCTGGATTCCAACCTAGGTCTGTCTGACCTTGATGCCCACACACTTCCCACTAAGGACACCACCTCTTGGGGATCCTCTACGATTCTATTTTGTGTGTGTGTGTGGTTCCCATATTAATTTTAGATGGGGGAGGGATGGTACAATTCTGTGGTATCTAAAAAATTTCTTACCTCACAGTTGGCAGTGTAGAGTGGGGAGTGGGAGAGCTTTCCTCCTGGCTGGGTAGGGTCCTGAGTTCTTTTTAAACTCTTGATTAATTAGCCATAAATAACTGGGCACTGGGAACAGGACACTCACTAATAAAAGCGTAGCCTAGAGTCACGTTTGATGAAAAAAAAATTCAAGTCACTTGGTGGGTGGACATATCTGCAAAACAAAAGCAAAGCCCCTTTCCCAGCCCAGGCAGAGAAGTCTCCTGTACAGTTAGAGACAACAGGCTTCTGGGCACGTGGCCAAGGTTCTGAGGATATTTATAACTTGAAGAGGGTGGGAGTCCCTAATAAGCTGCTATATTCTTTTTCCATCACTTCCCTCTCCAAGGCTACAGCGAGCTCGGAGCTCTCCTTCGCGCAGAATGCCTGCTCTCCCTAGTGCTCCGCTTCCATTGTCTCATTTTCTCATCCTGGCTGGGGAAAGGGAAGGTTACAAGTCCTTCCGTTCGGAAGAGCTCCAGTTGAAGCAGCTTAGGTGCTGGTGGTATTTCTTGGCTAGCTGCTGTGGTCTCGGAGATCTGCCTAGGAGCCTGTGGTTTCTCTGAGCTGCCTCAGTCTGATGTTTCGGGAATTCTGTGTCTTTGGGAACCGCCTACCATCTCTGGGCTTTGCCTGCATGTCTACGGATCGAGATCTACCTGCAGATCTAAGATATCCAGGATCTGCCGGTGATTCCTAGAATCTTTCCAAACGTCTGCAGTCTCAAGAGAACTCTGCCTGTGGATTTGAAATCTGTTTTGAGGCCTCTTGGATCTTTTGAAGCCGGAGAACTAACGCATCTTTTGCGGGCCAGGAGGTGAGTCTGTTGGTTCCCAATTCGGGTTTTTGGCTTCCTGACTTCAGTCGGTCAGGGGCTGTTAACGTCCTGAGAGCCCGCTGGGCTTAGGCCGTTAGAGGCCCACGATCCCATCGACGCGGGAGGACGCCAGGAACTCTCTTATCAGGCAAGCCCTCAGGGATAATAAGGACAGACTTTCCGAACCCCGGGGCCCGGCTCGCTCCACCTTACGCGCCCTATAACCCACCCTTTCTTCTGACTTCGCTTCGGCGTTTGCCTCCCCTCCGCTAGGCGCAACTCAGCCGGCCCCTCAAGGGGAGCCAGTTTTAGAAGGACGCGGTCGGACACCCCTACAGGGTTAACAGCGATGGAGCCGAGACCCAGTCGGGCCCTGCCGCGGACCTCACTCTCCTGAGGACAGGCTGCGCGGTGTCTCCTGGGAGTTGTAGTCTGCGCGGCAGTGTGAGAATGCCGCGGGGGCTGCTGGGAGTTGTAGTCTGCGCGGCAGTGTGAGAATGCCGCGGGGGCTGCTGGGAGATGTAGTGCATGGGTGGAGCTCAAAGTTCCAGCGCGGCCGCTGAGTCTCCCCTGGGGAGTGGGCGGCTGCTGCTTTTCTCTCAGGCCGGGGTCGTCAGATGGGAGCTAATCCCAGAGGAACCCAGCACAGGCCACCACCAGTATTAGGCTCGATGTCGCAGTTAAGCTTCACTAAGCTCGACTCAAGATAAACTAGGGGTCTCAGGAGAAGCAGGACAACCTCTCTGGCTTAATCCGACTGCGCTCTCCAAGAGAAGAAAGTGAAAGATTCTCCGCCCTGGCGAGGAGGACGCGCTTTTTTTCTTCACCTTTTGTTCTTTCACTCCGTGGCTTTTGGCCTCTTGACTGGCCTTTGTACGACAGAGTGGAACTCCAGCTCCCGACAGGCCACGGGGACGGGCGCAGGCGCCCTGAAGGGGCTCTGCCCGACTAGGAGAGGCGGGCCTAATACTCGGCATCTAATTGGTAGAGCGCTTTGGGAGCTTCGCTCGCTGATTGGCCGAGGCAGCTGCCGGAAAGGGCCCAGCCTCGACATGGAGGAGCAGAGGCGTTCTGTGGGCTGGGCTGGGCTGAGCCTCCTCCCTGAGAGAGCATCGGCTTGACCCCCGGGTCCGGGAGGGACCGAGCCAGGGGGTTGTCTTATTAAATTCTGGCAGCCTCCACCCCTCGGTGGCGGAGACACAGAGGGCGGGTCGAGTTTGAGGGTCAGGGAGGAGAGTGACCTGGCCCGGGTTCAGGGCCCTCCCCACCCGCCTGGGCGGCCAGAACTCCAGCCCTGGGGAGTGGGCAGGGCCTGTTTCTGTGCCTCACGCCCTGCTTTTCGCCTCCTTTAGCGCTGTCTGCTAGCTGCTTTTCCTGCTCTCTCTCCTGGGAGGCGAATCCTTGAGCCCGAGATGGCAGCCACCCTGCTCATGGCTGGGTCCCAGGTAAGCCGGGGGTGGCTTCTTGGACCCTGCCTATGCTTAACCACCTCGTCCCCGCGTTTCTTCGCTCTGCAAATCCCTGTGGGAAATTCCCTGGGATTCGTAATTCGCTTGCTTTGCCATTCTGCCTCCAGAGATCCAGTATCAGGACAGTATAGCCACAAACAAGCATTTATTGAACACCTGCTGTTTGCCTTTCAATACTAGGGAGACAAAGATGGATGGAACGTGCCCTCCCTGTTTGGTCACAATCTGTAGCAAGACAGATGCATCGGTTAGCCATGAAACTAGCGTGATAAAAGCACTATTTTCTGTAGGAGCAAGGTGCTGTGGGAACCAATAAGTGGGAGTATTCTCTCTGAGGTGAGGGAGGGAGGAGTGGAGCAGAGTGGCGGAATGGGCGGAGGGCGGGCACTGACGAACATCTGGTGCTGGAACAGTGTTTTAAGGAATAGTAGGATTTCACTAGTCCGAGGAAGATATTCCAAGAAAAGAGGAACGTTGTAGGTAAAGGTATGGAATGATGTAGATGCTCGATGTGTCCGGCCATGGGACCAAAGCAGTCTGCTCATAAATTGCTCTCTCCTGAACCACATCTCTTTGTTGCTTACTTATTTCTCCTTTGGACTCTACATATCAGACCTAACACCTTTTGCCTTCTCAACAATTCCAGCCATGTCTCTCATTTCAAGAAGAAAAATTGGTACTAACTTCCTAGATACCAAGTATTGAGGAAGCAATGTGTGATTTCAGGCACCTGTGACATTTGAAGATATGGCCATGTACCTCACCCGCGAAGAATGGAGACCTCTGGACCCTACACAAAGGGACATTTACAGGGACGTTATGCAGGAGAATTATGGAAACGTTGTTTCATTAGGTAAGAATTCTCTGTCTTTCTCCACCCCACGTTTTTTGAGACTATCAAAAATGCCTTAGCTCTTTCAACACAAACTAGTTACTTGATTTTTAAACCATCTAATTGGATTTTGGCGTGGGCTGAGCCCTCAGGCAGATCTTTGAGTGAGGGAATATCAAGGGCATACCGTCTAGGATGAAAGATTGTTTCTGCACATTTTAGAAACACTCAGACTTCTTGCGCCCTGAATCATTTGCCATTCTCCAGCCTGTTTGTACAGATCACTGACCAAACAGGTCTGACATAATGGTACTTGCCAGGTTATAAATGCCCCTGTAAATGGTGCTTTTACTAGAAGATGAAGGGGTGCTGACCGAGGTTGACAGGAGGGCAAAAGACACCTTTTTGTGTTTGTTTTGGCTTCAGAGCCCTAGCTTGCCTCAGGTCCTTTATTTATCCAGAGTAGGTACTTGTCTAGAGATGTTTCAGAGTTGATCATAGATTTTAAGTGTGTCAGATGCTGTTCCAGGAGAATCCTGAACTAAATGAGATCACAAATTCTATTAAAGAGGGAAGCTAATTTTCTTTGATGGCCTGCAAACCTGTCTTTTCTCTGAGATACCCTTTTGTCTGGGTACAACTAGAATAAACTGTTCTTGAGCCGAACAGTCTTTTGACTCATTTTGTCTCCTGTTAGGACTTGACAGAAGTTAGCAACCATGTATGGTTCACTAGGTTATCTGCCATTCATTAGGATTATTTCTTTTTCTGAAAGCTTTATCCCCATAGCTTTTAACAAACAAATGGAAACTCTGAAGGGTTTCCTATTTAACCTGGACTCTCTCTGATGTCTCAACTTTCTTGGATCCTTCCTTTAGAAATGCAACTAGAAATGACAATATCTACCCAGATCTGTTGTAGTCAGGAACGCAAGTATTCCACTTAATCCGACAAAAACAAGAAATGAGAATCTTAAAGAAAAGTGAATGTATACATCAGTTGTCCACCCCAAGGAATGCTTGTTGGAAAGATGGAAACATGGAAGCACCAAAAAAAATAATAATAATAATAACAAGTTTCTTGCCCAAATAAGTTTGAGAATATGCTAAATAATGTTTACAAGACTTCTTTACCTTCAGACTCCTCAGAACCTATAATCTGGTATCAGGGCAATTTGAATTTCTGAGAAGAGGATGTTGTATGCACCATTTACCAAACTAATTTATCCATGGACCTTTTCCCCCAGAATACCTATTAACCTCTTTCTAAAAAGTGTACCAAGAGACACAACTTGGAAAAGCAGTGACTGGTAGAAAGTTTCTTATACATAGTGACTTTGTGTATTCTAATTTTCTTTTAAAGTCTTTACCTAGTCAATGCCAAGAGTATTCTGAGCCAGGCATCTTTTTTGCCTTCTCCAACTGTCTCACTTCTGTTTGCATTAAAAGGCCAGTGAGGGGACTTCCCTGGCAGTCTAGTCCTTAAGACTATGTTCTTCCAATGCAGAGGGTGTGGGTTCAATTCCTGATTGGGGAACTAAGATCCCAAAAGCTGCATGGTAACGCTGGAGAAAAAAAAAGTACAAAAAAAGCCACTGAAAAGTAGCAAGTAACATTTGGCAGTCATTTTTCCTGTCAAGTGAGACTTTATATCAGTTCAGTTCAGTCGCTCAGTCATGTCCGACTCTTTGCGACCCCATGAATCGCAATACGCCAGGCCTCCCTGTCCATCACCAACTCCCGGAGTTCACTCAGACTCACGTCCATTGAGTCCGTGATGCCATCCACCCATCTCATCCTCGGTCGTCCCCTTTTCCTCCTGCCCCCAATCCCTCCCAGCATCAGGGTCTTTTCCAATGAGTCAACTCTTCGCATGAGGTGGCCAAAGTACTGGAGCTTCAGCTTTAGCATCATTCCTTCCAAAGAAATCCCAGGGTTGATCTCCTTGCAATCCAAGAAACTCTCAAGAGTCGTCTCCAACACCACAGTTCAAAAGCACCGATTCTTCGGCGCTCAGCCCTCTTCACAGTCCAACTCTCACATCCATACATGACCACAGGAAAAACCATAGTCTTGACTAGATGGACCTTAGTCGGCAAAGTAATGTCTCTGCTTTTGAATATACTATCTAGGTTGGTCATAACTTTTCTTCCAAGGAGTAAGCGCCTTTTAATTTCATGGCTGCAGTCACCATCTGCAGTGATTTTGGAGCCCCCCCAAAAAAGTCTGACACTGTTTCCACTGTTTCCCCATCTATTTCCCATGAAGTGATGAGACCAGATGCCATGATCTTCGTTTTCTGAATGTTGAGGTTTAAGCCAACTTTTTCACTCTACTCTTTCACTTTCATCAAGAGGCTTTTGAGTTCCTCCTCACTTTCTGCCATAAAGGTGGCTTAGTATATACTAAGTAATGCTAATGATGAAGACTTGACAAGTTAAGAACATATAATATACACACACATGCGTTCACATGCAAAAATCTAGGCTCTTGGCTTTTAGAAGTTCTAATTTAGTCTTTTATATTTTCTTTTATATATATATATTTATTTATTTGGCTGTGCTGGGTCTTAGTTGTGGCACACGGTTTTAGTTACAGCATGTGGGATCTAGTTCCCTCACCAGGGATCGAACCTGGCCCCCTGCACTAGAAGCTTGAAGTCTTAGCCACTGGACCACCAGGGAAGTCCCTAGAATCTTTTATATTTTCTATTTCTGGTTTTCTTCTTTTGAAACGCCAGGAACATAATATAATTTGAATAAGGAACCATTAACTGTAGTGATACAAAGCATTAACATTTATCAGACACCTGGATTTATATCTTAGCTTCACCATTTACTACTGTGTAACCGTTTGTGAACCACTTCTGTGGACTTTGGATTTCTCATTCATAAAGTAGAAATCATCATGATGCCCAGAGAAGGCAATGGCGCCCCACTCCAGTACTCTTGCCTGGAAAAACCCATGGACGGAGGAGCCTGGTAGGCTGCAGTCCATGAGGTTGCTAAGAGTCAGACATGACTGAGCAACTTCACTTTCACCTTTCACTTTCACACATTGGAGAAGGAAATGACAACCCACTCCAGTGTTCTTGCCTGGAGAATGGCAGGGATGGGGGAGCCTGGTGGGCTGCTGTCTATGGGGTCGCATAGAGTTGGACACGACTGAAGTGACTTAGCAGCAGTATCATCATGATGTCTGGTGCTCAAGGTGGTTGAGGTAATTCACATAAAGAACTTAGCACAGTGCCCAGCACACAGATCATTTTTGTGTGTGTTTACCAATAATATTCTTTACCCTTCATTACAGATTTTGAAATCAGGAGTGAAAACGAGGTGAATCCAAAGCAAGAGATTAGTGAAGATGTAGAATTTGAGACTGCATCTGAAAGACCTGTTGGTAGTACTGAGGAAAATCCTGAAAGTGAAGAGGCCTTTGACAACAGGGATAGATCAGAAAGACAATGGGGAGATTTAACGGCAGAAGAGTGGGTAAGCTATCCCTCCAACAAGTTACAGATCTGCTTGTCCACAAAGAAGTCCACACAAGCATCCGATATCATATATGTTCGCATTGTGGAAAGGCCTTTAGTCAGATCTCAGATCTTAATCGGCATCAGAAAACCCACACGGGTGACAGACCCTATAAGTGTTATGAATGTGGGAAGGGCTTCAGTCGAAGTTCCCACCTTATTCAACATCAAAGAACACACACTGGGGAGAGGCCCTATGACTGTAATGAATGTGGGAAAAGTTTTGGAAGAAGCTCTCACCTCATTCAGCATCAGACAATCCATACTGGAGAAAAGCCTCACAAATGTAACGAGTGTGGGAAGAGTTTCTGCCGGCTGTCTCACCTCATCCAGCACCAAAGGACCCACAGTGGGGAAAAACCCTACGAGTGTGAGGAGTGTGGGAAAAGCTTCAGCCGGAGCTCTCACCTAGCTCAGCACCAGAGGACCCACACAGGTGAGAAGCCTTATGAATGTAACGAATGCGGGCGAGGCTTCAGTGAGAGATCTGATCTCATCAAACACTATCGTGTCCACACGGGGGAAAGACCCTACAAGTGTGATGAGTGTGGGAAGAATTTCAGTCAGAACTCTGATCTCT
>SJXQ01000664.1:81030-166787 GCA_006408695.1 Aepyceros melampus | reverse complement strand
TATAAGAGACACATCGCAGAGCCCACACGGGGGAAAAGCCGTACCACTGTAATGAATGTGGGGAGAATTTCAGCCGCATCTCACACTTGGTTCAGCACCAGAGAACCCACACTGGGGAAAAGCCATATGAATGTAATGCCTGTGGGAAAAGCTTCAGCCGGAGCTCTCACCTCATCACACATCAGAAAATTCACACTGGAGAGAAGCCCTACGAGTGCAACGAGTGTTGGCGAAGCTTTGGTGAAAGGTCGGACCTGATTAAACACCAGAGAACCCACACAGGAGAGAAACCCTATGAATGTGTGCAGTGTGGAAAAGGATTCACCCAGAGCTCCAACCTCATCACACATCAAAGAGTTCATACGGGAGAAAAGCCTTATGAATGTACAGAATGTGAGAAGAGTTTCAGCCGGAGCTCAGCTCTTATTAAACATAAGAGAGTGCACACTGACTAAGTCCTGTAATTATGACTGGGAAATGATTTATTTGAAGGTACAATTGCATTTGATATCAAAGAGCTCTCAAGACTGAAGCTTCTCTTACTGTACTGACTTTCTTTGCTGTGGGTCACCATTTAAAACATCACAGAAGACAAGCCACTTGAAATTCTGACCCATGGCTTTGGGAATATTATTCCCTCTTCCAAAATAGTGATTTGTATTCACCCAATACTAACAAATTATTTTATCAAAATCACAAATAACTGGAAATCTGAAGACCAGGTGATAAATGCTGGTAAATGCTCAGGCCTGGAAATGGAGTAAATCTTTCAAAGTAATTTCTCCCATCCTTGACCCAAAGAGCTATACTAGGAGAAATGTTGAACTGTGATAGGGTGGTCACAGCTGCTTTGGAACAAAACAACCAGAGACTTTACCTGAATTGCCACACCTATTCACTCACCATCATAGTAGCTGGGCACACACATCTTCCCTTCAAAGGGTTTTCTCCTTGAGTTGCTCATGCATTTGTATCTTTCTATCTTCCTGAGAGCAGGATTCTGCACGGTGAAGGCAATGATCATTGCTTTTTCCCTCATTGTTTCTAATTAACTTTTTTTAAAGCTTTCCTCTTTGTGAAAGCTAACAAGATTCAGATTGAAAGGAAAAACGAGACACAGATTTGGGGACCAAGGACTCATCAACTGTGGTGATTTTAGCAAGAGATGCCCACTGTTGTTATTGCCATTGATCAGAATTTTTGAATTTTCTTTGGGGATCACTGTAGGGAATATTGTAGGGAAAATATCTTCAAGGAAAGGTAGGACCATAAATGATGGTGGAGTGTAAGGAGCAAGTGGAATTGACTGGGGAAGGAAGCATAGAGTTCCTTCCCAAGGAATCAGGTCATTTCTGTGTTCTTTCCCCTCTACCCTTTAAGATCAATTCTCCCTATACTGCTAACTCTAGGATTTGATAAGGGCCACATCCCAGTGTTTATCTTAGCTTGCATAAGGGCATGTGTATGTACAGTGAAACGTGTATTCTTTTGTTTTTTCCAATAGCAGAAACTGAATTCACACTGAATTAGCATGCTCTTGGGTGATATTGATCATGTGACAGAAAAACCGACATAACTCCAATGTGAGAAATGTCCTTTTGTTCATTCTTTATGAAAAATATTTAAACACTAGTGCTCTTGTGTGCACTCTCCTGAAAGATCTGTACAGAACCAAGCAGTTGTTTATATGTATTAGTCTTGGAGATAATTACCAAATAGGTTGATTGTCCTAGTCTCAGACTGAATGATCTTCTCTTTGCCCTAGTCACAAGGAATTAATAAACCTAGATAGGAATATATTTCCATTCTCTCAGCTTACAAATTTAAGTGGTTTATGTCAGCGTTGACCCAATTTAAGCCAGTAATGTCCGTTTTCCTTATCTCAGCTCAAATAGGAATTAAGAAATATCCTGAATGTTGATGCTTATCCAAGCATTTGGGGGTGGGAGTGGGAGGGAATCGATGTCTATGAATGGGGGCTAGAGTAAGGAATATTTTGTTCTGAGTCTGCCCCAAATACTGTGCTTTATTGTGAGTATTGTAACATTTGGAAAATTTTGCCATAACTCTTTGGGACTTGGTGTTGAAAGAGCCAGTGGTCTTTCTTGGGTAGTGTACTTTAGTGATTTCCTGTGACCCACTGCCCTGTGTGTCTGCATCCTTTGCAATAACACAGCCTCAGAAGTAACAATGAAATACTCCATGAAGTAGATGTCTTTGTTGGCACTCCTGTTTAAATACAGAATTGGGCAGGGAGCATGTTCTTTGTTCTATACGAAATCTAGCTGTGGGTATTCATATTTTAATTGTTGAATGACTTATATGTTCTTGATGACTAAACTCAAACGTGTCTTTTTCCCATATCAGTGTTGCTGATGGTTTTAATGAATATCAAAATTCTGTTGTTTCTGTGAGCCACTAGGGGCATTAGCTTCAGAGTGGCCAGAGAAGACATCATCTCCATGACCTAATTGTATTTTACCCGCTTTTCCTTCCCTATTATCCTGCCTTACCCCCAGCCTGTTCCTTCTGCTGCTTTTGGCTTCTAAGTGCCCCAGCCTTCTCTCTAGACATGTACACTCCAGCTGGGAAGTTAAAAGGGCAGAGGGCCAGACCAGCTCTATCTCCTCTCTTCCTGCCAGTTGTTGCCCATTTGCTGCATTGAACTTTGTGTAAAGTTATGCATCAGTCTCTCTTTGCTAATGCTTTCTGCATGCCTTCAGCTCCCAAGTCTCTGGCTGCTTCTGCACATACCCTGAACACATTGTGCCTGTTTTCTATGATCGTGGAGAGTGAGTGAACAAGTTAAGTATGTAGCACAGTTTTCCTTCTGGTATTGGTCACAGTTACACTAGTGTCTATCTACATCTGTATTATTCTAACAATAGTCTGTAATTAAAAGTAAAATTTAAAAAATCAAAAAGCGAAGAATTATTTTAGTAATTCAGCACCAATTCACAAAATAGCTTTTCATCGGATTTATTAAAATTGGGCACAATTGGTTTATATTGATGCCTTTGTACAGATGTTCTTGTGGGAATCTGGGAAGTGTCTTCACATATTGGTCAGCCTTTTCGTATTGCCATATTTTGGGGAGATGCAAAAACCTTGGCATTTCCTATGAAGATTAGGCTGATGGCAAACAACATGGAAATATTTGGTATGGGTAACTCATTAACTTTGGGGAAGGAAAACAAAAGCCAAAAAAAAAAAAAAGGAAAAAATGACGGGAGGTCATATTGCTTTAAGGAGATATTTTTGGGTATCTGTTAATACTAAAACAGTTTCTACTAAATTAGTATTAGGATCCCAGAACAGAGAGATGTCTCAAAAATAGTCAGAGGCTCTCAATTCATGACAAAATTTCACAGTCTGCCTAAGGCAGTGATTATTTTCTAGTAGGTTGTGGCCACAATCTTCAAGTTTCTTACAAGTAATTTTATCTTGGGAAGCCTTTTTTTTTTTTTTTTAATGGAAGACCAATTTAGACAGAGGTAGGGAGTAGAAGTGCTTTAAACTGGGGGAAAATACATATATGAAAGAAAAATTTTAATTTACCCTATAGCCAAGACTTGAAAGAGATTTTATAAATTATCAGACTTTTTTGAGGGGGGAGCAGTGGTAAGGGGCTGTGCCACATGGCTTGTGGGATCTTACTTCCCCCACCAGGGATGAAACCTGTGCCCTTGGCAGTGAAAGCTCAGAATCTAACCACTGGATCTCCAGGCAGTTGGCATAAACATTTCTTAAATCTTTTTTTCTCCTTCCTACATGTACAGCATTTTTTATTTCCGGAAAGGAAAGTTCAAAGAAAATGGTAGAGAAATTGACCTGGCACTTCTCCTTCAGGGTATTTAATATGTTAATATTTCACCATTATTCTAATAGAGGCAGATTTCCTTCTCTGAATTTTCTCTAGGTGGCTAGCCCTTGGTTAGGGCTGTGCTTCCAGGCCATTAGGACTCCACTGAGTACATTGAAATGATAATTTGTTAAATGGTTCCATAGTGTTTCAAAGGTTAGTGTTCCTGCTGAAAAAGGAGTTCCTGTGCCTCAGGAGAAACTTACTCTGAAGCATTGGTTAGATACCCATCTCTGTCAGTAGAGGAGTAGCCGACTGGGACCTCCTTATCTCTAGGAGACTTCAAGATAAAAAGGTTGTTAGTGAAAAACAATAGAGGAGTAAAATGGATTGAAGAAAATTACCCTATAATGACCTAAAATGGTTTCATGGTGAATCTCATTGTATTTATCTGTTTTCCTAAATGGTTCATATGCAAAGTCTGTATCATTTTTACCTTCTTCAAAGGTGCTTTTGTTTTTCCCTTTGGGAGAGACTGAGGCTGATGATATCAAAATCTCACTTTGAATTTCATAGCATCCCCTGTGGCTGCCTTGTAGACATCACTTGGAAATTACCCAGGTAGACCTGAAACTGAATCTACCACTTTGTTCTATCACCACCATCACCTTCCACCTGCTCCTCTGTACTTCCAAACTCAGTCATGGTCTAGTCATCCAAGCTAGAAACTTATGTTTCATATTTGAAAACTACTCCTTAAGCCACCCTTCCAAAAGCAATCATGAAAATCAGTTGCATAATTAGCCTTCCAGTCATTACCTTAGTCATAGTCATAAGTTGCTCAGTTGTGTCCCACTCTTTGCGACCCTATGGACTGTAACCTACCGGGCTCTTCCGTCCATGGGATTTTCCAGGCAAGAATACTGGAGTGGGTTGCCATTTCCTTCTCTAGAAGATCTTCCTAACCCAGAGATTAAAGCCAGGTCTCCCACATTGTAGGCAGACACTTTACCGTCTGAGCCACCAGGGAAATCCTGTCATTACCTTGCCACCTCCTAAATATTTCTCAAATCTGTCTACCTGCTTTCTCTATTGCCCTCACTTATCATGTAACCTTGGGCAAGTTACTTAGCTTTTCTGTTCCTTGGATTTCCCATCTGTAAAGTGGTGGGTAATTATACCTACCTCACAGAATTGCAAAGATTAAATGAAATAATAGAGCTCAAAATATTAGTTGCAATTATTTAGACCATCCCCAAGCCACACCCTGCTTACTGAAACAACCTCTTAATGCTGCTGCTGCTAAGTCACTTCAGTCGGTCCGACTCTGTGTGACCCCATAGACGGCAACACACCAGGCTCCCCGTCCCGGGGATTCTCCAGGCAAAAACACTGGAGTGGGTTGCCATTTCCTTCTCCAATGCATGAAAGTGAAAAGTGAAAGTGAAGTCGCTCAGTCGTGTCTGACTCTTCGTGACCCCATGGACTGCAGCCTACCAGGCTCCTCCGTCCATGGGATTTTCCAGGCAAGAGTACTGAAGTGGGGTGCCATTGCCTTCTCCTCTTAATGAGTCTCCTCTATTTTCAACCCCCTTCCAACTATTCTCCCTGCAGCTAGAATGATCTTTCTGAAGGGCAAACCCATTCTTGCCATTCTTCTGCACAAAACTTTCTCATGCTTTCCATTGCCAGTGGCACAGTGTGTGATGTGTGAGGAAGTGAACAAGCTCTGGCCTCTGCTGGCCTCCTGAGCTGCGGTTCTCTGCTCTTTCCCTGCACTTTCAGCACTCTCCAAGCCGCATCTCCTCCTCTCTACTCCTCTGGTCAGCTTCTCCTCATCCTTCAGGTCTCCATGCCTAGCTTGTTCCAGGGAACCTTTCCTGATCCCACAAGACTGGATCAGGTGTTCCTGTTCAGTGTTCCCTGGGTTTATCCCAGTCAAAGCACTTTATTCCTGTTTTGTAAGTGCCTGTTTACTTCTTTGTCTCCTCCACTAGATTTTGATATCCTCTCAGAAATCACTGTGTCTTGCTCACCATTGTATCTTCAGTCCCTAGCAAATGTTTCAGAATAGAGAGGCAACAAACATGTCTTGGATAAATGGAAGGAGTTGATGTATCAATTTCATTCCCTTTAGCAGGACTGGTGACTTCATTTCTGATTTTTCACTACACAAGCCACTCATAAAAGAAAGTCTGTAGAAACGGGAGATATTCTGTCATTGCATATCTGGTAGGGCCTCATGCAAGAGGAAAAAAGGCTCCCAGAGGCTTTGTGGTCCTCTCAAGGTAAAATGAGGATAAAATCACCTACTCTTGAAGGTCAGTATTTGATGAATCATGTCATCTTTGGAGGGTTATCTAGGATTAGACATTATGACAACTTTGGTAAAATGTTGCAAGGCAAGCTCTCAATACAGGGAGCTTGGGCAGGATTCTAAACTCCCACCTGTAGATTTGGCTATTGGTCAGCCTCTGAATTCTCCAAGCTGATAATTCTCCAAGTTGAGCATTATAAACCAGTAGTTGTCAATATTTTGAGGAGGATCCAGATTGCTTTAAGAATCTAATGAAAGTTCTGACTCTTTTGTTTGAGAGTTCTTTATATATTTTGGATAAAGGACTTCCCTGGTGGCACAGGCGGTAAAGCATCTGTCTACAATGCGGGAGACCTGGATTCAATCTTCCCTGGGTTGGGAAGATCCCCTGGAGAAGGAAATGGCAATCCACTCCAGTACTATTACCTGGAAAATCCCATGGACAGAGGAGCCTGGTAGGCTACAGTCCATGGGGTCGCAAAGAGTCAGACACAACTGAGCGACTTCACTTTCCTTTATCAAATACATGATTTGCAAATATTTCTCCTAGTCTTTGACTTTTCATTACCTTAACAACGTCTTTCAAAGAACCAAAGTTTCACATTTTTATGAAGTCCTATGTTCTAATAGGATTTTTACCCACGATTTCCTTTTCTAAGTCTCCATATTGATAGTTCTCAAGTTATAAGACTCAATCTTTGTTTTTTAGACGAGGGAGGAAAGAAGTATGCTTTCTAGATTTCACCTTCATTTGGTTATATCCACTCTATTGGAATTTGGGTTTTAGCCCAGGAGAAGGCAATGGCACCTCACTCCAGTACTCTTGCCTGGAAAATTCCATGGACGGAGGAGCCTGGTAGGCTGCAGTCCATGGGGTCGTGAAGAGTCGGACACGACTGAGCGACTTCACTTTCACTTTTCACTTTCATGAATTGGAGAAGGAAATGGCAACCTACTCCAGTGTTCTTGCCTGGAGAATCCCAGGGACGATGGAGCCTGGTCGGCTGCCATCTATGGGGTTACACAGAGTCAGACACGACTGAAGTACTTAGCAGCAACAGCAATACTGCCATTATACCAGAGCAACAGGACCATCTTTCTGAGCCCTGTATGTTAAAGGGTCCTCCAGCTATACCTTTCCCCATGGGAGCAGAGGCACATGCCATCTAGAGCTCATACTCCTGCCTCCCCTTCTAGATCACCAACTTCAGTTATCTAGGACCTGGACGCCTTTGCCCCGACAGCCCACTTCAAGCCTCTTCCCCAAGTTTGTTCTCTTGAAGGCAAACCAAGCTCCATGTGCGTACCCATAGCCCTTAGTTTGGGAAGATGGGCAGATTAGACCTGCAGCTACACATGTGAACATGAGGGCCCTCCTGGAAGAGGACAAAGCCAGAATAGGAAAAGCAGGGGAACAAGCTTTCATTTGTACTCTAGCTCAAGTCCTAGTCCCAACCTCCAGGCACACAGTGAATCGTTTCCACCAGTGACTTATTAGGAGTCAGAACCTATGATATCCAGATTTCTGAGGTGAGTAATTTGTTGGATGGATGAGTATGCTGTGAGTAGAACCCAGGCACACAAAGAGGAGAAATCTGGTCGGGGTACAAAGGACAGAAGCTAATTCATTTAATAAAAACTTTTTGAGCACCAACAGTATACTTGGTTTAGGACTGAATGAGATGAATGCTCTGCCCTTATTGAACTTGTATTCTGTGGGGGAGATGGACAAAGGCATACATAACATCAGGTGATAACAAATGCAGTAAATAAAAATAAAGGAAGTGGCGTGAAGAGGGACTGCTTTTTCAGAGAAGATAGTCAAGACTCTCTAAAGTGGTGACATTAGAGCAGAGTTCTGAAGGTGTCAATATATCTGGAGGAAAGTGTTCTAAGTTCTTAATTTACTAAAGAGCAAATGTGAGGGGCTGAGGCAGCAGTTGGCATGCTGGAGGAATAACACCAGGTTGGGTGGGTGGAGCTCAGTGAGGAAGGGGGCAAATGATGGGAGATAAAAACCATTTTTAGAGACTAGTTGTGGAGTTCAAAGAACCTCTTAACATCCAAAACACTCACATGCCCAGCAGGTAGTTTAGAATATGAGTTCAGCGCTTAGGACCCAAAAGGGGCAAGCAGGTAAGTAGGAATAGTGATGGGGTTTCCCTGGTGGTCCAGTGGTCAAGAATCCACCTTGCAACACAGGGGACACTCATTCGGTCTCTGGTCTGGGGAGATCCCACATTCCGTGGGGCAACCGAACCTGTGCACCACAACTCCCGAGCTCCTGCTCTAGAGCCTGTGGGTCGCAGTTACTGAAGACTGCATGCTCTATTGCATGCTCCACAGCAAGAGAAGCCACCACAATTAGAAACCCAGGTACCTGAACTAGAGAGTAGCCCCTGCTCGACACAGCTAGAGAAAGTCTGAGCACAGCCACGAACACTCAGCACAGCCAAAAATAAATGTTTTTTAAAATAAAAAAAAATGAGAATAGTATGGAAATGAATAGTGAAAACCACGCACGTGACTGGGGTGGCCCTGATAAGAATGTGAGAACAGCATCAAAGTGGAATCCTGGGAGCACCCATATGTAATGATGGGCAGAGGAGAGGAGTATTACAGAACCCACAGAGAATCAGGAGAGGAGCGTCACAGGGCAAAGGCCATACATTTCTAGATGTTCAAATGTAGTAGATATCTAGTGAGATACTCTATTTGAAACTTTGTAAATGGAAAAACTTTATGCAAACATACCATGTCATATTATTGTTAGTATTAATGATAATTTCAGAGCACTTTCTCCCTTATTCTAATGGATATTTTTTTTCCTATTTTTCTTTTTTAATTTTTTGGCTGTGCCATGCGGCCTGTAGGATCTTAGTTCCCTCACCAGGGATTGAACCCAAGCCCCCCTCCATTGGGAGCTTGAAGGCTTAACCACTGGACCGCCAGAGAAGTCCCTCTAATGGATATTTTAACTTAAGGGTAATGAAACTTTAGCTATAAACGTATTGTCTATTTATAATCAATTCTTAGTATTTTATTACACTCTTAAAAGTTATACCTAGGGAGCAGGACTCACAATCCCTGTGAATTTGATTTGTGTAACAGTATATTTAACTTGCATGTTGGAATATGGGTAACAATACTTAGGATTCTACTGGATTTCAGTTAAAACCTTATAGTAACACTTCCTAGAAGATTTGCCACATATAACTCTTCTGTCTGCTCATAGGGAAGCCTTAAAATAATCAGAAGTCAATGGACCAAATGTTATGTTCAACAGTCTCCTAGAATTTGATTTCTTGAATTTAGGTGGAAGCTGCTACCACCACCGGTGCCAGTCTCTTTACCAGCTGCAGAGTTCAGTGTCAGTGCAAAGATGCACCAAGGTCCTGGTGGTGACTCTCCAGGGAATTCTGCTGTGGGCAAGCGGAACAAATACGTTAAATTCCTCCAAAGACTAAGTGTTCATCACTCTTAAATTGGACCCAGCAATCCTAATTGCCCTTGAAATTTGATTCTTGCTATCTTGAGTTTGATTGAGGGAATGGAAGGCTGGAAAGGAGAGCTCATTTTGCTGTTTTTCCTTTTACTTTTTCTATGTTCCCTCAACAAAACTCCAGGAAAGCAGATAAATCATGGGGGAAAAAAAGTACAAAAAAGAATTTAAAAATCAAAGACTACTAGGAATTCCCAGGTGGTCCAATAGTATGGATTCCATGCTTTCACTGCCTCCATGTTCAATCCCTGGTCTCGGAACTAAGATCCCACAAGCCATGAAATATCACCAAAAGAAAAAAAAAAACAGAGACTACCAACAACAAGTTTGGAAATATGAAGTCTTAGAAAGGTGAAGGTTTAACTTTATTGGTTTTGATTCAATGAATCAAACCAATTATGCTCTAGCTGTGTAGCATGATTGCAAGACTGTAATTTGGACTTACATCATAGTTTGAGCCTCAGCTCTCAGCTGGGAATTAGTTTCTTCATTTGCAAAAGGGAAATGATACCTTTTGCTATTTGCCTCATATATTGTTGTGAACGTTAAATGACATAGCATGGTAGGTGCTTTAAAACTGTTAACTAGTGTTGTGAAGTCTATATAGGTAAACCTCTACGGGAAATTTTCTAACAAAGCTACTCAAATGACTGTTGCTCCTCAATGTTGACATTTTGTGAGGCCACAATTTTGTTCTTTAATACTGTTGTTTCTCAGAACATGTTCAAATTGCATTGAGAAGCCAGTCTTCAAAGGACATAGGAAAATGTTCTCATTATCTTATATCACAGTTTGCTTTTGGCTCTAAATAGTATTTTCTAACGTATTCATCATACTGGGGCTTCCCTGATGACTCCCAGTGGTAAAGAATCTATCTGCAATGCAAGAGATGTAGGTTTGACCCCTGGGTTAGGAAGATCACTTAGAGAAGGAAATGACAACCTAATATTCTTGCCTGGGAAGTCCTATGGACAGAGGATCCTGTCAGGCTACAGTCCATGGGGTCACAAAAGAGTCGGATACGACTTAGCAACTAAATAATGACAACAAATTCATCATATTGACAATGATGGTTCTTTTTTTTTTTTTTTTTTTTGGTTGTGTGAGTAAAAACCAGGCGTGGGCTTTCTCTGGTTGCAGCGAGCAGGGGTTACTCTTAGTTGCGGTGCTCAGGCTTCACATTGCAGTGGCTTCTCTTGTTGCAGAGCACAGGCTCTAGAGCATGGGCTAAGTAGTTGTGGTACATGGGCTTTAGCTACTCTGTGGCATGTGGAATCTACCCAGACCAGGGATTGAACCTGTGTCCCTTGCAGTGACAGGTGGATTCTTAACCGCTGAACCACCAAGGAAGCCAAATGATGGTGTGTGTGTGTGTTTGACTGGTAAAATATCCGTCTCTACAAATGACGAGTCTGCCAACACTAGGACTTCAATCAAAAAGGAGCTTGATGAAGTAGCTCACACCTGTGTTTGAGTCTTAATTCACCTGTGTGCTTTGAGCAAATGTTTTAATCTCTCTGAGCTTTGTTTCCTCAATAAAATGGAATGTTACCAGTCTTTAAGTTTTCGTGTGAGGATCAGCAGCAGCATATATAAAGCACTCAATATACAG
Source organism: Aepyceros melampus (assembly GCA_006408695.1). Classification (NCBI taxonomy): domain Eukaryota; kingdom Metazoa; phylum Chordata; class Mammalia; order Artiodactyla; family Bovidae; genus Aepyceros; species Aepyceros melampus. The sequence goes on along the minus strand of SJXQ01000664.1, from coordinate 155,554 downwards.
CAGTGTTAGTCATTCAGTCGGTCTGACTCTTCGATTCCATGGGCTGTAGCCTGCCAGGCTTCTCTGTCCATGGAAGTCTCCAGGCAACAGTACTGGAGTGGGTAGCCATTTCCTTCTCCAGAGGACCTTCCCGACTCAGGGATTGAACCCAGGTCTCCTGCATTGCAGGCAGATTCTTTACTGTCTGAGCCACCGGGGAAGCCCCAATACATACTAAGAGCTCCATAAATAGCAGTGATTGCTATTTAAAACACTGTTGTCACTAAGATGGAGAAACACTCTTCCTGTTTTAAAACAGTTGGATGAATTTGAGAATTGAAAGGAAGTCGATGGACCAGCTAGGATAATCTTCAAAAGAACAATGTTGCAAAAATGATAAAGCAGGCATGCAGTAAGATCTTGGAGTAAGTTGATTATAAGCTATTGCATGTCAGCCAGATGGCACTTTATTTTTTAAAAGAAGGGTAATCCTAGGAGGTATAAATGAGACACAGTCTTTAGCTCTGGTCAGTCTTGATTGGAGCACTACCATTTTGGAAAATGGCTTAAAATGATAATTATTAAAGTCTGATGGAGGAAATAAACAGTTCTATTTGACAGTGGGAGAATTCCAAGTAGAATTGTTTTCTAACTAGTATTTTCTAACTTATTCCTCATATTGGGGCTTCCCTGAGTAGACACCTCTTGGCACCTAAATGTTAACAAGGGTTGGTTGTTGATATCCTTTCCACTAACATACTATACATGGTATTTCTTCATTTTCCATTTTTCTCTCCTCATTATTACTTTCTATATTGTTTCTTTTTCCTTTCCCCTGGGTGTGACCTTGAACTGTGGCTGAGTTGGCTTCTCATTAGTAGCAAGTGAAGGCATTTTTGAAGAGGCTGAACTGATGTAATCTTGTTTGGAGTCTGAGGAATAGACTATTTCCTTTAGAATCATGAAGGGGACAAGTAAGACAAAGATTAATCTAAGGATCCAATAAAAAGGTTTGATAATTTTAAACATTCTTTGTTACTTCAGGTTGTAAGTAGTAAAAGTCAAGCTTCAGTTTGAGTATTCTGGTGCTCTGTAATTGTTTAAAGAAGAAAAAGCATGTTGTTCATTGACATAGCAGTTAGACCACAGGTTTGTTCTGTGACAGGAAGAGCTGTGGACTGGTCTAGCTGCACCGTGTTACCTCATCTTAAAAAGGTTAGATATATAGCTGGAGCGCTCCCTAGCAATTCATTTTATTATATTTATTTGTATACTTGTTTTGCCTTGTAAACTGGAGTGTAAGCACTTAGAAGACAGCGATTATGGTTATATTTTGTACTTTTACACAGTGATTTATATGTAGAGGGCATATAACAAATATTTGTGTAATATCACATTCATGAATACACACACACATACAATTTTCTTTTGAAATGCAAATCTCAGATGCCCATATTTTCCAAATTTTAAAAAACCAGATCATGGTCTGAAAAGGTGGAGTATACTTAGGACCATACACGTGAGTATTTGACCTCAGGAAATATTGGATGATAGAATCACTTTACTTACAGTATCCAGTCCAGGAGTTTTCATTCTATATTAAATGGAGAAGGGTCTCTGACTGGAATTCACTGGTCCTTCAACTTGAAAGAAAAAAAAATAACTATTTTCGTTAATATACTGCTGAAATTAAGCATTTTTCCTCACTGTGAATACAGGAAACAAACCACAGTTAGCGGTAACTTTCACTCTGTCACCAATAGGAATAACAGATTTTAATATCTCATTCCAGCTGTAGGATTTCTTGAAATCTTTTTGCTTTAAAATTTCAGGAGTTTATCTTACTGCAAGATCTTGATGTTTAAAGAAAAAGAATCAGTTCAGTTCAGTTGCTCAGTCATATCGGACTCTTTGCAACCCCATGAATCGCAGCACGCCAGGCCTCCCTGTCCATCACCAACTCCCGGAATTTACCCAAACTCATGTCCATTGAGTCGGTGATGCCATCCAGCCATCTCATCCTCTATCGTTCCCTTCCCCTCCTGCCCCTAATCCCTCCCAGCATCAGGGTCTTTTCCAATGGGTAACTCTTCGCATCAGGTGACCAAAGTATTGGAGCTTCAGCTTTAGCATCAGTCCTTCCAATGAACACCCAGGACTGATCTCCTTTAGGATGGACTGGTTGGATCTCCTTGCAGTCCAAGGGACTCTCAAGAGTCTTCTCCAACACCACAGTTCAAAAGCATCAATTCTTTGGCACTCAGCTTTCTTCACAGTCCAACTCTCACATCCATACATGACCACTGGAAAAACCATAGTGTTGACTAAATGGACTTTGTTGGCAAAGTAATGTCTCTGCTTTTTAATATGGTATCTAGGTTGGTCATAACTTTCCTTCCAAGGAGTAAGCGTCTTTTAATTTCATGGCTGCAATCACCATCTACAGTGACTTTGGAGCCCCCCAAAATAAAGTCTGACACTGTTTCCACTGTTTCTCCATTTATTTCCCATGAAGTGATGGGACCAGATGCCACGATCTTCATTTTCTGAATGTTGAGCTTTAAGCCAACTTTTTCACTCTCTTCTTTCAGTTTCATCAAGAGGCTTTTCTACTATATCATAAATGTCTTAAATATGTATTTCCTGATTGTATTTCAACATAAAGTTTCTTCTATAATGCGATATATATTACTTTGCTCTTTTAAAAACGCAAAAGATCCAGTTTTACCAGACTGTCAATTGGCACAAAATAGGTTAAGAACCCTCGAGCTAGACGCAGATTTATGTGAAGCTAATAAGGTTTAAACCTCAAAGTCCCTTTACCATCTCCTCCCAGACTCTGTTCCTAAATTTGTATTCATCATTTAATATTATTTTTCTTAAGGACCTTAGCATATACATTTTAATTTGCATTATAAAATAATAATTTATATATTATAAAATTACATAATTATAAAATTGTATTAATCATTTCAAATTATAAAATTAGCATTTTAATTTGCATTATAATTTGCATGAAATGGGCTTCTCTGGTAACTTAGCTGGTTAAAAAGTCTGCCTGCAATGCAGGAGACCCTGGTTCGATTCCTGGGTTGGGAAGATCCCCCGAGGAGGGCATGGCAATCCACTCCAGTATTCTTGCCTGGAGAATCCCCATGGACTGTAGCCGGCCAGACTCCTCTGTCCATGGGGTTGCAAAGAGTCAGACACAACTGAGCAACTAAGAACAAAAGATGTTTGCTCCTTGGAAGCAAGGCTATGACAAACCTGCTGCTAAGTCGCTTCAGTAGTGTCTAACTCTGTGCGACCCCATAGACGGCAGCCCACCAGGCTCCCCCGTCCCCGGGATTCTCCAGGCAGGAACACTGGAGTGGGTTGCTATTTCCTTCTCCAATGCATGGAAGTGAAAAGTGAAAGTGAAGTTGCTCAGTCGTGTCCGACTCTTAGCAACCCCATGGACTGCAGCCCACCAGGCTCCTCAGTCTGAGATTTTCCAGGCAAGAGTACTGGAGTGGGGTGCCATTGCCTTCTCCAATGACAAACCTAGACAGTGTATTATAAAGCCGAGACATCACTTTGCTGACAAGGATCTCTACAGTCAAGTCTATGGTTTTTCCAGTAGTCAGGTAGGGATGTGAAAGTTGAACCAGAGAGAAGGCTGAACACTGAAGAATTGACGCTTTTGCAACGTGGTGCTGGAGAAGACTCTTGAGAGTCCCTTGGACAGCAAGATCAAACCAGTCAATCCTAAAGGAAATCAACCCTGAATATTCATCGGAAGGACTGATGCTGAAGCTCCAACACTTTGGCCACCTGATGAGAAGAACCCATTCTTTGGAAAAGACTTTGATGTTGAGTAACAGTGAAGGCAGGAAAAGGGAGCAACAGAGGATGAAATGGTTGGATGGCCCCACGGACTCAATGTATACGAGTCTGAGCCAACTTGGGGAGATGGTGGAGAGGGAAGCCTGGCTGTGTTGTAGTCCACGGGGTACACAACCAGTTGGACATGGCTTTGCAATAAAATCATTTGCATAAATTTCACACCCCACGCTGAAAAAGTTGGGTTCTCCATGACGTTCACTCCAGTACCGAATGCATAGGTTTTCAACAGCTAATTTTGGTTGATGTTTCCGGGAAATTTAAATTATCCTTGAAGTGTATCTGGAAATCTTTCAGGCCACTGGCTTGGCTTCCTTCTCGCCTGGAGAGGGACACGGCATTGGAGATGGGGAAAGAAGGGCCGTGGGATGAGAGAGGTTCGGACTAAGGCGAGGAACAGGGGACAAACCAGTAGGGGTGGAGGGTGAGAAACGTTTAAGAAAAAAGGGATTTAGCCTCCTTTGGGAATTGGCTCTTTTCCTTGCAGGTTCCTTTGGCTTCGTAGATGCATACACCTGTCCAGTGTTCTTTTGTGAATATGAATTAGCTTCAAACCCCACGCAGAAAGGTCTCAGCTCCGTCATTTGTAGCTAACATGACTTGAGTCAATGCCCACTTGAGCGATTTCCCTCACATCCTGAGCTGCTCCCAAACATGTGTGGAAAGGAGCCAAGGAGGGAGTTTTCTGAGCGCTCCAAAGGATGATTTTTCTCCGCGAAGAAATTCTCCAGCAAAACAGACGAGCCAAACTCCTACAGCGTGCTCTAACTGGAGCCCAGAAAACGACCTAGAGGAGGCCGGGCCGCGTGGCGGTGGGCGTGTCCGGGGGGAACGCCGCGGCGGCTGCTGCTCCAGGGAGGCGGATTACCGGCGCTTAGGCGCCGGTGAAGGGGCGGAAGGGCCCGCGGCCGATGGAGCCGATGCGGCCCTAGGGGGCGGGGTTCCGGGGGCGGCCTCGCGCGGGCGGCAGAAGAGAAGGGACGGGGGAGGGGGCGGGCCTCGGCCTCTCTGGCCCTGAGGCCCCACAGCCTCGCCTACCACTCGTGGCTTCGCCACAGACCCCTTTGTGTTCCTGCCCCCGCCCCGGAGGCGCCCCAGCCGGCGGCGCTGAGTTCTCTCATTGGCTCAGCCGACGGCTTCCGCGATTGGCTTCTGAGCCGTCCGGCGTGGGGCGCCTCTTCTCGCTGCTATTGGTTTTCTGGGCTGCTCGTCAGGCCGCCGCGCGAGGTGATTGCCCGGCCGCTCAGAGTCCCTGGAAGCAGTTCCGGGAACCCCGCGTGCTGCCGGGATCGCGTCTCGGTCCGTGACGGGGGGGGGAGGGGGTGGTGCGCGCGCCATTTCTAGTCGTTTTCAAAGCGCCTCGCGCTGGTTCTCACGGGCCCGGCCACCGGCCCCAGCTCTGCCCTGGTGAGTCTCGCGCCGGCCCGCGGGGGGAGGGGCCGGGAGCCCCGATCCGACCCTACAGGGCCCGGCCCGGGCTCGGCGCCTGCTCCCCAGTTTCGTTTTCGCTCCGAGGCCCCCGGGGTGGGGGTGGGGATGGGCTGGGGGCGGCTTCGGCCTCGTCCGGCGGCTCAGCGGAGGGCCTAGCCGCCGCCGAGGCGCTTCCTCGCCCTCGCTCATCCTCCCCGCTCCCCCGCCGCCCGCCGCCTCCCCTCCGAGCCCAGGCCCGCCGGGCGCCCTCCGCGCGGCCTGCCGGGTCTGCCACGCTTTTCCCGCCTCCGCCCGCCGCTCCACGCGGCCGAGTCGGCCAGTTTCAGTCCCCGCTTTAGATAGACCCCGTCGCCTGTCCCTGCCGGAGCCCGCCTTGCTTCCCGTCTCAGCCGGCCTAGCCGCGCGTGGGGTTTGTTGATGGTCGGGACCGGCATGGGCCGGGGTGGGCCGAGGGCGGGATGCCAACCCGGGTGAGCCGAGCCGGGAGAAAACTTTTGTGTGTGAAGCAGAGGCCGAGAGGCCAGTGTGTGTAGGAAAAAGCCTCCGTTTCCCCTCCCCAGCCGCCCCCCGGCCCCCAGTTCTGCATGCTGCAAGTCGAGATTTGAAGGAAAAAATGACTACTAGAGGCCATGAAACTTAGGCTTCGAGCGGCGCCTGAGATACCCAAGTCTAAATGCCATAGGCGCACTCTTTTGGAAAGGCGATTCTCTTTTTCTTCTGCGATATTGCCAAAATTTTAAGACTCGAAGAAGCCACGGGGATCTTGAAGGGTTCAGCCCCTTCCACACTACCTGTTTCAGATTTTTTGCTGTCCTCCGGAGTCTAAATTTATGTCTCATGAGTCAGTCGTAGGATAAGGGTTGACACTCCTAAGCCATGAGAGAACCGTTAGTTTTCATTTCATTGGATCCTTAAAAGCCGGTCTCTTAAAATGAGAATAATTTTCACGAGATGTTCAGAAAAAAAAAAGTCAGAGAGGGGCTAGTGCCAGATTTCCCAAATTTCCCACAACCCTGATTTTAAATTTCTCCTTTTTGCAAAAAAAAGTTTAGATCAAATAACATCAATCACATTAATATATTTGCTGCATCCAGAAATATGGTTTGGCTGTGTGGCATTGAATTGACACGAGTTTTAAATGGTCATATGACATGAAAGTCTTTTTTTAATATGAGCACATTATATTTGGTTTGAAGAGAGCTTTTTCCTTGATCTGGAAGGTTTTATTTTCTGGACTCTCTTAATAGTTGTACTTTTTTGTTAAAGTTTACAGACATTTTTTGAAAATTTCAACCAATTTCAGAATCAACTTGTAGAGAGCCTTTGCAATGAATGGTAGTCATAAATATTTCTGTCTTGTGCTTAATACACAACTTGTCTTTTTGCTTTACACATACTTTAAAAAAATACCACCTTAACAGATTTTCATTAAACTTTTCTGTTAAAAATTTGCTTTCTTTCCGTGATTGATAGTATTCCCAGGTGCAATACCGCAAGGGTCTTGTGATACTGAGAACTTTTGAGTTCTAATGATCTATCTTATGGTCGTATTTGAGGGTGGGCGAGCATGGAAAACAGCTATATGTTCCCAAAAATATTTTGGACTTGAAGGCTTCTTTGTAGAAGTAGGTTGTACTAATCAGTAAACTATTCATCTTAAACTATAAGTAGTTTCTTTATCAAAAGTGCCAGTTTTGAATGTTTTTGTTTTTGCCAGTTCATCAGAATTTGAGCTTTGCCTTGAGAAACATTTATCCACCCAGAGATTAACCACGGAGTCTGCCTCTATATAGACATTAGTGGGTTACTAAGTCTTAATGTTTTGTAATCATAAGAAGTTATAATACTCTTCATCTCATTTTCAGAGTAACAGTTTGTGCATTTCCTCTCTTCCTGCTTTCTGTTACCTCCTTCTCAGTCTTCTTTTTTCATTAACTTCAACTAAATATCAGTGGACTTTGAAGTTGTTTTAAGTCAGAAAAACTGCACCTGGTGCATTTGCACAGGGTTTTGATAAGCAGTCTGGAAGTGTGGTTATCTTATGTATGGATTTTAGTGCTTTTTAGGAAACTTGTATCTTCTTTATAGCTGTCTAGGTATCTTCAGTTTCATCAGGAAAAGTAGGCTTTTCCTTGAAATCCACCTTCATGTCTTTTATTTCAGTATTTGTTGCAATGTCTTTATTCTGCTGCTTATTATCTTCATCACATCATAATTTCACCACAGACAAATGCACTTTAATTCCCTGTCTTTTGAGGAGCTAGTATAGAGACTGGCCTTGTATGGTTTTATTATTTAATCTTTCTTCAGAGAGTTGATCCATTTCAGCATTACATAAAAGTTGAACACCCAAAATGATTTGGGTAGGTAAATCTGAGACATCTGACCTAAGTTGAAAAAGAAGCAACCGTAACTATAGCTCACTTTTTATTTTATGTGGACTTAAAACAATCATTTAGCTTTTAAACCTGGTCATTTTTTCTTTTAAATCTGTGAATGGGAATAGCAAATTAATTTTAGAACAAAAATTAATGTCAAGCTTTGTTTTGTAAGTTAGGTGGAGAAAACCCAAACCAGCAGCATGTTGAACTAGAGACAACAGGGCATTTATTTCACACCTATGTTGGATTTGAAGTAGAGCTAGTAAAGTTTGAAAGTCCTTGAACCTTAAGTTGTCTGTGGGTGTTCATTCTGTTTTTAAACCAGACTTTTTAAAACTGTTTAAGAATTGAGAGCTGAGAGGCTTTTTAGAATTTTGTGATGATCTGTTGATAAGCTCATCAGGACACAACTGCTGCTTTTGTTAGTGATTCTACCTTAAATAAATTCAAGCTTTTATCTAACCTAGTGTACATGAAGTTCCTTAAAGATTCAACACTTCCATGTACATTTCCCATGGTTTTAAGAATTATCGCAAATTTAGGTCAGATACATCAGAAAAGCCATCAGAAGTAATATTTCGATAGAGGTTATTAGCAGCATGTATACAAATTAGATAAATCATGCATTGTCCTACAAACTAGTTATTTCTGGCTTAATGTAATATAGCTCCTGAATTTTTTCCAGCAGCATAATAAAATGGCTAATCAGGTGAATGGTAATGCGGTACAGTTAAAAGAAGAGGAAGAACCAATGGATACTTCCAGTGTAAATCACACAGAACACTACAAGACACTGATAGAGGCAGGCCTCCCTCAGAAGGTGGCAGAAAGACTTGATGAAATATTTCAGACAGGTATAATATACATTTCTTGTTTCTGACTGGTTATGAAAGTGAGGGCAAACCACTTTGAATTTTATAGATTTTTTAAGGTTAAATATTACTTATTGTTTCTGATCTATGTAGAGCTGAATGTTACTTTCCCTTCATTGAGGGCATGTTGGGTTTGACTTTGATATTCTTATTTCATTATTTTGAAGCCTTAGTGTTGAATATGCAGTCTGAGTTGTTTCAGAACAGTACATCAATTTGTCTTAGATTTACCATCAATTAAAATGTGTTTCAGCATATCAAATTTTACATTTTTTCCTTAATCTAAATCAGTCGTCATTTTGCTTTTACTTTTCTACCTTTAGCTTCTTAAAGTGATTGTTAAAATAGCTTAGGTCTTATTAGGTGGCATAATAAGAGGACTAGTTAGATGGTATTGTCTGAAATGATAATAAAATGTCAGACTCCTTGAGAGTTTGTGGCCTGTCCAGTTTGTAACATTCAGAAATCTACAACTCTCAGTAATTTGGAAGTGTTTGGTTTGTAACAGCTGTGTTTTTTTTTTTTAAATCTAGAATCCCATGGTTAAGTGCTTAAGCAAATTTGAACATTTTAATATGGTGGTTGTAAGTGGTTTGAAGTTCTAAAGAGGGAGAGAAATCTATATACCATTAGAGAGCATTGTTCATAAATAAATATGTCCTCCCCCTTTGGGCCATTAGATGGAAGTGTTCTTCCTCTGTGTTTTGTGTGCCTGTCCAGATTCTGGGAGAGAGAATGGAATTGTCTCACAAACTGTGTCTTAAGTACTGTAGTAACAAATAACTGTTTTTTTGTCCTTATTTATTTATTTATTTATTTTTAAATCCAAGAAGCTCAAGCTAAAGCTCATTTAGACACTAAAATGACTTCTCAGACTGACTCCTGGGTGATGGTTCCTTTGAAAATCAGTGCTCAGAAACTTTCTTTGATGTTCTGCCACAGAGAATTGGCAGTGATCTGCTTTGAGATGCTCTCTTGTAGAGTGTTTTGTTATTGATAAGAGGTTGATGGCTTGGGTGTAGGGTTGGATTGACAGAATGGATTGATGGGTATCCTGAGTTGTGACTTTGGGTGGTGATATGGAATAGTCAAGTAAGGAAATGCCAGTTATTTTGGCATGCTCATTTTGAGCTCTTAAATCATGGCGTCTTTTTTTTTTTTTAAGTAACTTTGCAAGTGATATTATGGAATAAAGTTCTTTTTGGCTTTACCAAAATGGAGTCACTTTTGATGTTAGTTCATATGGACTTGGGGCTTTTAATCTGCCAAATATTTCCATTTTACTTTGGATCAATTCTGAAATATATTCAGAAATATAAAATTTAACAGACTTAAATTATATTTAAACATAGTAGATGTTCTGTGTAGTTAAATATACTATATATAGAATGCAGTGCATATATTTTCTATATACTTTGTAAGTCCATAGTAAAGTCCTTTTATGCCATTTGAAAAAATTGTCATTGTTGACAGTGTTGTTAATGCTACAGCATCTTTTAAAATCTCAGTGTGACACTTGTGAAGAACAAAACAATGCCTTAAAATATGACTTTTCAGAATTGATTAATCAAGCTGCACTTGCATTTATAGGAAAAATTTAAAATTTAATGTAAAATACGCCTTTCCACATTCTGACTGCAGCAAAGTAGATGCTCAAAACAAATGAAATTCCATTTTATCTTTGGTGCTAAGGAGGAAAGCCTTTGACACTTTTTGGAGAGTGGGAAGAATTATTTAGCAAAAATAATTCATTTTTTCCCCCACTTCTTGGGTGGTTAGCAACAACTCCAGCAGTCCATATAATTTGAAGGTTGATTCTTGGGAAATACAGTGTGTGTGTGTTTTTTTTTTTTTTTTTTAAATCACGCTAACATAAAACAGAACTTACTATTTTAAATGCTTAATCTGTAGTACAGTGTGTATGTACATCAGATTTAACTTTCAAGATTTAAACATTTTGGAGAGTGGGAAATGGGGTTAGAATTTTTTTTGTGTGGGATGTGGGGATTGAAATTTATGTTTATAGGTATTAACATTGTGTCTTTTGTTTTCATATTTGTACTCTTGATCTTTCTATATAGTATTTATATAGCTGACCTATATGCGTATAGTTGAATGAAAATGTAGTTAGTGATAGTATTGAATATAGCAGTTCTCGATGAACATTGATAGCACTCTTTAGACTATCCTCTTTGTTGCAATAATGTTACCTGTTTTCAATTTAATTTTTAGGATTGGTAGCTTATGTCGATCTTGATGAAAGAGCAATTGATGCTCTCAGGGAATTTAATGAAGAAGGAGCTCTCTCTGTACTACAGCAGTTCAAGGAAAGTGACTTATCACATGTTCAGGTAAGGACATTATCCAAAAAAGTCTTTGAGCAACTAATGATCTGAAATTATTTTACTATTACTTTTTTTTCTGTGGATAAGTGGTATATTTTATTTGTGACTACTTCTGCTTCTTTAAAAAAAAAATTAGCTTAAAAAAATCTACATGGCAAAAAGTTTCAGAAACGCACATGTAAAGTAAAAGTCTCCCACTTCTTGTGACATTTTCAGATTATGTGAAACTGTTTTGTTATCTTGGAGGGAAATAGTGTAGATAGGAGGAATAGTTTCAGGACATCTGGCAAAAGTAGCCCAGCTGTGTTTAAATATCAGCAAATGGACGACTGTTTTGCCAGTGCTGAGGGTAAGCTCCCCAGAGGCCTTGTAGTCTTACGTGCTGTCAGTTCCAGTCTCTGGCACGTAGCAACCACTCATCAAGTATTTGTTGAGTTAAGAAATGAGTAAATATTCTGTTTAAATTCTGTTCTTCTGAAATTTAATTGTAAATTTGACCCTTCAACAATTCGTGGTAATTATTTTTCATTGAATTACTTGGCTGTTCTAGAACAAAAGTGCATTTTTATGTGGAGTTATGAAGACCTACAGGCAAAGGGAGAAGCAGGGGAGCAAGGTGCAAGAGTCCACAAAGGGACCTGATGAAGCAAAGATCAAGGTAAAACTTGAGTTGAGTAGTTGTAATGAAATGTAATCGTGAGATCAGATGCTCTAGAAATATTTATTTCTTTGGATGGGTCAGGTCTTGGTGGTGGCGCGAGGGATCTTCCTTGCAGGATGTGGGGTCTTGTGTTTCGGTGCAAGGGCTTCTCTGCAGTTGCAGTGCTCTGACATAGAGTACCTAATGCCTGGACTGTAGGGAGACCAGTATAACTGTGAGCCATTATTGTTACCGTTGTTATTATTTAGATAAACTGAAAGGAAAATACAGGGCTTTTAGTAAGACTAGTGAACCTCATACTTTAGTTAAATGGATATTGGTGTTTTGCTGTAGTGATAGACTTTTCCATTTGAAATAGTTAATGTTGAAGTTTGTATAGTTCCATCATGTTTTAGACAAATACAACTTACAGTTTTTACTCCTTTGTACCTTTTTTTCTCATGTGGAAAATGGCACACTCCCATTCTTATATATTAAATAATAGGAGAGAACTTTATTTGCTATAATCGTTATTTTTTTTTAAACTTACTGCTGCTGTTCATAGAACAGGTCTATGTTATTTCCCTAAAACTGTCTGTCTGCTCGTGAGAAGGTGCATATTGTGTATGTAATATGTGTATACTACAGATTATACAAGTAATGGATAATATACATGTTTTGTGTCAGTGGTATAAGAATGGAGGATCTAAGATAACTGCTATCCCAGGGTTATCCAGATACATTTTTTAAAACTTTGAATTTGATGTCGTCTAAAATTTCTTGTTGCTCCAACATTCTGTGATTTTTAAAAACCTGAAGTGTAAAATCCTCCCATTCCTAGATAGATTGCCTTTCTTTTTTTCCATTGTGTCTTTGTTTTATAGGCCTTTCATATGAACACAAACCCTTAAGGGCAAGGACAGTATCTTCTTTTCTATGATTCCTCTTAATAATGTTGTGAGGAAGGTTGGAAATCAGGAAACAGTTTATTTTTTGAAACCTGAGAGTATATTCATTTGGTAATTGCCAAGTATTTTGAGTCTGTGCTATATGGGAAATGATTTGGTTCTTACGAAGCTTATGGTAGAGGAGTACAAAACAACAGGATCAATCAAAGTTTAAATTATTTGAGTACAATAGAAAGTCAGAATAGGATGATGTGAGAAACAGTAAATAAGAGTAGCTGCCCAAAAGAGCTAGGACGTCTGATTTCTTCTTGTTTTTAAGGATAGAGAATATTTTATTTGAAAAGAATCACTTGTGGATGTAAGTATGGTATGTAAAGGGAACAAATAAGGAAAAAATCTGACATAGAGGGGATATAAAAGGCATGCTGTGGTATGTAAGTATGAACAGATAGCTTGGGGTCAGCTTACGTCGAAGTGTTATTAATCCTTGCCCCTTTTTTTTCTCATTAAAAATAGATGATGTGTGCTCAGAGACTTAATTTGCTTATAACTCTTTCCATTAAATGTCTGGAAAGGAGAAATAAAAATCTATGCATGTGAGAAGAACTAGTGTGAATTCTGTGATTTTTTTTTTTTTTTCTTTTTTTCTCCCTCGACTAAAATACCTAAAATGTTGGGGTACCTTTTGGAAAAGATTTATAGTTTTATTTGTGTGTGTATTTGTATATTTAACATTCAGGTATTAACAGTTGTGTATAATTATCTTTAGGCCTTGCTTGAAAGGACCGGTTATACCTTGGATGTAACCACAGGACAGAGGAAGTATGGTGGTCCTCCCCCAGACAGTGTGTACTCTGGTGTGCAACCTGAATTGGAACAGAAGTAAGTGTTCTTCAGCCATTTGCTGAAATCTTTCCAGTTTGTAAATACTTCTATCTATTGTATGATGGGAAAAATAGTGTCCATTTTTTTCGAAGAGTAGCCATAACTTTTGTTTTGCTATCCATCTGTATTTTGCTGCCATCGTAAGTAGGGATAATCCTGTGAATGGTAGATACCTAGACACTTTGTAAAAGTATGTATAGAGTTCTTGAAACTGGTAGCTAGGACTCTGCAACTAGCGACACACCATTTTAGGTCCTTGGGATGAGGTTATTAAGGAGAAGCAATTGCTTTATTCTGTTTTTCTTTTATGTCAAAATGGCGCTTGTCATCTCTCCTTGACCTTCTCCTCCATCACATAGAAGATACTTAGTGTTTACAGAGAGATTTATTGAAGGGAATGGGTTGCACAAGGGAAGGATGTAGAATCAGATAAAAGGTTGACCATGTTGGTCTATACTTGAAAAAAGAGGGAGTCCCTTCTCCATCTGTGTGTTGATGAGGGTTTCTTCATATGCCTTTATGTTAGACTATTCTGATCCTTTAAATGGAGAACACTGAATGCCAAAAGATAAGTCCTGTCATTGCAGGCCTCTTTTCTGATTTAATGTCTCCATTGTCTTTTTAGTGCCTAGCATGATGCCGGGAGTATAGTAGGACAGATAATTGGTGGTTATGGTTTTTTTTCTTTGAATACTGTAATCATGACTTCATAACTTAAAATTAGATTAAATGATAACCTTACAGGATTTTCTTTAGAACAAAGTGAAGGGGGTAGATCCTTAAGTGATGGTGTCAGTTGAAATATTTAGATGGTATTATTATGTATCTCCTACTTATTAGAATTTTAAGAAATTCTAAAATTTTACTCAAACATTATCAATGACACCCTTCTGAGTGCTGAAATTTAACTTTCGAGGTAGCCCAAAGCACAGTTTGTTATTTCTAGTTTGTGAGTATGTAAATAAAGACATCACCATTTAATGTAGCTTTTTAGATCTATATCAGGCTAATTTTAATTATGTTCTCTGTATGTAAATGTACATTTATTGGTTGTTGTTCCCTGAGCTTCTTTTATGCATTATTATAGTTATTCTGTTTCTTAATATTTAACATTATTAAAAGGACTCTAGACCTTTTTATTTTTTGATACCTGAGTCAGGTACATATGCTTGTTTTTCAGTTTCAAAAAAACTACTGTAAATTACTTACTGCCCTATAATTATTGATGGAGTTGGGATTGGGACTCTAAGCCGCCTACATTCCTTACAGGAGAAAGTGTCATTGAAACATAACCTACTCGCTGTTGTCCTCTCATTAATTCCCTGACACCATACTTTAATGTTCTACTTATGTTGTGAACCCTTTCAAATCTACATTTGTATTTCATTTTTAAAGAATATGGAGGGACTTCCCTGGTACTCCAGTGTAAGTTAAGGATGTGCTCCCATTGCAGGGGGCATGGGTTCAATCCCTGGTTGGGGAACTGAGATCTTCATGCCACATGGTGTGGCCAGAAAATAAACAGTATGGAAATATAACTCAGCTTTCTTACAGGGACTCCTGGACTGTATGCATTTTTTTTTCTAATGGTTTTAAATTTGCACCTAAGCCCTCATGTAAAGTGAATGAAAAAATGGAATTGTTCCTTTGCCTTTTTCTTGTTCCTGAGACAAGTTGAAACACCTCCAAGAGGGGAATACATTTTGAAAAAGTTATCAATAATATACCATTCATCGTATGATACCCTTATCGATTACTGTTACACTTTCTTAGTTTTGTTTCTTTGACTAATTATAAAATCCTTAGAAATAAAAGTTTTCTCATACAGTTTTGTTCTAGACAGTGCCCAATATAGCCTACTGTAAAATTGGTTGTATCTATTTTATAATTAATCAAAAAATTTTTTTTATCCCATTAGGTAGGTTCATTAATGAGCTCTTTAATGGAGACTTGTTTTATCTTTGCTTTTTGTAGATAAGGGACTGGTGTGCTGCAGTCCATGGGGTCGCAAAGAATCAGACACTACTAGTGACTGAACTGAAGTGATGCAGATAGGGAGAGATTTGCTAGTACTTTTAAGATTTCACTGGAAGTTCTTCATTTAATAAACTGTTCTGAGTACTCAGTTAAAAACAATTTCTATGTTAAATGTAAAATTTGTTTCAGTTCAATTCAGTTCAGTCATTCAGTCATATCCAACTCTTTGCAACCCCGTGGACTTCCCTGTCCATCACCAACTTCCGGGAGCTTGCTCAATCTCATGTCCACTGAGTCAGTGACGCCATCCAGCCATCTCATTATTTAATTATTTTGACAGTGTGTAAACCAAGTATGATGTTTCTAAGCATCACTTCAACCAACATGTATTTGGCATACCTATATTCTGCCAGACCCTGCCTCAGTGCTGGGTATTTATTTCTAGATAATCAACAATACATGGTCCTGCCTTTGAAGAGGAATCAGACACACACACTCAGTCAGTCAGTTCAGTCACTCAGTCATGTCCAACTCTTTGCAACCCCGTGAACTGCAGCACGCCAGGTCTCTCTGTCCATCACCAACTCCCGGAGTTTCCTCAAACTCATGTCCATTGAGTCGGTAATGCCATCCAACCATCTTATCTTTGGTCCTCCCCTTCTCCTCCTGCCTTCAATCTTTCCCAGCATCAGGGTCTTTTCCAATGAGTCAGTTCTTCACAGCAGGTGGCCGAAGTATTGGAGTTTCAGCTTCAGCGTCTGTCCTTCCAGTGAATATTCAGGACTGATTTCCTTTAGGATTGACTGGTTTGATCTCTTTGCAGATTATCTATTGCAGTCCCTCTGTAGGAGAAAGGTGTGTTTTTCTTTATGTTAGTTATCATTATGTGCAGCAGATATGGTTGCAGCAAAAATCCCTATGTGAGATTACCATCCTAAAGCACTCCTGTCAAGCAATTTGTTGCAACAAAGTTGCAGTGTAAGATTTTGGATTCCTCCCTTAAGTTCAGATTTCATGAGATTTGGCCCATACTTGCTGAAGATTAAAGTTTTGAAAATTAGGAGGCTTTTAAATATTGGGTTGATGATAGATTTAGTAAAGTAATTGGTTTTAATTGATATCACTTTTGATGCTCCAAGTTTTGGAGTTTTCTTTTATGGCTCATTACAGTTACTAAAAATTACTACCAGCTCTTGATTGAGGAAGTTGAAATTAGGGTCAGTGCCTGATACTGACAGTATTGAAAGTAAGTTACGAGAAGACAGTGAAGTTTTATCTTTGGATAAAATCTACTGTAAATTAACCCTATGGTGAATACTCATTAATGGACCTTGTTGCTAAGCATTGACCTTGAGATGAGAAATAAACAAGAATGTTAATACCAGTTTTGAAATGTTTTTTTTTTAGTGTGTCTTGGCTCTCAGACCTAGTATGGCTATAGTATTTTTGTATCCTTTTTTTCCCTTTTTATTTCAGTTTTATTGAGAAATACTTGACATACAGCACTATATAAGTTTAAGGTGTACAGCATAATGGTTTGACTTAAATATATCATGAAATGATGACCACACTAAGTTTAGCAGGCATCCATCACCTCATAAAATTAAAGAAACAGAAAAAAATAATGATTTTTCCTTGTGATGAGAACTCAGGATTTACTGTTAGCAACTTATATAACATACAGCAGTGTTATTATATGTATCATGTTGTACATTACATCCCTAGTTTTAACTGGAAGTTTGTACCCTTTAACTACTTTCATCCAGATCCTTCTCTTCCCAACCCCACCTCTGGTAACCACAGATTGATCTTTTTTTGTGTGAGTTTGTTTCTCTCTTTGTTTTTGAAGTTCAGTTGACCTTCAACACTGTGTTAGTTCCAGGTACACTGCATAGTGATTTAATACTTCTCTAGTTTGAAAGTGATCTCCATAAGTGTAGTTACTATGTGTCACAGTACCTTTCTGTTCTTCAGCTGGTTTTGTAAAACTCTATTTCACTGACAGAAATGTAATCTCCATGCAGATCATCTCTATATATTGATAATAAACTCTTTATGTTGGACTTAACTCTTTGTTTTATTAGCTAGTTGAAGGTTAAAAAGAAACAGGGTGTTTAACGGACCTATAAGTATATGACTGTAACATTTGATTTGCATTATATATAAAGAAAAGCTTCTCTGCACAAATGGCAAATAGAAGCTGGATATTGGAACAGCCGTTGTAGATGATCAGAAGACACTTTTGATCTGCCTGGTTACTTCTGTCGATTCCTTCCAGAGTCTTTGGGGCTTCCTCTGTTACTGTTGAAGGAATCAGTGGGTAGACAACAGCCAAAACTTGTTCAAAACCTTAAAGTCTAATGAGTAAAGGAAAAATAGTTGTTAGGGTATTCACTGGATTCTCTTGGTTCTGGTGGGGAGGGTTAACCTGCACATGACTGAGTGTTTACTCTGGACAGCTCATATGGAGCCAGAATGGCTCAGGGATCAACACGGCAGTGAAAGGAAAACATTCATATTACATTTCAGTTCATTAAAAACTGAGCTTAAAAAACTTTTAAAAAGAGGGCTGCTTAGTTAGTTATTGAATACTATCTATTTTTCAGCCTTTTAAAGTTCTTTTAAAGTCCTAAGTTAAACTGATCTTGAAATGAGACCATCTTCTGTTTCTCAAGCAAATCAGTGTTTTTGGCCTGTTTCTTCATGCACCCCAGTGAATACAACATTGGGCATAGGTTTGTTGATGTTTCTTTTATTTTTGTTTATATATTTATTTTTGGCCACGCCATGTGCGACATATGGGATCTTAGTTCCCTGATCAAGGAACAACTCCTTACCCCTTGGAGTGGAAGCTCAGAATGCTAACCACTGGACTGCCAGGAAATTCCTTGATATTTCTAAAATAGAACAGTATTCTTATGGAAAAGCTGTAACGTCAGGTGCACTTCTAACATTCGTATGATCATGTAGAGTACAAGGAGCTTACTGTTACGAATTCTTTCTAATCAATCAATTGCTTTTCCTGAAAATACAAGATCTTTTCAAGTATGCTTAATGAAGTAAAGCTGCATGGTTCTGAAAATATATACACGTGTTAATAAAGTAGTATAATAATCGACACTTAGATTCCTCATTTATCTGTGTTCAAGTGTATATTTTTTAAAATATTTGTTTATTTATTTTTGTCTGCACCGAGTCTTAGTTGCAGCACGCAGGATTTTCCTTGTAGTGTGTAGGCTTTTCTCCAGTTGTGCACAGGCTCCATCCAGAGAGCCGACTCAGTAATTACTGAATGTGGTCTTGGGGAGCTTAGTTCCCTGACTAGGAATCAAACCCATGTCCCCTGCAGTGGAAGGCGGATTCTCAGCCACTAGGGAAGACCCTCATGGGTGTTCTC
This sequence comes from Aepyceros melampus, assembly GCA_006408695.1. Lineage (NCBI taxonomy): Eukaryota > Metazoa > Chordata > Mammalia > Artiodactyla > Bovidae > Aepyceros > Aepyceros melampus. The sequence continues at coordinate 136,857 of SJXQ01000664.1, read as the reverse complement.
ATAGTGCCACTGTGTGTGCTGTCTTTGCTTTTGCATGCATTTGTAATGGGTAGGGAGATAATACGGATGCTGAATGGTGTAATTATGAATCATCACTGCATCATAATAGAAACAATATAAAGCAGAATTTACTTCCCAGGACAGTTTTAAAATATTCAAGTAACAAATATCCTCAAATATAAAGATATTCTAACCAGGCTAGACTTAGGTGTGGCCAGAGCCTAGCAACACTAAAAAATATATTTCAGAATTAATACCAATTACTCTTGTGTTCACAACAAACTGTTTAAAATTCTTAAAGAGCTGGGAATACCAGACTACCTGACCTGCCTCCTGAGAAATTTGTATGCATGTCAAGAAGCAACAGTTAGAACTGGATATGGAACAACAGGCTGGTTCCAAATTGGGAAAGGAGTACGTCAAGTCTGTATATTGTCCCCCTGCTTATTTAACTTACATGCAGAGTACATCATGAGAAATGCTGGACTGGATGAAGCACAAGTTAGAATCAAGACTTCCAAGAGAAATATCAGTAACCTCAGATATGCAGATGACACCATCTTTATGGCAGAAAGAGAAGAAAAACTAAAGACCCTCTTGAGGAAGGTGAAAGAGGAGAGTGAAAAAGTTGTCTTAAAACTCAACATTCAGAAAGCTAAGATCATAGCATCTAGTCCCATCACTTCATGGCAAACAGATGGAGAAACAGTGAGAGACTTTATTTTTGGGGGTTCCAAAATCCTCTAGATGGTGAGTGCAGCCATGAAATTAAAAGACCCTTGCTCCTTGGAAGAAAAGCTCTGACCAACCTAGACAACATGTTAAAAAGCAGACATGACTTTGCCAACAAAAGTCCATCTAGTCAAAGCTTCATTTTTCCAGTAGTCAAGTATGGATGTGAGAGTTGGACTATAAAGAAAGCTGAGGGTTGAAGAATTGATGCTTTTGAATTGTGGTGTTGGAGAAGACTTGAGAATCCCTTGGACTGCAAGGAGATCTAGCTAGTCCATCCTCAAGGAAATCAATTCTGAATATTCATTGGAAGGATGGATGCTAAAGCTCCAATACTTTGGCCACCTGATGTGAAAAACTGACTCCTTGGAAAAGACCCTGATGCTGGGAAAGACTGAAGGCAGGAAAAGAAGGGGACGACAGAGGATGAGATGGTTGGACAGTATCACCGACTCAATAGACATGAGTTTGAGTAAGCTCCAGGAGTTGGTGATGGACAGGGAAGCTTGGCGTGCTGCAGTCCATGGGGTCTCAGAGTCGAACACAGCTGAGCAACTGAACTAAACTGCTCTTGTGTATTTTTTGTCTCAGGATGCCTTTTATCAGTAGTTTTTTTTTTAAGTGCTGTGCCCTGTTAGTCAGTGCTAATATATAGAGTTGTGAATGCTGTAGGGTGATACAACTGAAACTAATGAGAAGTGGTCAGATTCTGGATAATTGGAGTGTATATCTTAAGAATTATTGATGAGTTGGATACGGAGACATGAGAGAAAGGAGCAGAGGATGGCTTTAAGTCTTAGGACCTGAGCAGTTAGAAGAATGTAGTTGCCACTTCCTAAAATGAGGAAGGCTGTAAAGAAGATCAGATTCAGTTCAGTTGAGTCGCTCAGTCGTGTCCGACTCTTTGCGACCCCATGAATCGCAGCACACCAGGCCTCCCTGTCCATCACTATCTCCCGGAGTTCACCCAGACCCACACCCATGGAGATAGTGACGCCATCCAACCATCCCATCCTTGGTCGTCCCCTTCTCTCCTGCACCTAATCCCTTCCAGCATCAGAGTCTTCCCCAATGAGTCAACTCTTCGCATGAGGTGGCCAAAGTACTGGAGCTTCAGCTTCAGCATCATTCCTTCCAAAGAAAGGTAATAGTTCAGTTTTGGACATGTATGAGTTAGAGGTCTCTTAGTCATCCAAATGGAGCTGTTGAGTGAGCTGTTGCTTATGTGAGCTTGGAGTTCATAGGAGAGTTTTGACTGGTGATCATAAATGTGGGAGGCATAAGTATCTAAGATGATGGTGTTTTAAAACCATGTTTGGATGTGGTCACCATGGAAGTGTATATAGCTAGAGAAAAATTTTAAGATCTGATTCCTTCAGCACCTCAACATTTAGAGAGAGGGGGAGATGAAAAGGAACTAGCAAAGGGGACTAAGAGGAAGGAGCCAATGAAGGGGCTTCCCTGATGCCCCAGTGGTTAAGAATCCCCCTTCCAGTGCAGGGGATTGGGTGTGATCCCTAGTCTCAGAACTAAGATCCACACATGCTGAGGAGGGCTACTGAGTCTGTGCACTCGAGCCTGCGTGCCAAAACAAAGACTCAATGCAGCCAAATAAATAAATTTTTAAAAGAGAGCCAATGAGATAAGAAAAACCGGGAGTGTGGTGTCCCAGAGGTCAAGTGAAGAAAGTATTCACAGAAGGAAGGTCAGTTATATCAAACTTCCCAAGTAAGATGAGGACTAAGAATTGACATTTGATTGTGATAGCATAAATGTTGTTAGTGACTTTGACTGGAGTGGTGACAAAAGCCAGATTGGAAAAGATTCAAGACTAAGGAGATGAGCAGATTTGAGGCATTAAGAATATTACAGCTCTTCTGAGCAATTTTGCTACAAAGGGTAGCAGAGAAATGGGACAATAGTTAGAAGGTTTATAGTCAAGATATATTTTTATTTTAATTGAAATTTTAAAGAAAAGGGACTTCCCAGGTGGTCCAGTGCCTAAGACTCTGCATTCCCAATGCCAGGGGCTTGAGTTCAGTCCCTGGTCAGGAACTATTAAATCCCACATGCTGCAACGGAGAGTCTGCCTGCCGTAACTAAGACCCTGTATAGCCAAATAAATAAATATTTTTAAAAAATAAAATTTAAGGGAGAGATTGTAATATATTTTGTGCTGATGGAAATGATCCATGTATAAAGGAGGAAATCGATGATAAAATTGTTGTCAGATCAAGAGTCCTTGAGTAGGACAGAAGGGAGGGAATCTAGTGTATAAGTCAAAAGTATGAGATAGATGTTCATACATGTATTTACTCAACGATGAGCAGCTATTATGACCCTGGCACTGCGTCCAATACTGGGAATAAAATGAGGAGCAAGATGTGGGCTCTCTGCTTACGTGGAAGCTCAATGCTCTTGCTGATGTTACTCCCAGATGAGAATCTTGAGACTTGCTGATTTAGAAGCTCGTTCACGGTAACGGGAATGTAGATTTGAATCCAGCATAGCTTAAAACTCACTGTTGCTCACATTCTCCCTGCCTTTAAGCTTTCACCCTACTACACCGAGCCACCATCATCTCTTGCCCTGTTCACCTGACTGGTCAGCCTGTTTTTCCTTATGATCCACATTCTACCCTGCTGCCAGTCTTATTTCTTTTAGGACATAAGTAATACCTGGTTATTTGTCTGCTCAAGAGTCCTCTTCACGTCCTGCTGACATGTTTGGAATAAAACTCTTAAGCTTCTGACTGTGGTCTAACTTCACCTGGTTCTCATTTTCTCTTGGGCGTCCCTGTCTCCTGTGTGGCCCTCTTCTTTACTCTCTGGCCTCCCTGCTGTTCTTCAGATCCATCAGTTGTACTCGATGTCTTTCTGTACTTGTTCTATCCCTGTGGAACGCCCTTTCCTCGTACTTGTAGTTTATTTTCTCTCTCAGGTCTTAGTTCAAATTTGTCTTCTCAGGGAGGCCCTCCTGCTTAAAATATAACCTCTTCTTCATTTATCCCTTTTCTTTGCTTTTGTCTTATAATTTCCTCCTGAAATTGTATTGTCTTTTAAACTGTCTGTCTCTTCAGTAGAATGTAAGCTTCATGAACATCTAGACCTGTCTGTGGCGTTCACTCATCTCTAGAGTGTAGAAAAAATACATGGCATATGAGTCCACGCCTCATGAAAGGTTTCGACAAGTTCTGTGAATAGGGAGGGAGCTAGTTGCCTGCACTGGAGCAGCTTCACGCTGGCATTTTATTTCTTTATGGATTTGTGGCTGTGCTGGGTCTTGGTTGCTGCGCGTGGACTTCGTTAGTTGCAGAGAGCGGCAGCTGCTCTGTAGTTGTGGTACTCGGGCTCCTCATTGTCGGGGCTTCTTTGGCTGTGGAGCAAGGGCTCTAGGTGTACTGGCTTCAGTAGTTGGAGCTCATAGGCTCTCGAGCGTTGGCTTCAGGAGTTGCTGGACATGGGCTTAATTGCTCCGTGGCATGTGGGGTCCTCATGGACCAGGGATAGAACCCATTACCCCTGCACTGCAAAGCAGACTTGTAACCACTGGGCCATCAAGGAAGCCCTCAAGCTGATATTTTAAAAATTAATTGGATATGGATGGGAATTGGAGGGATTAAAAATATCTGAGGTTTTTTGTTTATGAGAGTATTTTCCCTCAGTCATTTGCTGGGGGTGGGGCTAGGGTGGAGTGGGGTGGTGGTTAGCAGAAATTATGTTCTCCTAAGAGAAATGTGGGAAAAAATCAGAGGAACTGATTGACAAGGGTCAGTTTTAGTTATTTTGATTTTTGGACAAAGGAAACTTATGTTACATATACATTGTACCTTTATTTTAAGTAAGGAAAATAAAATTAGAATTTTTTCATGTATCAGTAACCACTTTTAACATTCTGATACATAGTCATTCTTATCTGTACATATATTTGTACTCAAAAAAATGAAAATTGGCATTGCTAAAGTTACTGATGATTTGAGGTAAAATCAGGACTACCAAGAGGAAGTGTTTAATAGGTAGTTGGAGATACAGAATTAGATCTTGAGATATATAGGAGGTATTGGGAAATGACTGTAGCATTGTATGTGAATATGGATGTAATATGATCCTTACAAGGGAAGGAAGTACAGTGAATTATGGGAAATAGGGCCGTAACTTTGGGAAACATGCAGCTTATATTATTAAATGGATAGAAGAATCACCATTGGAAAGGATAGAGGAGTAGTTAAAGGTAAGGCTAGGTTAGTAGAGTATTCTGAGGTTTTTCCAGTAGTCATGTATGGATGTGAGAGTTGGACTATAAAGAAAGCTGAGTGCCAAAGAATTGATGCTCTGATGCTTTGAACTGTGGTGTTGGAGAAGACTCTTGAGAGTCCCTTGGACTGCAAGGAGATCCAACAAGTCCATCCTAAAGGAGATCAGTCCTGAGTGTTCATTGGAAGGACTGATGTTGAAGCTGAAACTCCAATACTTTGGCCACCTGATGTGACGAACTGACTCATTGGAAAAGACCCTGATGCTGGGAAAGATGGAGGGCAGGAGGAGAAGGGGATGACAGAGGATGAGATGGTTGGATGGCATCACCAACTCAATGGACATGAGTTTGGGTAAACTCCAGGAGTTGGTGATGAATAGGGAGGCCTGGCATGCTGCGGTCCATGGGGTCGCAAAGAGACAACTGAGAGACTGAACTGAAAACTTACGGGAAGAGAATTTTCAGAAGGTAGCATCACTAGTGTTAATGCTTGTTGAGAAGGCAAGGATGATGAGATTGAGGAAGGAAAGACTTTTGAATTTAGTCCTTAAAAGTCTATTAGTGACATTTGGGTGTACAATTTAGTGTTGGAAGAAGCCAGTTTTTAGAGAGTTTAGAAGCATATGGGAGGGAAGCTCCGAGAGAGAGTGCATATGTGTACTTGAGTTGATTCACATTGTTCCATAGCAGAAATCAACACAACGTTGTAAAGCATTTATCTTTCAATTTAAAAAAAAAAGTGGAAGGAAAATGATACCAAAAAAATGTAAGAAAGAAATAGAAATGGAACTTGATGATGAATACATGATAGAACAGTTTAAAAAAGCATAGATGCAAGTGCTTTTCAGAGTGAGCTTTCATTAGAAGATGATTCTGTAGGGATGCCACTGAGATGATTGCCGGTCTGTTATTTATGCTTTTCTTAGCTGCCCAGTATTAAGCATACAGTAGATGTGTTGAAAAGAATAACTGCATGAGTGAAAGCAAACAGGTAAGGGCCATATGTTTAAAGCATTTAAAAATGAAAGGAACAATAACAGGCTAAAGAAGGGGTTTTTGTATTTTGTTATGGGAGATCTGGCATGTTTGAAGATGGAAGAACTGTGGGAAGGAAAGAATGTACTGAACAGGATAGGACAGTTGAAGAAATAAAGGTTTAAAATTATTTCCAGAAGAAGGTAGTAAGAAGAAATGGGCTTATTTATTAGGGTTAAGGAGCTACTCTTTTTGGAAAAGAGGTACATTTTTTTCTCTAAGGTATAAAGGAAGGAAGTGAAAAGAGATGTTGAGAAGTTTTTAAGGCCAAGAGGAAAGAATGTTAGGAAAACCAATGACTTTTCAGGTTACCCTCTTAGAATGAGATTTCATGAACGAGGATTGGAGATTTTAAGGAAGTAAAAAAATTAGAAGAGCTGTTGTGTAAGAATCTTGCTAGAGATTGAGAAGACCACCTCAGATTTTACCAGATAGCAGTGAAAGTGAACCTGATTATTTTGAAAAGGATTGTCTTAAGATTCCACAGCTCTTACAGAACTTAACACAGAAACTTAATCTCCAGTAATTTGGCATCTTTTGGATTTCTGGTATTACTTCATTAGTGCTAGTATTAGTCGCTCAGCCATATCCAACTCTTTGTGATCCCATGGTCTATAGCCTGGCAGGCTCCTTTGTCCATAGAATTCTCCAGGCAAGAATACTGGAGTGGGTAACCATTCCCTTCTCCAGGGGATCTTCCCAACCCAGGTCTCCCGAGTTGCAGGCAGATTCTTTACTGTCTGAGTTTCAAGGGAAGCCCATTGCTTCATTCATTTCAGTTCAGTCACGTCATTCAGTCGTGTCCAACTCTTTGCGACCCCATGGACTGCAGCACACCAGGCTTCCCTGTCCTCACCAACTCCTGAAGCTTACTCAAACTCACGTCCATTGAGTCGTTGATGCCATCCAACCATCTCATCCTCTGTCGTCTCCTTCTCCTTCTGCTTTCAATCTTTTCTAGCATCAGGGTCTTTTCCAGTGAGTTAGTTCTTTGCATCAGGTGGCCAAAGTATTGGAATTTCAGCTCCAGGATCAGTCCTTCCAATGAAAATTCAGGACTGATTTCCTTGAGGATGGACTGGTTGGATCTCCTTGCAGTCTAAGGGACTCTCAAGAGTCTTCTCCAACACTGCAGTTCAAAAGCATCAATTCTTTGGCACTCAGCTTTCTCATAGTCCCAACTCTCACATCCGTATATGACTACTGGAAAAACCATAGCTTTGACTAGACAGACCTTTGTTGGCAATGTCTCTGCTTTTTAATAAATGCTGTCTAGGTTGGTCATAGCTTTTCTTCCAAGGAGCAAGCATCTTTTAATTTCATGGCTGCAGTCACCATCTGCAGTGATTTTGGAGCCCCCCAAAATAGTCTGTCTGGAAACAAAAATGTTTCCATTATTTCCCCATCTATTTGCCATGAGGTGATGGGACTGGATGCCACGATCTTAGTTTTCTGATTGTTGAGTTTTTACTTCATTACTTCATCAGTTGGATCAATTATCAGGATATGAAATGTTGATGTAGATGAGTTTCACTAGAAAATTCATCTCATGCAAGCAGTAATTTACTCTTAAGACTTTGTGTGTGGATTGTGAGTGTTTTAACATAAAAAGTTATTTTCCGTATTGCTGACTTGGTAGAAATTTGAACTGTCATCTGATATTAAATACTGAGAGGGTTTCTGATTGTTTCATTCTAATTTAGCATTCCTGTATATTATGACTTAATCCTACTTACTATATAATTTTAACTAAGAATACAAAGTCTTCAAATTATGATGGGTTTTTTTCATATCTTGAAAGTGAAGTTGCTCAGTCGTGTCCAACTCTTGGCGACCCCATAGACTGTACCAAGCTCCTCCATCCATGGGATTCTCAGGCAAGAATACTGGAGTGGGTTGCCATTTCCTTCTCCATTTTCATATCTTAAAATGTAATATTCTGATAGAGAAAGGAATTCTGATGAAGAAAGATTAAAGCAGTGGAGTTTTAAGTAGTAAAGATTTTAGAGTTGAGAAAATTTGAAAGAGACCTCATCGATCTTTTATTCAGTTTTTTTTTGATTTACCTTTCATTGTAACTTTACTGAATTGGCGTATTTATACTATAGTGAAAGTGGAAGTGTTACTCGCTTAGTCGTGTCCTACTCTTTGCGACTCCATGGGCTGTAGCCCACCAGACTTCTCTGTCCATGGGATTTCCCAGGCAAGAATACTGGAGTGGGTTGCCATTCCCTTCTCCATATTCAAGTATGGTTTTTCTAAAAATGCAAATGTATTTCAATGAGGATTTATATAGGCCTTTTATTCTATTTTTTGTGAGAAAAGGACAAATTTAAAAAGTTTAAAATTTAGAGTTATTACTACAAATTTTGAGCACTTACTATTAATCAGTTTCCATTTTTCAGTATAGAATATTGTTGTTCTATGTTGATGCCCTGAAAGTCATTATAATGAAAAACTAGGATTAACTTTGTCAGATTCAACTTGCCCCAATTTTTCCTTAACCATCTTTGTGTCCCCACCCCCTAAAAAAGGCACCTAGGCTTTGTGGCTCTAAAATCAAATGCTTGTAACATTGGGATTCTAACATACAGGTTTTATTTCAGGTCTTTGTAGGTAAAATACCAAGAGATTTATACGAGGATGAATTGGTGCCCCTTTTTGAAAAGGCTGGTCCCATTTGGGATCTGCGTCTTATGATGGATCCACTGTCCGGTCAGAACAGAGGGTATGCATTTATCACCTTCTGTGGAAAGGAAGCTGCACAGGAAGCTGTTAAACTGGTATGTGATAAACAAAACAAAGACCCATTGTCTAGCAAGTCATTTGAGAGAAATACCTCAATTAAAAACATTTGCAGTTAACGTTGTTTCATTTACTTTAGTTTTTGTTTTGAAGTTTTTATATTGACTGAGTTAGTATGTGTCTGGATCATAGTATGGCTATTTTTTCATATTATGAAAGTAAAAAATAAATGAAAATACCACAGAAGTAAGGTGATAGTCTCCCATAATTCTAAGAAGTTATTACAGCAATTAGTATCTAAAGTTTCATTTGAATATTTGGCTTTTGCAGTTCTCCCTTTTGATCTTAGACAGAAATGTCAATTCTTGCTGTTAAACTTTAGAGTAAGATTCTTATGGGTTCTGGGGAATATAACTGGGCTCCTTGACTTTTAGGACACAATTTGGGAAATGGTTGTGAATCTCTCTTGTTTTTATCATAACCTAATCATATAATTTATTTATTTTCTATCACTACTCACTTACTTAAGTATATTCTCGTTCTTTTCTTTTTGTTTCCAAACTCTCCAGTTCTCTTTGTCTTTAATCTTTCTCTTTTTCTATTACTTGATAACCAGTCTTCTAGGAATCTCCTTTCTGTAGGGCCTTTTACCCTTTGTACCTATTTCAGAGTACTACGCAAATTATGGCTTCACTCCTGCTGTGTTAAGATACAATCATCTCAGTAACTCAAAATAGCAGTATCATTGGTTTTTGGGGATACTCTTGCCAGACAGCTGAAGGCCTCAATCTAGTTCTAGTTCTTTTAGAATGATAACCTTTTTCACCAAAGCTTTTCATTTCATTAGTTGCCTCTAAATTTGTTCTACTTCTAACTTGACCCAGATTTTTGTTTTTATTATGGACCTTTTTCCTTCCAGTTTGTTTATTTAATACTGAGAAGTTTTTAAAGCTCTATTTCCTTGCTTCTGGCAACATATGGATGATTTTTTTTAAATTTTATACTTGTTTTGTAAACTAATAGGTAAGTAATGTTAAGGCGTAAAAAACACAAGTTTACCTAGGAAATTATCACCATAACCATTTAAATAAAACACTTTATTCCTATGATTTAATACCATTTTGAAAGTATCATGTTTAATACGAAGTTTAAATTTTTAAAATTGTTTTATGTAAAGGTGAAATTCTATGTTTCTTTGCATTAATTAAGCATAGTTGTTATTCTTTACATTTTGTTGTTTTCCTGAGACTTGTCTATATCTCATTTCATCTCCAAGGGCTCTGAATTACCAGTTTCAGGTATTTTTTCTAAAATTCTCTGGGAAAAAATCTTGAGATTGATAATATTGAAATAAATCAGATCTTTTCAAAGATAGAGTGACTTTGAGTCATTTATATTTGATAGAGCAGTGAAGGTTAATGAAACCAAACTAAAACAGAGGCTGTAAAAGTTTAAAATACACATTTTATATTATGGCAAGCATGAGGGGACTTGGTGAATTCATGAAGCAGGGAGTGTTTGACCTTGAATTGTTCAGTTTTTTAGACTGAAATCAGTTGTTCTGAGTTTGGGGTGGTTGTGGGGTGTCTGGTTCTTTTCTTCCTTTCAGTGTGACAGCTATGAAATTCGCCCTGGTAAACACCTTGGAGTGTGCATTTCTGTGGCAAACAACAGGCTTTTTGTTGGATCAATTCCGAAGAATAAGACTAAAGAAAACATTCTGGAAGAATTCAGTAAAGTCACAGGTAAAACAAAAATGTATTTAGAAATTAGTTTTGGGAAATCTGTATACTATAAGTGCAAAAAAAGGAGGTGTATATTAATCTAAGAATTCACGTATCTACTGAGTGTCTAAATTTCCTCCTGTTTTTTTAGTGGTTTGGACTAAACAACTTCTTTTGTAGCCTCAAGTTCTTGGAATGTCCTCTTCGCTTCTTTTCCTTAATTGAACCATAACTTTCGACACAACCTTTGCCCTGTAGCTCTCAAGTGAAGGCTTTCCCCCATCTGGTATTCAGTGTACTCTAAGGCCAAGAGGATGAGAGTGCTTCTCTCCTCTTCCTTCTTCCTCTTACCTTGTCTGTTTCTGATTTTTCCGCATTTCCAATCCATGGAATTGATTTGAGAAGAAAATTTTAGATCACAGATCTATATATATATGCTTATATGTAACAAAATTTAGCAGAATCACATTTCACTTACCAACATGATTTAATCATACATTTCCCATTCCATTTCATTTTGTAAAATGCTGAGGGAGATCCACTAATGGTAGCTGCATTGTAAAAGACAACTTTTAGACCGTTGCTTCTTCATCCCGTATAAAAACCACTGTTTCTTTACATTTTTGTTGTCCAGACACACTCCAGATAAACAAACCTTAAACAAACCTTTCCCCTTCCTTCAAGCTGTTATCTGTTGCTCTCTGGTTTCAGTCTTGTGTTAACTGAAGATTGCTTCTGGCTGATAGTCTTTCCCTTCTGTCCTGAATTAACTTATTGTTAGCACTTTCAACATCTATGTGGATGAATCATTCAGTACCGTAATCTCCTAGTTTTATGACTGCCTCATCTCTGATCCTTTACGTCCGCTCTACCACATCCAAATCACATTCTGGATATTGCTGCTAGAAATAACATCTAATTACTCTTAAGGATTTGGATAATATGTGGAAAGGTGAGGGTACAGGACTAAGATCAGAGGTACATTTTAACCAGTTACTTATTTATTACCTGGTAAAAATAGTAACTTTTTATAACCTAAGATTCAAGGATGATTTTTGGTTATAATTAGTTGTCGAGTGTTCTCTTGGATTTATATTTGGTTCTTAAGTTCTTGGTAGTGTTTTCATAAGTTTTAGTAAGGTCATGTTATGTCAAACACTCTTTAAAACGTTGTAAAATAGAATGTTATATGTCAGAATACAGTAGTTGGACTTACTATGACTATACTTTCAGGGCCCCTAAAAAAAGGAACATAACATATTGTCCATAGCTCCATATCTAATAATTCTGATTTAGTTGTCTAGCTAGATAATTAACAGATCATTATTAGGCTTCTTCAATTACTTTTTGCTCTCCAGCAAGTGGATTTAGGTCTGCCTAATTGCTAAATGTGTGGTGGATGCTTTTGGCTTATATATCTGGCTGTTGGTTTAACAGAGGGTTTGGTGGACGTTATTCTCTATCATCAACCCGATGACAAAAAGAAGAATCGGGGTTCTGCTTCCTTGAGTATGAGGATCACAAGTCAGCAGCACAAGCCAGACGCCGGCTGATGAGTGGAAAAGTAAAAGTATGGGGAAATGTAGTTACAGTTGAATGGGCTGACCCTGTGGAAGAACCAGATCCAGAAGTCATGGCTAAGGTAAATGCAGTATCTTGTGTTGGGGGTGCAGTTATCATTTACTTTTTGTACTTAGAATATAAGCTTGAATATTTCAAATTTTACAGTAAATAACAAATTGTAGCTTTTGATCTTAACTGTTTAAGCAAAAACCTGCTTTAGCACCAATTTAACAGCCTGTCTTGGTATCCAGGAATTTCCATTAATCATTTCTTTTTCTGCAGATAAATGTATAAAAAGAACTGAAATTAAATCCCTTCAATTAGGTGTTTCTGTGCCTACTGAGAGTTTGATTAGTGCTTGGCACTGTCAGAGATACAAAGATAAAAAATGTTAAGAAAAAACAAGGTCTTACGGAATAGAGAAGTAATGTTTTGGAGATTATGAATTATAATTTTCACTGACCATCCTATGACTTTTATTACATGGCCATGAATTATATTTTATTTAGATTTAGTGTCTTTTTCCTTTTTTAATGGATCAAGTTTCCTTATAGTATTGTCTCCATGAAGAAAGGTGAAGGGTTATCGTGTTTGCTCTTAGTGGCAAAATATGCACAGCGAGGCCTGTAGTGGACTTTCACTTTCTTCCTCAGCCCTATACTTTCATTGCCGGGATCTTGGCCTGGTAAAGGATGGTTCCTGAGTCCTGCTTCTTAGGCTTTCTTCTGGGTGACTCCTGGGGGTGAAGAGACATAATCTGAGTTGTATCTCTGTTGACTTTTAGTGAATTTTTGATTATTTTGGTGTATGTCTCGACCTCTTGGGGGCAGCAACTTGTAGATGGCCATAAATGAATGGTTGGGTTATTCTGGACTGAAAAGTCTTTTCTGCAAGCTTTTTCAGAATCTGAGGTGACAGTTCTCACTGTTGATTAATTTGGAGGAGGGACCTGTTTATACTAACATGATAAAAGCTTTTGTAAGCAAAAACATTTTTGGATTATGCAAAGATCCACTGAGAATGAACCAGAGAGACTCAGATGTGTTGCACACTTTCTACATTCCTGGGGTAGACAGGAGTCAAGGGAAGGGGCTGGAATCTGAAGAGCCCTGATTATTTTTGTTTATTACTAGCTTGATTTTAATTCCACTTGTTTCTTCTAGTACAATTGTGACTTTGAGCAAACTACTGAATTTGGATGTTGTCTGTTTTATTGGAGTTGGATAAATCTCTTTACAAGATCTCTTACAACTTTGAATCTATCTTGTAGAAACTGACTGTAGCCTGTATTGCATTTTCTAAGATATTTTAAAAATAGCATTATAGATTGAGGGGGCATTTTTTATTTTATATTAGATTATAGTACTCTTGCCTGGAAAAGAGTACTATATGGGCAGTACTTCTATGGGCAGAGAAGCCTGGTAGGCTGCAGTCCATGGGGTCACTGCAACTCGGACACAGCTGAGCAACTTCACTTTCACTTTTCACTTTCATGCATTGGAGAAGGAAATGGCACCCCACTCCAGTACTCTTGCCTGGAAAACCCCATGGGCAGAGGAGCCTGGTAGGCTGCAGTCCATGGGGTCGCGAAGAGTCGGACATGACTGAGCGATTTAACTTTCACTTTTCACTTTCATGCATTGGAGAAGGAAATGGCAGCCCACTCCAGTGTTCTTGCCTGGAGAATCCCAGGGACGGGGAAGCCTGGTGGGCTGCCGTCTATGGGGTTGCACAGAGTCGGACACAACTGAAGTGACTTAGCAGCAGCAGCAGCAGCATAGTTAAGTTACAATGTTGTGTTAGTTTCAGCTGTACATACAGGTGTCTTTCTTTTTCCTATTGAGTGCTTTAAACATTATTTCAACTAGTAATTTTTATATAGGATACTTTCATCTCAGAAAAGAAAAAAGATCTATGTTGAATTTCAAAAAAGAAGGTAAATAAAGTGATGGAGGCCTGTCTGATGTAGAAGTAATGTCAGTATGGCTGCAGTCCATGGGGTCGCAAAGAGTCGGACATGACTGGGCGACTTCACTTTTCACTTTCCTGCATTGGAGAAGGCAATGGCACCCCACTCCAGTGTTCTTGCCTGGAGAATCCCAGGGACGGGGGAGCCTGGTGGGCTGCCGTCTGTAGGGTCGCACAGAGTTGGACACGACTGAGGCGACTTAGCAGCAGCAGCATGACAACATTTAGAAAATTAAAGGAATTAAAGATAGAGGTAGAAGACTTTTCACCCCTTGGATTTGTGTCTTCCCCAAATCCTTTTTACTTAGCCATTTTTCTAAGGCAACAATTTGTTTGATAGATATGTTAATTTTTTTGTCTAAATAAGTGATGTATTTCCTTAGTCCACAAGTCAAAACTATATAGAAAAGTATAGCCAAGGAATTCCCATTCCTGCCTCTATCTCCAGCTACTGTTTCCTCCTTGTCCCTTGTAGATATCCAGTGTTAGTGGTCTCTGGTTTATCCTTGTAGTGCTTAGCAAGCAAATATAATTATATATTCTTTCCTTCCCTCCTTCTTATGCAAATGGTTACTGGTAGCTATATTAATGAATTATGTTTGTTTCATTCACTGTCATATTTCATTCGTATTTCAGCTCTAAGGAAGTATACCATTATTTTATGTATCACTAAGAAATTGTAAAATGGTGCCAATTAAACTATGACAAGTACTTGTCTGTCACATTGACTTAAATTGAATCCCTGTTTTGGAGGTATAAAATGGGGGAAAAAATCTTAACAACAGTGTATCCTCACATTTTGTTTTTTTAATATCAGCTCTTAATTTTTTATGACTGTACTTTCTCTTTCTGAATATAGTGTATTCAACTAGCTGGACATTGGGTGTTTCTAATCTTTTGTTGTTATAATACTGTAATGAGTAAGCTTATATCATTTCAGTTAATATAAGTACAGACATATCTGTAGGATAGATTTGTGGGTCAAAGGGTAAACGCATCTGTAATTATTAAGATACTGACCATATTTTTGTAGGAGGTGCACTTGTATCTTGCTCTCCACAGGCAGAATACAACAGGATGTTCCTATCCTTGCTAAAAGAGGATAGGCTCAAACTTGGTTTTGCTAAATCTCGCAACAAGTGGTATCTCATAGCTGTTTTATGATTTGTTTCTCTTTACTGTACATGCCTGAATTTACATTTCTTATGCATTTAGGGACTGTTTATGTTTCTCTGTATGAACCATGTATTCATGAATTTTGCCTCTCTCCATTCATTTGTTTTTCTGTTGATCATTTTCTTATTTTGTAGAGTTCTGATATAAAAGACAGGTTAACTGTTTGTGGTGCCTTTTTTTTTTTTTAATTATGGTATTTTCTAACATATGGAAATCTTTTTTTTTTTCAGTAGTTGAATTTTTCAGTCCTTCATATAGATTTTAAATTAACAAAGCCTTCTCCAGTGCAATGTTACATAATTATTATCTTATTTTCTTCTAATACTTTAAACATCCCCCTCCTTTTAAATTTTCTATCTATTTGGACTTTATCCTAGTATATAGTGTGGGATATGAGTCCACTTTTCATCGTTATTCAGATCAACACTGCACTGGTTAAATGATTTAAGCAATGAATTGATAGAGTTTGTTTTATCTAGTAGGACTGGTCTCTAAATTTTGTTCTTATTTTTTCCCTGGCTACTACAGCTTGTTTATTTTTTCATATGAACTTTAGAATCATGAGCTCATCCAGTTCTTGGGTGGGGAAGGAGAGACAGAGAAACTTGTTTTGGGGGGAATTATGAACTATGTGGACTTCCCTCTTGGCTCAGATGGTAAAGCAAGTGTCTGTCTACAATGTAAGAGACCTGGGTTCGATCCCTAGGTTGGGAAGATTCCCTGGAGAAGGAAATGGCAACCCACTCCAGTACTCTTGCCTTGAAAATCCAATGGACAGAGGAGCTTGGTGCAGGCTGCTATCCATGGGGTTGCAAAGAGTCGGGCACGACCAAGCGACTTCACTTCACTGTGAACTATGTTGGGCTTGCTAGGTGCTCAGAGGTAAAGAATCCACCTGTCAGTGCAGGAGACCTGGGTTCGATCCCTGGGTCAGGAATATCCCCCTTGGAGAAGGAAATGGCAACCCACTCCAGTCTTCTTGCCTGGGAAATTCCATGGACAGGGGAACCTGGTGGGCTTCAGTCCACAGGATCATAAAGAGTTGGACAAGACTTAACAGCTAAACAACAACAAAAGGACCCTTATTAAATTAGTAAAGTAACTTAGTAATAATTTTATTTTGGTCCCTTGAACGTCCTGTTCCCAGTATTAGGCACTGTGATGACATGGCAGGAAAAGAAACAATAATTTATATAAATTGGTAACAATTATTTTCTCAGTTTTCATACCTTCTATTATAGCACCTTTAGCACTTAATTGGTTTTGAGAAAAACGCCTATGCCATGAAAATAGGAAGAAATACTTTAATATAGGACTTCAGCTAAAATTAAGTAGCCAATGCCAGTTTTGTATGTTTGTTATATTAGGTGAAAGTTTTATTTGTGAGAAACTTGGCTACTACAGTGACAGAAGAAATATTGGAAAAGTCATTTTCTGAATTTGGAAAACTTGAAAGAGTGAAGAAGTTGAAAGATTATGCATTTGTTCATTTTGAAGACAGAGGAGCAGCTGTTAAGGTAGAAATTTTGATATTTTGTTTCTTGATATGTGAATTTTGTTGTTGAAACTTGCTAAAACACCTAAAGTGACTTTATAAACAAATGAAATTGGTTTTCAGCTTTTACTGAACTCTGGGGCTTTCTTTTAATAATCTCTGTGAAGTAGTAGTAATGTCACAGGTAAGACTGTATTTCAAAGTCTGATTATTACTAACTGAGTTTGTGACCTCAGGCAAGTTACTTTTAATCTCTGTATTATTTTGTAAGCCTAAGCTTTGATAGCATGGTACCTTGAAAATGTTACAAGGAATAGTAATTAGCTTCTATAAATACCAGAATGATAGTGAATATGTTTTAACTACTTTAGTTACTTGTTTAAGAACCTATGAATGGAGCTAGTAGGTACAGTGTAATTCAGTAGGTGTGTTCTGAGGGAATGGTTAGTTAGTTTTTCATAGTCTTGCCTTTGGTCATTTTAGAATCCTTGCAGTTTTTTTTTTTTTGCCAGTTTGAGTAGTTGTTAGAAATATTTCTTGCATGTAATAGTTAATTTGCTTGTTGATGATAGTATTTGAAAAGTATGAAAAACAGTATTTTCATATAGTGTCTAGAGCGTATAACCTGAGTACTCTGCTGCTTTCTGGTGATAGTAGATCAATACCATCTTTAATGGCTGAAATTTTCAGTTTCTTCCTCTTGTCCCTCTCTCCCTTCTGAAGAAAAGGTGAGGGGGAGGGCCTGACAAAACAAAAGACGGCAAAAAGAAAAAATTTCTTACATAATTGGGGAGACAGATCTAAAACCCTTGGTGACTTCAGGCTTGGTTCTTTTCTTGCGTGTTTTGTCAGAAAAGTGGCCCTACCCTCTGATTAGGGCAGTTTTTGTTTCCTGACCAGGGTACTGCTTTAAAATGTGCCTTATAGAATCTTTGACTAGTGGAATTTATTGGTTTGCTTTTTGATGGAAGCTAATTACTGAGACTATTGCTTATAAAATTCATAGCTTAGTACAGAACTTGTTTGGCTTCTGAATTGTGAGTGACAGGAAGGACAGATAACTAATAAACTTATACTTTTCTAAATATTTGTTTTGATTTACTTGGTATTAAATAAACTGATTGTTCATAATTGAAAATAATTTTCAAGGGTGGTTTGCCAAAGCGATTTCTGAAATTGTAAGTTTTCTAGCTCAGAAGATAGCCAGAGGAAAGAGTATAGACAGATGCTCTGTTCTTTTTTGTTTATACCAGGAAGGTTTTACAGATTCATTTAATTGCTTTAGTTGAAGCAGCCAAAAGCTTAGGTGGTAAAGGGGAAAAAACTCGTTAAGAGGAAGATACTGATTTAATCTTTTGTCTGGATACTTGTAAATCACTAAAATGTTCTTTACGGTTAGAGCATTTTATTATGTATGTCCAGAAGGGAAAGGTTGTATGGGGAAACAGAAAAACTGGTGAGGAGGTGTTACTTGGTTACTGAGTTACCTGAACCTTGAGGTATGGCAGAAGTTATTTGGTGGAATGATATAAATAAAAAACTAGAGCCCGAAATAGTATTGATTACTGCTTTCCAGATGAGTACTTGAGTCTTAATTAGTTCAAACTTTTTCTGGGCTCTGTGCTTTTAACCATTCAGGTAAAGTATATACCAGGTTAAACATTGTTGGGTGGGGAAGATGCTTTTTTCTTTTTTTTGGTTAGTATCTTGTTGAATGTCACCGATAGTCTCATTTATATTTCAAATTCTTGACATTTTTATGAAAGAACAGTTTAAGACCTACAGGCTGAATGCCATGTTTGTTTAAAAATTTTAATCCTGAAAAGTTTGTTAATACTGGCATGTTCTCCAAATGGGAATTTACTGTTTGTTTTGGCCTTAGCTTGGGGGAATTAGTTACTTGCAATTAAGGAGCAGCAACAAGCAGCTCTCTGCTTTATCTTTTTAAATATAATGATAGGACATCAGTTTTATTCTCAGTGTAACTTGCACATAAAGTAAGGTTGAGGGGAATAAGTGTTTTGTGTATTTTTAAAAATTTGGTGGCTATATTCTTCTTGGAAATTAAAACAGTTGTGAATTAAATTGTTTATCAGGTGTATTAAATGGTACGGACAATGTTATATTTAAGATACTGTTGCTTGTAAAATAAATTTGTTTCTAATTTTGCATAGGCCATGGATGAAATGAATGGCAAAGAAATAGAAGGAGAAGAAATTGAAATAGTCTTAGCCAAGCCACCAGACAAGAAAAGGAAAGAGCGCCAAGCTGCTAGACAGGCCTCCAGGAGTACTGCGTGAGTCTGCATTTAGTAAATATATCAGAGATCCGGTAGTTTAAACAGTTAGGAAGAATCTTGAAGCAAACTAACTTGTTCTTTCTTTTCTCCCTTCCCCCCATTGCTAGGTATGAAGACTATTACTATCACCCTCCTCCTCGCATGCCCCTCCAATTAGAGGTCGGGGTCGTGGTGGGGGGAGAGGTGGATATGGCTACCCTCCAGATTACTATGGCTATGAAGATTACTATGATGATTACTATGGTTATGATTATCACGACTATCGTGGAGGCTATGAAGATCCCTACTACGGCTATGATGATGGCTATGCAGTAAGAGGAAGAGGAGGAGGAAGGGGAGGGCGAGGTGCTCCACCACCACCAAGGGGGCGGGGAGCACCACCTCCAAGAGGTAGAGCTGGCTACTCACAGAGGGGGGCACCTTTGGGACCACCAAGAGGCTCTAGGGGTGGCAGAGGGGGTCCTGCACAGCAGCAGAGAGGCCGTGGTTCCCGTGGATCTCGGGGCAACCGTGGGGGCAATGTAGGAGGCAAGAGAAAGGCAGACGGGTACAACCAACCTGACTCCAAGCGCCGCCAGACCAACAACCAACAGAACTGGGGTTCCCAACCCATCGCTCAACAGCCGCTTCAGCAAGGTGGTGACTATTCTGGTAACTATGGTTACAATAATGACAACCAGGAATTTTATCAGGATACTTATGGGCAACAGTGGAAATAGACAAGTGAGGGCTTGAAAATGATATTGACAAGATACGATTGGCTCTAGATCTACATCCTTCAAAAAAATTGGCTTATCTGTTTCATCTTTAGCAATTTGCTGCCATTTGTATTTGGCTGAAGAAATCACTATTGTGTATATACTCAAGTCTTTTTATTTTTTCCTCTTTTCATAAATGCTCTTGGACATTATTGGGCTTGCAGAGTTCCCTTATTCTGGGAGTTACAATGCTTTTATCGTTTCAGGCTTCATTTTAGCTTCAAAACAAGCTGAGCACACTGTTAAAATCATGATTTTGCAGAACCTTTGGTTTTGGACAGTTTCATTTTTTGGATTTGGGACAGCTTACATAGGGGTATGGAGTATGCTGTAAATAAAAATACAAGCTAGTGCTTTGTCTTAGTAGTTTGAAGAAATTAAAAGCAAACAAATTTAAGTTTTCTTGTATTAAAATAACCTATGATTGTATGTTTTGCATTCCTAGAAGTAGGTCAACTGTGTTTTTAAATTGTTATAACTTCACACCTTTTTGAAACCTGCCCTACAAAATTTGTTTGGCTTAAACGTCAAAGCCGTGACAATTTGTTCTTTGATGTGATTGTATTTCCAATTTCTTGTTCATGTAAGATTTCAATAAAACTCAAAAATCTATTCAAAACATTACCTATTTCAAATTCAATTGTGTCCTAAAACATTATTTTATTCGTAATCCTTGCAAGGAATATTGTTTTCAAACTATAACTGCCTATGTGAGTGATCAAATTCATGCAAAATTTCTTGTCTATTCTAATATGTATCGTGGATACCAGACTGAGGATTAGTCTAAATTCTAATATTTATTCCAAATAGCACTTCATTGATTGATGTTCTTTCATAGTCATCTAATTTGGCAATTTTATCCTTTATTTTTATAAAAACAAGCTCAGGCTTTTGAACATTCTTGCAGGCATTGGATAATTTGCATTAAATAAAATGGGGTTGGGGAAGCAGACTGCAATTTATTTTGACCCACATTCTTTCTATAAAGGATAATTTGTTGTCTGAAGACCTTATTTGCTGGAGTGAATGTACATAGCAGGAAAAAATGTTAGTACTGTGGCGTCAATTGCTCTGCGGACTAAGCTTCATGTAAACTTTAAGTATACATGATGGTGACTACCACTTCAGTTACTAATTAGGAATATAATTTCCCATTACTATGTAAATTTGCTTTGAGAAGCACTCAGGCCTTATAAGAGAGGCTTACAAATATCCAGTAGTCCTACTTCTGACTTCCTGTTAATACCTCTTATTTTTATTTATTTATTTATTTATTTTACTACTCAATGGCTAAAAATTTTGTTGGCCAAATCATAACATCTATTTCCATTTCCTTTAGAAATTCTCACTTTATCGTAAGAACTTTTTTTTTTTTTTTTGCTTGAGAATAAGAGGAACAAAAGAATCTAAACAGTGCAGAAAAGTCTGGATCCTTTCAAATAACCAATAAAAATTCTTAGGCAGATCTAAAATGTTTTTAAATTATAAAAATAAGCCATTGGAAAAGAATTAAAATGGGCACACCTTTATTTTGTGTTTTGTTCCTGTTTGGTGTCTTTTATGAGTGGTATTAGATTTCAAAATTATAAGCTATCTAATTCCTTGAGAGCTCAGTCAGAGCATATTTTGGTTTTCATGACTTCTCTTTTGACTTTGAGGAGAAAAATGAGTATTTGCTGATGAAAGTCAGTATATCATTTCTTTTAAAAAATACACTTATTTTACATAGTTCAGTAAGTTAACAGACCTCATTAATATTCCTTTTATGTTTTTGGAAGCCAGTAGAGGAATTATATATAATTTCTGTGTGTAACAGATTGACGTTAACATGGGTATCTGTTTGATAAATGTTGGATCCACTTGTTTTTCTATGCCCATGTATGCAGGTATAGACACCAAACATTCTTTAAATGCTGTCTTTTCAACTTTGAAAATACAATTTGAAGCTCTAACTATAAATCTAAATTAAATTAAGTAATACGATTTTTCTTGGAAAGAAGAGAGGCTGTAGAAATAAAATTTGAAATTATTTGTATTTTTTAGATGTTACCAGTGAACAAGTTCTTTTGAACAAAATTAGGAATGGGAATAGAAGTAATTCTGAAAAAGTAATTTATGAGCTTCCCCCACCCATCCTAAAATGTAAATCTGGCAAAAACATATGGATCAAATCTAGGTTCCATGTCAAAATCTTTTTCTTTAATTGCAAATTATATTTTACTCTCATCAATTAAAAATATACCTATAAAGATATCCCTCTAATAGCACTTTATAGGTTTGTTGTGGCTATTTAACAGACAAACAAAACTTTATAAGCATTCAGTCTACTTTGGAGCTTTTCCCTTACTGATGTAAGCTATTGTAAACTATTGCTGTAAGTGGCATTCCAAGAAAATAGATTCAGAGCTTAACTACTCACAGAAGTAAATCTAACAGTCTAATAAACCTGAAAAAGTCACCTGAAGAGGCTTTTATTCTAGATTTGCATTAGGTTTTTCTTAAATAGGCGCATATTATGAGTTCTAGGAAATCTGATTTCCTACTCTCCTGCCATCTTTTTTGTTCTCCCACCTAATTCATTTGTTTTTATTTCTGAGCCTGCTACAGTAACATGCGTGCTGGGAAATATTTTTACTTTATATTGAGGATGACCTCTTCTTTGTAGATACTCTCTGGAGAATGATATAAATACGCCCCCTCCCCATAGTGAAATCCTAATTTTTATTTGATCACTCATTTATAGCAGTTGCTTAAATGTACATATTTATATGATGGTGTTTTGATTTTTTTAAAGCAAAAAAGTTTTAATTAGCCAGATTTCTAATAATTTCAAGTTTATTTGATCAATTAATGTGGAAATTAAGTTACTATGGTTCTGTAGCTAATTTTTTTTTAAAGAGTTCAGCATAATTGTTTTTCAGTTTTTCTAGTTAACTGGGGTTATTCTGCATAAGAAAGCCCAATGCTTTCTGTTAGATAATTTTTCTCATTTGGCTTTGAAATCTGACTTAGGTGAACCCTCTTTTTAAAAAGGTCAGCATACATCAAAATATATCTATTAAATTCCAAAAGAGAAGGGACATTAAATTCCATTCCTAGCATAAAGCCATATAATATTCTTGAAACTCATTGCATCATTTGCCTCCTGCCCATTTGGATAATCATACCTATGTTTTATTAATTGTGTATTATTTGTAAAACCAAACCCTTCCAGTAAATACTTGCTATAAGGCTATCAATTGTCAATTTAAAAGACTTCTAAATATATTAGTTTACCTTTTTGATTTTTCCAAAGAGATTTTATTATACTGAACTATCCAGTATTCTTAAAACCAACCGGAGTATGTAGAAGAATTGTTAGTGTTGTCCTTTATTATGTGAAGCCTCTTAAGGGAGTGTCTAAGAAAAAGCCTTATAGAAAGAGTGCACTGGATTTATAAGTGTGTTTATGTTTTTCTAAGAATGGGAGCTTCTGTAACTTAGTTGTTCTGAGTAAGACCATGGATTCGGGTGACTGACTGGAGAATCCAGAATGACAAGTTCATTGACCAGGCATTTTTACTTTTGCATTAGAAGTTTGTTGATTAGTTTTTATTTTTGAAATGCAAATACCGAACTTTAAAAATATTGTTTATTTAATGTATTGGTCAGTAATTTAAATATTTAATTGGGAGTGGTCATTATTAATAGTTTTAGGAAAGTTTTTTTTTTCTTTTACCTATATACATGTATATATATTTTTTTATTTAGAGGTTACCAGAAGCTCTGGGTTTTTTGTTTTGTTTTGTTTCTGTTTTTTTAATCATTTTCAGATGTTATCCAGAAATCTGCAAGTGTACTTTTCCTGTTTTAACTCCTTCCTTTTATCACCTGACTATCAGGGAAGCGAGGTTGAGGCTGCCCTGACCTGACATGTCATGATGTCGACTTGCTAGGTGGGGTTCGCTGGGGACGATAACCAGTGGAATTGTTGGTAAGAACTTTTTTTTCCTATTTTTTTTTTTTTTTTTAAATCAGTAGTGGGGCATTAACTGTGGGAGAATGCCCATGTTCTATAAGTGGGCATTTATGTCAGCCTTCTAGAAGAATAAGACTTTAACACAAGATACTTCTGTTCATAGTAGGAACATATAAACATATAAACAGTATTCACACCCTTTATTCTCAAATTCTTAGATTAACAGGAAAGGCCTGCAAGTTTGAAGTAAAGTAATGAAATACTCAGGGTATATTATAAAGTGGTCAAGATAGACTAAATCTCTTGGAGAAACAGTAAATTTGCTTTATTTTATGTGACTTTCAGTCCCTCTAATATCTTCAGTATATTTACATTTTATTGGATAGATTAGCATATAATACATCTTAAAAGTTTTAGCAATTTGACAAATAAGAGTGGGCTCAGTTTACAGATACATTTGATAGGATGACTTTAGGTCAAGAGGAAATTATGTAGCTGAAATATTAGGACCATTTTATATAGGAGAAACAGAAATCTAAGCTGTCAACTTGTATTTTGTCTAAACCCCAGGAGAGCTGATGAGATAAGTAGATATTAATAGAATTAGTCAATTTTTAGGTCATTACTGAAGAGCAAAATCTCATACTCAGGGGATTCCATGATGGTACAGTATAAGTTGAAGGAATTAATAATTAGGCATTTCTGATTACCACATAAAAAATAATTGTAAGCACTGGTTAAAAGTAATTATGAATTTTTATGCCTAGAACCTCCTCAGTATTCTTATGCCTTCTTTGTTGGTTGGGTATATCAGTCTAGAAAGACTCTCCTAGGTAATAAACATGGACTAGTCAGTGTCATGAATATTAACCTGTATCTGTAAGCTTGCTATAGACCAGAGGTATATGACTACCATGAAATTATACTTTAAGAACTGCAGTGATTGCATCATTGTATTAAATGTTTCTCCTGACACATTTTATGCATGTTTCAGTGACAGAACAGATTGGAGTGTAGAACTTTTAGATTGTACTTAATAATGTATCATCCTAGGGAAGTTTTATAATTTGCAATAGGAACACTCTAGGAGTGCTGAAAGTTCATATAAGTTAAGGAAAATGCAGTGCAAACTTGTTGGCTTTTATACACTAACAGTACATTTCATGGGACTGAAAAGGAGGAGGCATTATGGGGGGAAACTTAAATTTCTCAAATATTAAAAAAGGGCTTTCAGTTTCTGTAGTAACTTTGTCAGGATTCCATTGCTTATCTTGATGTCTCATTTTTGATGGCTGGACAAAGGCGACTTCTCTAGCCTGTTTAGTAACATAGATAGAAATGTACTTTAATGAGTTCTGTTATGATGTTGAGTATGTTATAAGGCTATTTCTATAATTGAGTTGAAAGCTCCTGCAAACATTACATTGCTGATAGCATACAATAATATGAGAATATTGAAATAGGTACATTTGCAAGACCATTTAATCAATAGTTTAATAAAAAATCATGCTTTTGGTACAGTGTTCAGGTACTATAACTGTGTTGGAATATTTGTACAATGTAAATATTTTTAATAAAATCTAACATGTTCAAAGTGTTGTGTTGGTGATTTTGGGTGGGGTGCGGTGGGTTCAATTGTGCAACAAAGATTCAGTAGTACTGTAATGGAGACTTTTGTAGTCAAATGGAGTTCTTTTCTTCACATTTATTACTAGATATTGGGCACCTGTCCACGTGAAGGTAGTGAAGGATTGAGATAGTACAAATAAAAGTACTGAATTCCAGTGGCTTATTACAGTATCAGGAAGTAGCTTTACTGGGGTTAGAACTGGGGTTCCTGGTGTCAGATGGAATTGTTGTCTTTGGCATAACAGGCTGCCTATAAAGCTTCTATTATGAAATCCTGGCATATTCACATTGGAAATGATCCTGGAAAACGTACAGAGGTGAGCAAAGGGAAACACTTGTACAGTGCTTTGAGTAAGCATTTTATTCTGCAGTGTCCTTGACCTCTTGACATGGCGTGTCTGCAAGTGAAGGGAAGGTGAGGGGATATTTGAGGAAGGCTATGTTGGAAGGTTTAGGTGCACCACTGGAGAATGTCTCTAGTGTATACGAAACATATCAAGAGCTCTATTTCTTAAACTTTATAATGGTTTCTATTGTACTGATCCCGTTCTCTTGAAGATAGCCCCAGTCTAGTCATTTTTCTTGTGATTTGTCTTCCTTGAAGGCATACTTAATTCTTTGCTAGTCAAAAAGGTAGAAGTTCCGCAAGTAAGAGTGGAAATTTGCTTGAAATAAGAGTTCGTTCCTCTGAACACTGTACTGTTAATAACAGGGTTTATTTAGAAGGGAAGTGACCTGATTGTAAACAAATCAAGGAAGAAACCATTCAGAGGAGTAGTAGTACATTCTACCCTCTTTTAATGAAGATTGTTAAATAAACATGAGCTATGGGCAAGAAGAAATGTACCCTATTTCAAGAAAGACAGTTCTTTGGTCAGTATTTTCCAGGAAGATTTTACTGTTTTCTGATTTCCTCCAAATCAAAAAATCACTCACTGAGACAGTAAGGAATATTTGACAGCAAAAGTATCCAAACTTGGGCACCTTTAAGCATTGGCAGAGCTGGGGCTGGGGCTGGCTTGGGGTGGGGGTGATGCAGCTCACTGGTTTGTGGTGTATTTTTTCCAGGAATAAAAAGGTTGTTCGACGATCATTTTAAGCTTAGACTCTATTGGTGTCTTTTTTCTCTACCTAAAGCCCTGAATTTACTAGTTTATTTTTAGAAATAAGATTTTTATTAAGTATTTTCTTGTGGAGTATATTTTATTCACATAGGGGAATATCTTCCTATTGATGTGAAAGAAATCTCAGTTCTTTTTAGACTTGGAAATTATGATGAAATCACAATCCTGCATTGCAGGCGTATTCTTTACTAGCTAAGCCACAAGGGAAGCCCCCCAAAACACTTTAAATACACTGTTGCATGGGTGCTAAGTAGGTTCAGTCGTGTCCAATTCTTTGCACCTCTATGAACCGTAGCCCTCCAGGCTCCTCTCTCCACGGGGACTGTCCAGACAGGAATACTGGAGTGGGTTGCCAAGCCCTTTTCCAGGAGATCCTTCCGACCCAGGGATCCAACCTGAGTCTCTTAGGGCTCCTGTATTGGCAGGGAGATTGTTTACCACTGGAGTCTGCCTGGGAAACTCCCATAGTTTACTCACATAAGGGAGTATCTTCCTATTGATGTGAAAGAAATCACATTGCTATTTATTTAGACTTGGAATTTATGACTGAAATCACAATCATTTATAGACATTTCCTCAAAAAACTTATAAGCAGGACTACTGTTCTCTTCTGTTACTAAAATCCCCCAAGGGTAAATTTTAGGCCTAGCTGTCCATTTTTTAAGAGGCTAAGTGACTAAGTGAAGTCACTCAGTCGTGTCCGACTCTTAGTGACCCCTTGGACTGTAGCCTACCAGGCTCCTCTGTCCATGGGATTCTCCAGGCAAGAATACTGGAGTGGGTTGCCATTTCCTTCTCCAGGGGGGTCTTCCCTACCCAGAGATCGAACCTGGGTCTCCCGCATTGGAGGCAGGAGGACAAGAGGTTAAATTAGTCATAAAGTTGTACAACTTGGTTGTGCCTTTTAAAATAATGTGAGGTTTGATCACTTAAAAATTTTCTCTACAGGATTAAAGATGAGGATCAATAGTTCAGTAACATTGGTAAAAGAGCTGTGCCTTAGATGTGTAGAGAGAAAGAAACTTCCTTCAATATGAAAATAGTGCATTATTAAAGGTCTCATAATACTGAGCAATTTTTAGTCGAATTGGCAACAGATATTCCTGTATGCGTGTTCTTCGGGTATTTATTTCATGCTTTGGCCAGGAATTCTTTAAGTCTGCAAATTTCTGTTACCTGGGTTTTTAAGTAGATTAAGCAGAGGTTAATATATTTTAAAAGGCCATTACTGTTTACCACCTAAGTCACTGTTTGGAAAATTTTGTGGGTGAAAAACATTATCAAGACAAATCTTGATAATAAGCGATGATCTCTTTATTATTTGAATGAATGATTCAAATAATGATTAATTATAATGGTATATGTTTATATACTGTTATTCAAGTACCTCAGTTGCATTGGTCATAATGACTTGGGCATACTATTTGGTTAGATGGTATATGGTTCAGTTCAGTTCAGTCGCTCAGTCGTGTCCGACTCTTTGCGACCCCATGAATTGCATCACACCAGGCCTCCCTGTCCATCACCAACTCACGGAGTTCACCCAGACTCAGGTCCATCGAGTCAGTGATGCCATCCAGCCATCTCATCCTCTGTTGCCCCCTTCTCCTCCTGCCCCAAATCCCTCCCAGCATCAGTCTTTTCCAATGAGTCAACTTTAGCATTTGTTTATCATATTGAAACTTTTCTTTCCATGCTTCCTGTGAAGAAGTATAACCTTAACTGATTAATAATATTTAAGTAGAATCTCTGTAGAGTTGGTGTGGAAAATAGTTTGGTCTATTTGAATTTAAATACAACCAGCAATATTGTTACTGAAATGTCTTTAAATCGTGAAGATAAGTTTGCTTGTTAGTTGTAATATCATTTTTACCTAGTTTTCAAATGTAGGGAAAATTATAAATGAGGCCATTTGTTGCATATATCAAAAGTAATTTTGAAAGACCTTCTGGTGATGATTTTAACTTTTTACTAAAACTGTTTAGGTCACAGTTTCACCATTCATCAGTGTTTCTCAAAATTTAATGTGGATAGGAATCTGATTCAGTAATTTGAGATGGAGCAAGAGACTTTAACGTGCTTCTCAGTGATGCCAGTGTCCCTAAATACACCTTAAATACATAGCAAGATCATAGCTCATTTAACATTTGGGTTGGGGGTGTTAGAGAGTAGACCTTAGTAGGAAAAGATAGCAACAGGAGATGTTTATAATGACTTACAGACTAGTTGGTCTCGGTGGATCTAGTTGGAGATTAAAAACGTTTAACAGTCACCACAAATGTTAATATAGTGTTTGGGATCCCAAGGAAAGGTTAGTAGCTTAGTTTGCAAGAAAATGAAATGAGTGTAGAAATCAGGCATTAATAGTTTTAGGGAATTGATGGAAGATAATAAGGAAAAAGCAAAAAAAGACTAAGTCTCTGAGGAAGTGTCATGGCATGTTGTTTAGGAGTTAGAAAACAGTTACAAGTCATAAAACATAAAAATAACTTCTTTTTCTTTTAACTTTATTTTACTTTACAATACTGTATTGGTTTTGCCATACATTGACATGAATAAAAACAACTTATGAAAGCTCAGAAAGGAAAGGCTAACAGGTCACAAAGAACACCCATTTGGTAGTGGTATTTTTTTTTTTTTAATTTCTGACTTTTAAAAAAATTGATTAATCAGATCAAAGTAAACCTTTGATGATAAAAAACTAAAGCAGATTAAGGGAGAAAATCGTTACAGATGACTTGAAAAATTATTTTTCAAATGGATTAAGATCTACAGATGGGAAATTTCAAAGATAGAAATGACAGGTGTATCCATTTTTAGATAGATAGAGACTTGGAGGTAGTAGTCCTTGATAACTCATAACATATCTTACTTTGAACTCCAGAACTTTATTTTAAAATGAAAAAAATAGATGAAGTATAGAAAAGAATATTCTGCTGTTTCTTTTTTGCCAAGCATGTCTTTATGGTAGGTTAATTATAAGCTACTAACATGGTATACCTTGTTAACAGGCATTGTGCTAATGAATCACTTTGTGTATCATGTAATCACCAACCCTTAAAGGTAGGTGATATTGTCCCTACTTTACCTACGAGGAACTCCGAGACTAAGATTATATTTTATGGATAGCTAGTGGTCACTACCTATAAAGTGGCAAAGCCAGGATTCAAACTCTGTTCTGCCTGAAATCCGAGTGTACACTAGGTCAGGGATAGACCTAATGATGTCAGGTTAGACTTAAATGTTTAGTTCTGTGTTTACTTTAAAGGTCTTTAACCTGTGCCTAAAATGAAACCAACTTAATTTGAATTCAGAGTAGCATTGATACTTGAACAACACGGATTAGGGCACCAGCCCTCATTGTAGTGGAAAATTCACTTATACACGATTCCTCCATATGTGCCCATTGCGTGTTCTCGGATTCAAACAACCACAGGTCATCTAGTACTGTCTGGTATTTACTGTTGAAAAAGAATTAACGTGTAAGTACACCAGTGCAGTTCAAATGTGTGTGGGTTCAATGGTCAACTGTAATTTTGTTCTGGATTGAAATAGATTACCAATATTTTGTGTGTGAGTGATATTGGTAGTTCAGTTGCCATTTGTTTTGTTTTTCTTCATCATTTATACTCAGGCCAAAATATCATACTGAATTTTGGTCTCCAGAAAAGCCTTTTTTTATTAAGCAGACTTAAAACAGTTGATTTGAAAAGGAAATGCCACATTCTGATTGACTTCAAATTTTAAAATTTCACTTATTTTATTCACAAAATTCAAATTAATCTTCATCACTGAGTTTGATCTATACTAGTATTTAAGTGTTTTTAAAGTGTTATTAAGCCATTCCCATTGTTTAACATTTGGTTTTCAGTCTTGTGTTTTTCAAGGACATGGTGGAAAAGTTTGTTAAAGGCCTTCATTTCCAAACTTCAGTGAGTGTTTATGTGTGAGTGCAGGCGTGTGTGCAAAATACAGAATTGACACATAAAAGAAGCCAGTGTGCTCAGCTCCAAGGTTGGTCATATGAAGATCCTGTTTTCCTTATGCACTCTTGGATAAAATATTATCTTCCCTGAATAAAAAAGAAAAATAGTAGATTATTCAGGTTTTTCTACTGTTCTGTTTCATGAAAATCTGAGCCATATTAAAAAAGTATATAGATAAACAGATACCATTATTTGTGTTAAAATCCTAATAAGGACTGCGGTGTCTTGCGTCTAGAATTCTATGTATCCTGCTTCTAGAATTCTGTGTAATTTGGTGCATTGCTTAAAAATAATTGGGTATTTCAGATTAGAATCAGGGATTCCCAGTACCTACCAGTTCTGAACTTAAGGTCACTGTGACAGTAACATGACACTGTATGAGAGACTAGCTGAAGGCTTTATATTTATCATCCTTGAGCTTATAACTGATCAGGTGATGTGGCTCTAAGATAACTAGCTGGAGTTAGTTTTGCTTGGTGTAGACTATTCCCCAGAAGATTATTAATGATTTGAAATATTACCTAATATTTTATATCAGTTTTTGTGTTGCTTTACATTGAAATCTGTAAAGCAGGTCAAAGCGATGATAGGGCTTCTTAAAATTTACCCAGAGATTCTGTCTAGGGCAGTGTATTTCAGTCTATAAATGTATAGTGTAGAAGCCTTGAAGAAAGAAGTTTGATTAACTCTTCCAGCAGCTGAGTGCTTGCATCAGTTCTCAGTATGTAATTTATGTGATCTCGTTTACCAGTAGGTATTTGGGGGAAATGTTTAATAATAGCAAACCCAAATTGAAACTTCATCATGACATGTGGTATTGAAAATTAACTTTAGTCTTATTTTTATTAAAGCTATATGATTTTTTTTTGTCTTAAAAAAACTGCAAAATATACAATTGCTTTCTCCGTAGTATGGGCTTTCAGTACTACAGTAGGAATGACCAAAAATTTCCCATCTGGAATTTGGGAAGTATTATAAAAGTAATTAACTTTTCTTTTTCTTTTCAGAAAGTACAGTAACATCTTGATCAACCTGTTAATAAGGAAGGGATATAAATAGATTGATCTCATACATTATCATATTATCACAAATCTAGATAATTAGGTAGAAGTCAACTGTTTATTGAAAAGGTTAAGTCTAGTCTGTCCCTAACATTGATAATTGATGTGTTTTCCATTCATTTTACAACCACTGAACATTTTATGTTTCAGAAGTTAGAAATACAAAATAGTAAGTCATCATTATCCTCAAAGAATTTAGAGAGGATTCCAAGAGGGCAATAATAGATTTATAAATGGTAACGGTGGTGTTCAGTCGCCAAGTCATGTCCGACTCTTTGCAACCCCATGGACTGCAGCACACCAGACTCTTCTGTCCTCTGCTATCTCCCGGAGTTTGCTCAAATTCATGTCTGTTGAGTCAGTGATGCTGTCTAACTACCTCATCCTCTGTCACCTCCTTCTCCTTTTGCCATCAGTCTTTCCCACCATCAGGGTCTTTTCCAGTGAGTTGGCTGTTTGCCTCAAGTCGCCAGAGTATTTGGAGCTTCAGCATCAGACCTTCCAGTGAATACTCAGGGTTGATTTTACTATTTATAAATAGTAATAATCAAATCTTCCAGAAAAAACACCTTTGAAAGTTTGAAAGGTATTCTTTCCTGGTTATACAATACTCAGCTTATAATTGGAATACATGAACAGTGTGTTTGATTTAGATTTCTCCTAGAGAGAAGAGCTTGTAAGATGTATATATCTTGAATTTCTAAACTAAAATTAAGTTTAGTATCCACTGGATATGATCAGAGTAACTTGATTTTAAGAATTCTCACCATACAGTTCAAACTTTAAAACATAAAGATGGAGTGACCGTATGAATCTGACAGAACAAATGTGAAGGTAGGTCTCCTTAATGTTTTTATCTCTTTTTCCCCTTACTGACAACTAAGCCTTCAGGTGAGAAATTCCTGGTCAGGACTGAATAATGAGCAGTTCTTTGAAATATTTCTTACCTCCCTGAAGATAGACATACACATGTTGCTTTGTTCAAATGGGATGGATTTACTAAAAATAACTTTTCTCCATTGCCTGTAACTCCTAAGACCCTTCATGAGGTCAGGCTGTTTCAAACTCCGTTATGTCTTAACAAAACTGCTTAATTTAGTGTCTGATAATACACTCTTACTATCTATTTTCCCCTTATGAACATTTTCTTTTTTTAAATTCTAAGACCTATAATTGCGAGCCAGAACTTTTTAGTAAGAGAGAACTGAGGTTAACACATTGAACTGGTTGTAATTTCAGTCAGAGGCAAACCTGACAGAAAAGCTAATGTTGAATATTTCCAACTGGCTGTCATTGTCTTAAATTTAAACTTATTAACCCTGTAAGGGGCTTCCTGATGGCTCTGTGGAAAAGAGTCTGCCTGACAATGCAGGAGAGGTGGATTCGATTCCTGGATTGGAAAGATCTCCTGGAGAAGGAAATGACAACCCACTCCAGTATCTTTGCCTGGTGGGCTACAATCCATGGGGTCACAGAAGAGCTGGACACAACTTAGAGACTAAACAAAAACAAATTAACCCTGTAAAGTAAGTATAAATGTGAAAACAGAGACCTTTTGGTCCAAGGCCGCCTCCTGACTAGAAGTGACCAATCCAGTTGAACCCAGGTTGGTCTCGTACCAGAGCTCACATGTTAACCACCCCTGTGTGTGTAGTGCTTCCTGGCTTTTACTCACTATATGCAGTCTTTATACAGTTATGTACCCGTTAATTGTATTGGGCTTCTTTGAAATGTTGAATAATAGGGAGTGTTAGTTTTCCCAGCTCAAAACTATGGGTGGGGTCAAAGACTGTTTTCATAGAAATAGTGTAAGAATTTTCATAGAATAGTGTAAGAATTACTTTGTGTTGTGATAGTAAGATTAATGATAGCCTTGGAATAACTTGAGAAACTTCTCTTTTGTAAATATTGCTGTTAGTGTAGCCTTCATCAATTGAACTTCTTAAACCTATTTACAATTAACTTTTTTTTTTTTGTACTTGCGGCTTTTGTCACAAGTTTACTAAACGTTCTGTGATATGAGATTTCTTTTTACCAGTTTTAAAACATTTCCTAGTTAATGTTTCAGGATTTAAGTTACTTTGAATAAAATGGAGCCAGACTGTGGTATTTTATCTGTAATCACTGTGATTTTACATGGAACTCAATTTTATCATCTTAACTTTCTTTCCAGATTGGAGTTCTTACTCTTTGAAGGTAAAAGCCACTTTATTTTTGTGAACACTTCTTAACTGCCCTGTTTTGTACCTTCCCTGGCTTTCTTTTATGTCTTTGAAGTGGCTGCTGGAAGGTCATGAAGTATGCTGGGTGCATATATAACCACGGCTTTATGTAATATTGATTATCCTTTTTTCCCTAACATCATTCTGATTACCTGTGGTTGTTATTTTTCTGTTTGTGTGTGCGTGTTTTAGACGACCGTGGTTGTTTCCCTTTTACTTTGTGACTCATGATTTGCCTGGGCTGGGTGATAGATTAAAGATAGGGGAGCCAGAATTCACTGCCTTACTGTTTTCCACATACCTTGATTCCCGGAGAAAGAAGCTTGTGTGTAGTGTGCATAAGCAAAGCTGAATGGCATTCTGATTGCCTGTTAACTCTGGGGAAATAGCTTCCCTGATAGTAACAGCCCATGTATGTATATATGGCTGGTGAAGAAACAGTTCTGCAGTATCAGAGCTGGGACTTAGGACGTGGAAGGTGTTAATCAAAGTCACGCTGGCTCTAGTTGAACTTAGCACCAGGACCAAGTTCAGAATTCCAAATAGACATCTGACAAACCAGAGTGCCCACAGTTGCTCTGGGGTTTCATCCAGCTGTGTTCTGCCTACGAGATTCATAATTACAGATTATTTTAATTGCTGCTCAGTCAAAACCAGTGTTGCTAATGACAGCAATGCTCTAAAGGCCATTTCAGTTGCCCTTTTCTCCCCTTATCATCATTCTTGATCATCTTGTTATTCTGACACAATTTGAGAAACTTTCAAAACTTTTCTGTCTTTTGCTGGCTCTGATCCACTATGTGTGTTATTTCCTTGTTCCTTGTAACGCCCTCTTCCTTTGTCTTTTGTCCCTTTTTAGGGACTTGAACCACTGTTAGGGCCACTGGATTTTATATCTCTAATTTCCTAATTTTCCACTCGCAGCCTGTAATCTCATCTGTATCTCCAGGTCACATGAAACTTGATAATGCTGAAAAACAGTTGCCAGTCATTTAACAAACATCTAGTGAGTACATGTGTTCCTGGCACTCAGCTGGCACTGGGGATAACAAGAGGCAGCATCTGGCAAAGGGAACAAAACCTTACATAGTGAGTGGGACTTGCTCAGTCATGGCCAACTCTTTGCGACCCCATGGACTATAAAGCCTGCCACGCTCCTCTGTCCATGGAATTCTCCAGGCAAAAATACTGGAGTGGGTTGCCATTTCCTTCTTACATAACCATGAAGGAATTAACTTGTTTGAGGAGCACATTTTGATCTTCCGGGTTGCAATCTTAATAGTTGTTCTGTTGGATTTTCTGTTGATTAAGTCATACTGATTCTTCTATGAGATCTTCTACTTACTTTCTCTATTATCCTAGGATTGTAGTTCTTAATCTTGCAGGATTAAATGTAGAAAGACATTTATCAGACTTGTCATGGGAACTAATGATTGTACTTGACTACGTTAATTGATTGGAAATTTTGTGTTAAAAGATTGTGGAAATTCAATACTTTTTAGTGAATTATTTAATTAATTACAGTAGCATTTACACTCAGATTTAGAGTATACTTTTAGAGAGCCACCTTTATGCTAAATAATGTTCTAAAGAATAAAAGTATACAGTGGGCACAAGGCAGTCTTCTCCCATTATGGAGCTAATCTCTTTAACGGAGGAAACTCACATTTAGTTGGCTTGATGTACCCCTAAATCTAAGACTCACAGGTTTGGAGGCATTGCTATGTGTCTGAGTCGGTATCCAGTTTGTTCACAACTCTATTTTCCTGCTTCTTGTCTCTCACCTCTCTGTCCTGTACAGTCGCCATGGAAACTACCACACAGATACCTACATCCCCATTACATCATGGTGTCAGACCTAAGTTCTTGACATTTGAGACCTTTTATATGCTTCCCAGCATATAAAATCTTAATCTTTCCTATTAAACCTTTTATTCCTTTCCCATTCTGACTGATTCTGCTCAAGCCTTTACTGTTAACCTTAGGAAAGTTACACTGCCTTCGTCCATCTTGCTGTAACTCACTACTACTTAGCAATTACTTTGGAGATTATTCTATTTTCTAAAGAGACATGGATTGGAGTGTGATATATCATTCATGAAAATAACAGGGATATATGATTGAACTGTGAAGATTGCCATGTATAATGATTTATAGATTTCAACCAGTGGCCCACCAAGGAATACTTGGAGTCACTTAAGTGGCAATTTGACAACGAAGTTGTACAGAAACTTACTATCTAGATGCGGTGGGTAACAATCTGTAAGTAGAAAATGTGAAAGGCTTAGATTTAGTCATACGGATTTAGGAGTTTGTGTCAGGTTTTGAGGCTGAACCAAGTGACTCAAAGGGAATTTAAAATTCTCTGCTCTTGACTATTAAAGAGCAATCTTCTACTTTAAAGTTTTCAGAATTCCACTTCTTGAAAGTACACAAACCAACCAGTAGAAAAACAGCCTAGTTGGCCAGTCTCGGCCTAAAAGTCAAACAGATGGATGTGTAGATTCTTCACATGCTCTTGTATTTTCTGAAAACAAGGGTACTGTTGTGTTATTGCAGTGTGTGTCCATATTGCAGTCGTCGCCCATACTTGTGAGACTGTCTAAATCTGCACTTCAGTCATGATGATAGACTCCCTTAGACAAAGTCTGTCAGACCTGCCTCCTATGTTGGATGCTCTGTCTCTTCCTGGGGAAATTAAAGTACAAAAAGATTGGTTGAGATTTTGAATTTTTGACTTGATATTCCAACACCTCTCATACTGGTCAAGCAGTAGCTCCTATCATTGAGTTCCTACTGTGCACCAGACATGCAGCTAGGTACTTCATATCATCTTTAACATTCACAGGAACTGAATGTTAGGCACTGGTATCCCTGTTTCCAGTGGGAAAACTGAGGCCCAGAGAGATTGAATGACATAGCCAGGGTTGTACAGCTAGTTTGTAATAAAGCAAGTATTGGTGCTAGAAACTTATTTTCACTTTTTATCTTTCTGTAGAAATTTATTTTGCTTTTTAGAGCTAGAGACAAAGCATTTTCTTCTGGTTAGATTTATTGTGGGGAGTTTTGAATTACAAGCTAAAAACAGATGGTGTATTCTACAATATAAGGTTTACATTTGTGAAATTTTTATTTGCTGTTGTATGCTTCTGTTTCCCTGTCCTTAGCATCATTGAATATTTTCTACATTTTGTGATTCATAAATGTTTGCTTCTGTATGTACAAAATCTGTAATTTTGTAGAGGAATGGGATAAAAGAGGTTAAGTTGGTTTTGTACTTCCAAGTGGAGTCTGACCACTTTGATTATCCCCACAGCAAACCTGAAAAGTCAGTTCATTTAACATATACGTAGCACTGTGTGTGTAGAAAAATATATCGTATACTGCCTTCCATCTCCTATTAATAGTAATAGTTGATGCTAGGCAGGAAGAGTGCTACCTCATATTTGGATCAGCTACTTCTACATAAAGAACAAAGTCTGGGCTCAAATTCTAGCCTTTCACAGAGCCCTTCAGGGAGATCCTTGCTTTTTGCCTTGCAAAAATCAAAAATAAGAGCCATTGAGGAAGTAAAATTTAAGTAAATCTGTACTCTGTTTAATGCCTCTGGCTAGCATTTGTTAAGTGCTTCCTGTGTGTCAGCTGCTGTTGAAAGTGCTTTTCAGGCGTTCTCTTAGTCTATGCAGCTTCGCATCTACAGATGAGGAAACGGAGAGGCAGGAGCATTTGTAGTGGAGTCATGATTCATTCAAATACTAAAGATCTGCTCTGTTCAGAAACAGAGCCATGGATCTCACTAAACTAAAGAGAAAAAAAACAGAGCTCCAGAGTGAAGTAGAGAAAGGCTTTTATTTTTAATTTTGGTGTTTTCTCTCTCCCTTTCCTCCCTGCAGCGTACCCCTACCACGTGTTCCATGTAGATTCCCCCCTCTCACACACACATTTAAGTTCTGCTATTCCCCCTTTTCAAAATATTTCAACATCCTCAGGAGCAGTAAATTGGAAGTTTGTTCATAAATGTAGAAATTGTATCAGAGGCTTCAAAATAATTGTACTTTATTGACCTATGTTTTGTCTTGAAATTTTTCATTTTGAACTGTTATTTAGGGGGAGGGCTGTTAAAGTGTTTCCTCTGCCTGTTTATGATACATTTTAGATCTCTCACATTTTTTCCCTGGATATTTATCAGGAGATGGTGTAGAGGTTTGGTAAGTAATGCAGTTTGATTTTGTATGTCTTGAGGGTTTCTCATTAAGTCACATATTTGAGTTTTCTTTATTCTGACCTTTTTCCCCCTGGTGATTCTATTTGCAATATTGACTGAAAATCCTTACATTAATGCTAATTTTGATCTTCTTTTTCACTAGCATGTTTTGGAGCCCTCAGACTTGAAGAAGGACATAGGTAAAAAGTATAATATGAAACATTTTCTGACATTAGGGTTATGAAGTCCTTTCCTTTAGTTGCCTGCTTGCTGTGTTCAGTCTGAAAATTAGAACAATTTAAATGGTTTGGTTTTGCCCAAACAATTACGGATGTTTCAGTTCTCTTATATTTCTAAATGTAACATCAATTATCTAATCCTTCACATAAAAAGAAAGATGGTTTCATATTACATTAAGAAGTACTTAGAACTTTAAAATACTTCCCCTGTGTAAAATTTTATGCAGAGCTTGAGTTAATTGTAAAGTGGGTAACAAATATTAATTAAAACATTTTAGATTTATCAGAGTCAAGCTTTGCTGCTGCTGTGTCTGAAATGCTTTCCAGCTTCCCCAGAGCCCTCACTGAATATAAACTCCACATTGTGTCTCTCATGTATCTGACCAGGTGTGCCAAGGTGAACCCTGCATGTTTTTATAAAGTTCTTTTCTGTGACTAGACGTGATAGAAGACAAAGCCGAGGAAGTGCCGTATTCCTTTGTCTGCTCATGAGGTTGTTTTAAAACATTCTTTCATTTAGAAACATAAATGCCACACTTTTAAAAATTTTAATGACCCCCCAAAATTTAACACATTTTCCTGTCAAACAAGTGTTCTTTGAAAACCAAATGTCTGCATTATCTCTTTTTTTACTTGAAGTTACTTGATGTTTGCTTAAACTCCATTTACTTGGAGTAGAACTTTATAATGAATGAAAATGACTAGGTTCTTCTGCCAAGTAAGTTGAGAACATGAGTTTCTGTGTATGAATAATATATATTCTCTCTTTTCCTATTTTGTTTTGATAATCATATCTCTGAGAACAAAGCTCTGATGGCAGTCTTTTAAAAAGATATAGAAAAAAAATCTTTTTTTTTTTCTTTTGGCCATGCCATGAAGCTTCCAGGATCTCAGTTCCCCAACCAGGGATTGAACCCAGATTATGGCAATGAAAACCCAGAATCTTAACCACTAGGCTACCAGGGAACTCCCAAGATTACTTTTTTTTTGGTAAGACTTCACCATCATCTATAAAATAGCACAGCTTAACTGCTTCCTCAGTTTAAAATTCCTCAGACTATAACAGTGATAGAGATGATTTCTTCTTATCCAAGAATATATTTTTCTTTAAATCCCACATGTTATATATTTTTTATAGTAACCTATTTAGCAAGATCAAATTGAGAATTTCACCCAGGGTATCTGGTAGAACCATTAGACTGTTGGAGAGTTTACTTGGAAAAAGAAAAACTAGAGGGAAAGAGAAGGTGCTGGTTGATAGCAATCAGAAATAAAGACTTGTAAAGCATCTTTGGAATTTGTTGTAAGTAGGAAATTCATCTGATATATAAAAATAAGTGTGGCTGTTGACATTTGGAAATGTTATGTCAATTTATTTTCAAGAGTGGCACTCCAGGTTACTTCAAGTCATTGGCAAAAGTTCTTTCAAATCCAGGTTTTCTCTAAGAGAAATGTGGAGTCAGAGTCCCCACACTTATGAGTAGAGCATGCATTCACTTTGTCCCTGACAGTCTGCCAGTGACCGTGATTTCTAAGGTTCATTGTTGGAACCAGAGACAAGAAGAAAAGGGAAAGGGTGCTAATCAGATCAGTTGCGACCTTTTAAATTTGACCCTTTGGGTAATGTACATGGAAAGTAGTATTTACTCTCTGAGTAGTAGTAGGGAAAGTGTTAGTCACTCAGTTATGTCTGACTCTGAGACCCCATGGACTGTAACCCGCCAGGCTCCTCTGTCCATGGAATTCTCAAGGCAAGAATACTGGAGTGGGTAGCTGTTCCCCTCTCCAGAGGATCTTCCCAACCCAGGGATCACACCCAGGTCTCCTGCATTGCAGGCGGATTCTTTTCCATCTGAGCTACCAGGAAAGCTCTGCCTCTAGTTTCAACACTGATGTTTTTCTCCCTGAAATTTCCAGTAGCTTAGCTTGATGTCTTTTTCAAAGGGTAGAGGATGGGGTGGGCAAAGCCCACAAATGTTGGGAGAAGACAATTATGCAGGGAAATGTTTTCTTAAAAAGAAAATAGAAAGCTGCGGGAAATGGAGTAGGGTCAGCATCAGGAAGGCAGGAGATATGAAGTAATTTGTGGTCTGATTTGCTTCCAATGTAGTTTACTCACAGCTAACATGAAATGAGTTTTCATTTCTCAAGTATGCACTTGGGAAAAAATGGGAAGCCAGGCTGGAGACACAGGTTTGCAGCAGATGCTCTGTATCCAGGTCGTAATGGCTTTGATGGCATTCAGTCCAAGAGCAACAGCATCTCCAAAGGAAAAATCTGTAAATATTCCTGAATCTGATCACCTTCACCATCATCAGCTAATGATAGGATAAGACTTCTTGAAGGGCCCTTTGATGGCTTCTGATTATCAGGAAATTTTGTATAAAAAAGTTGAAATTACATTCAGGAATTCTTTTTCTGGTTTCCTTTCTGTGTGTGTGTGCTGCGCTGGGGTGTAGTTGGGGCACTCTTAGTTGCCTCACAGCTTGTGGGATCCTGTTCCCAGACCAGGGATCAAACCTCCATCCCCTACATTGGAAGGTGGATTCTTAACTGCTGGGCCACCAGGGAAGTTCCCTGGTATCTTACTCCCTTGATATTATTTCACATTTTACAACTAAAATAATCATAACACCTTGTTATCTTTTAAAATGAATGTTCCTGAACTAAGACGACAGGAATCTCCATTTTGTGGACATAGTTTACACTTGACCCTTTGTTTACTGTTATATCCAGGGCATCCCAGATGGGGAGAGCTTGCCACGTCACAGCTGGCGGCCAGTGTTAGCCAGGCTTAGTCTGCATGTTCAGTTTTGCCCTTGGCTTTGTCCCTGACTGGAGAACCAAATTGAGAGAACTAAGTGAAAGTGTTGGGAGAAGCTTGATTCAAAATATATATGAATCAAGTGTATCATTTTTGAAAGACAGGTTATTGAGCCCACCTCAGTCAGGGACACTGGATATTTGGTTTAAATAAGAATGTTACTCATTTTATGTGTTTGAAATTGCTGAAGAACCTTATAAGCACTTAAAAGTGTAGCTGGATTTGGTGTTGGCCAGAAAAATATGGCTATTATCATTAGGGTATGACTCTTGTGTATTGGAGAAGACAATTTCACCCCACTCCAGTACTTTTGCCTGGAGAATCCCATGGATGGAGGAGCCTGGTAGGCTATAGTCCATGAGGTCGCTAAGAGTCGGACACAACTGAGCGACTTCACTTTCACTTTTCACTTTCATGCATTGGAGAAGGAAATGGCAGCCCACTCCAGTGTTCTTGCCTGGAGAATCCCAGGGACGAGGGAGCCTGGTGGGCTGTCATCTATGGGGTCGCACAGAGTCAGACACGACTGATGTGACTTAGCAACAGCAGCAGCAGCGTGTGATTCTTGATTATTTACACTACTATAGAAACACAAATATGTATGTGGGTTGGATAGCTAATATCTTGGTATTCACTTCAAATGAGGGATGAAAATACCTGTGAAAACTTGGTGCTGGGACCTCCATTTTTTATGTCCAGTGGTCACCTTATAAACCAGGCATGAAGAGAAAATAATTAACTCTGTATCTTGAGGTTTATTCTCTTCAGCTGGTCTAATGGAATGGGTATAATGATAATCATTTCTCAGTTTCTCCCTACCCTTTCTCTTTTTAAATCTGTAGGAGCAGTTGTGATGTCAGTAAAGCTGTGGTTAAGTTTATTATGTTAGAGGATTTCAAATACAAACAATAGAAGTGTTTTGTAGTATAATTGTTACCACTGACTTAAAAGGTAAGGTTTACCTTGAAAATTCATAAAGTAAGACGAGTAATCAGCTTCAAGATATTAATACAGACCTTGAAACTTAATAATTGTTGGCTGGTACAAGAACAAAATACTGTGATACAAACTAGAATGTCTGCAAGAACAGAAATCTGCTCTTGCCAGCTCATGGCTCTTAGGTTAACAAATCTAATCCAGGATGCATCTTAACCCTGCAGCAAATAGTATTTTATTTTTGCCTTATTTGCAGATACCAGCTTAACACAAGTGCTCTACCCTATTGCCTGGCTTTGAGCAGTGTTCTGCTCTGAAAAGAAAGTTACATGTACATTTTATCTTCCCTT
This sequence comes from Aepyceros melampus, assembly GCA_006408695.1. Classification (NCBI taxonomy): domain Eukaryota; kingdom Metazoa; phylum Chordata; class Mammalia; order Artiodactyla; family Bovidae; genus Aepyceros; species Aepyceros melampus. The sequence goes on along the minus strand of SJXQ01000664.1, from coordinate 94,575 downwards.
TGATACTACTCCTTAACTGCAAACTAATAAGCATTGAACCCAGTATTCACACAGCCTGCTCTATTTTATAAAATTTCTCAGCTCTTTTCAGATCGTTCTAAATGGTGATTCCTTTTCTTTTTTGTTAAACTCAACTTTGCTTTTTCTTCATAAAATTAAGGGTAGGTAACATGAGTCCCTCTGGCCCTTTGCTATTAGAATCTGGCATCAGGAGCAACTGTTGCTATGTCTGATTTTCGTCCAAAACTTCCCTTTTCTGGGATGAAAGTCGTATTGATTCCAGTGTGTGTTATTAGTTGAGCAGTATCAGTAAATTCACTGGCTCACCTTCCTGTTTAGTGAATACCTAACCGTGTTATTTATATCCATGTCTGGAATGCCAATCCTAAAACAGATTGCAGGGAGGAAAGAGGGTACTTGGACCATACTTTGAATAAAAGACATTTTGAGGGTTGTTCCCCCGCCCTTAAAAACAAAAGCCAACTCCTTAGTACCAGATGTGTTCATTGTACTTTTTGAAAAATGGCTCTGGTCATTATGTTCATTTTTCCTGAATTAGTATTCTGCCGTAGTCCCTAAAGATAGTTTTATATGCTAACTTTTGTTTTACCTTTCTAGCTACTAAAATAGATAATGGTTATTACAAATGGCACGTTTTTAAATGGTCTCCAGTGTGGATTGCTCAGCCAGTGATGGAGTGAGTACATTGAGGAAGAAGGTGTCATTCGGAATCCAGAACCATTCCACAAGGATAACTACCTGATACATGGTTAGAATGATCAAACTAATGGCATACCGATGGCTTTCTCTTCCAGTCCCCTAAAAAACAAGTTTTGTCAGCCCGAGTTCCCCTAATCTACCTACTCTCATTTCCATTCCCAAAGTCCTGACCTGATTCTGTCACTTTGAGCTATCAGAGGGAATTGAGGTGTCAGTATGTGAGTACAACAAACCTTTTTAATGATTTATAGGAAGCAAAGAAAAATAGTTTTGTGTGCTGACTACTTGAAGTATAGAATGTTTTGGTTTTCACTTGATTTTGCAAAGCATTAAAGACATTTCTTGGTGGTTATTTCCACATGTATTTTTTCCTCCCCTCTTACTAAGTTAATTTCAATGCTAATTTCCTAAGAAAGCAATTGAATAAGTCTTAATTTAAAGCTTGTACTAATGATAATCAGGTAAGGTTCACTTCCTACCCTCACCTCCTGCCCCCGACTTTAGTGATAACGTACGTAAAATACCCATTTCAAATTTGTCTGGCAAATTACAGAATCAGTAATTTGCCAGTATTTTTCATTACTTTTCTTAGAATTATTTTTCCTTTACACATTTATAGTGCAAAATAGATCAGTGGTGCAGACTCATACTAAGTTGATCAACTGTATTTTGGTCTTCATGGAATTTACACATTTTTTCACTCAACATTTATTAAAGGAATAAACAAAATTTTGGGCTATACCAAACTGATACCTTTAGCTTGACTAAGGGCTGAATTTCATAAAGGAACAAAATATGTAATTCATTTTCACATACTTTAAAGTATGACTCATCCCTGTTAAACTTGTGAGACTCAAAGCTACGCCCATGTCACTTAATTTTATGTCCTTCCCTGTTTACTGTGTCTGACCTTCAAGATTTCGTGACTGATGCTGAAATGGAAGCCAACCATGCAGGAATTTGGGGGAAAATGAATCTGAAGAATGCACGGGGAAGTAGGAATTCATTTCTAGCGTTCCCAAACCTGCTTTGTCACGTCAGCTTCACTGCAGTCAGAGGAAAAGAACAGTTCATGGAAATTACCAACTAAACCTTAACGTCTGTCTGTAATGTTTTTAGGAAATGTACTGAAAGGTAAGTGAGATATCTAATTTGAAGAAAGACTTTATTAGGTATTTTTAAAGCAGCTATGAACATTTTAGTAGAAATGGATGGCTTCTTTATTCTGAGTGTCAGGAATCTTGCCCCCGTTTGGTGTGGTTCTAAGTGGTTGTGGAGAAGGTGGAGTTGTTCCAGCCAGCATGAAGCTTTTCCTCTACTTGCTGGCAGTCACGCTGGAACTGGCACTGAAGTGTAGAGTGCCGGTTTTTGTTGCTTTGTCAACTCAAAAAAAAAATTTTAAGTTGAGTTTTAATTTTACCCTTTAAACTACATGGAAAATTTTTCAAATGCTTCTAAGTTCCTCCCAGAACTATATTTGCATTGTATATAGTCAAACAAGAATAAAATAATGGGTTTTATAGGTCTCTGTTAACCTCACCTACATTGATTTTATAGATAATTTTAAAATTACTGAGGTTACATTGTTCCACATTTATTAAATCTCTGTGTAATAGGCCTTGTGCCAGACCCGGAGTAAAACGATGGAATAGCACACATTTCATGTACTCAATACATTTTTTATTATAAAAAAGAATTTTAGTTTTGGGAATCCGAATCTAATAAAATGAGACTAATTACATTTCCCAATCAAAAATCCTCTGTAGCTTGCAATTTAAATATGACAAATTGTATTTGAGAGATCCAGCGCTTGTGTTTGAGAGAGACATTTACTAAATACTTCCTACGTTCCAGGTACTGTTCTAAGCTCTTTGCATACATGTTTTTTAATCCTTACAACTGTCCTGTAAGATGGGTGCTATTACTAAAACCTGTTTTAAGTCATTAAGGCAGAAAAGCTAATTACCTTATTCAGCTTTGTACAGCTATGATCTAAGACCAATATGTGAACCCAGACAGGCTGATTGCCTGGACTTTCAAATTGGGTGTGATATTTATATGCAGTACCTGGCTAGGAGTACCTGCAAGATATTCCAGATTCTGAATAAAACTTGGGTAGTTTTAAAAGGGAAAGTTTCAGTAGCATAGAAAGACCATAGATAATAGTTCTCAAACTTTTCAGAGAGCCAAAAATTCCTTTTTTTTAACTCTTGGCTCCAGGACAGCCATTTAGCATGATGGCTTCACTGCTGCCTTCTTCCACTCCTGCCACTCCCTGCAGGAGTGCACATGCATGCACACACAGCTTCAGGGGCTGCAGAGAAGCAGAGCTTAGCAGCGGTTACCTGTTAGATTCACGACCTGTTGTTGCTTACGTCCAATCCTCTTTCTTTTGGGAATGTGGACATTTTCTTTAGCCACTAAATCATGAGAAAATACGACTGCTGAGATTTTTCGCTAGGGTTCTTTTAAAAAATAGATTAGGCTGTGTACATAGTAAAGAAAAACTTGTGAGGATTCCAGGTAGGTAATTTACTTCCTACTGTATGTATAGTTTCTTTGAAGTCTCTGCACCTCTATCCTGTTTTATATTTCTGTAAATCTGATTTGACCTTTAATAAACTATTTTCTGAAGTGAGTGGGTTTTTTTGGTCTCATTTCCCATTTGGAGGTGTATCTCCTTTGGTCACTTTATGTTATTGCCACCTTTTCAAAATTGGTGGTTTACTTAAAAGTAGGAATGCCTACTGTATACTGAGTATTGTTGCGGGTTTAAAAAGTATATACGCCAAGGCTTTGCTCTTAGCTCAATAAAGGTGCCACTCAGTACTAAAACTTTGCAGATTTTCAAAGGAAAAACCAGATGTTATAAAGATCACTGTAAATGGTGGTTGATAGTGTATCTCAAGTAATTGTGACAAAAATCTGCCCTGGTGAAACCAAGTTTACTGTCCCATAATAGTTAATGATGAACTGGAGAAACAATTTTGACTATTTCTTCTGAATCAGTGCTTCTCAAGCTTGAAGGCAGATGAAGATCGCCTGGGAATCTTGTTAAAATGCAGATGCTGATTCAGTAGCCTGAGAACCTACAGTTTTTTTTTTTTTTTTTAATAACATTGAAATACAATTGATATAAAATTATATCCTTAAAAGTGTACAATCCAGTGGGTTTTGTTTGTTTTTAGCATAACAGTTGTGCATCTATCACCACTGTCTTTCATTCAGGACATTTTTCGTCATGCCAAAAAAGAAACCCTGTGTCCATTCACAATTATTCCCGTTCATCACCTCCACCACTACCCCAAGTCTCCAGCAACCACTAATCTACTTCTGTCTCTCTGGACATGCCTTTTATGGATATTTCATATAAATGGATTCATACATTATGTGGAATTCTGTAACTGGCTTTGAATATTTTTAGGATTCATTCATGTTGTAAAATACCAAGTCCTTAATTTCTTTTTATGGCCAAATAATAATCCAATGTATGGACATGCCACATTTTGTTTATGTATTCATCAGTTGATGGAACATTTGGGTCGTTTATACCTTATATGCCTTTTGGCTTATGAATAATGCTGTGAACACTTTGTGTGCAAGATTTTGTGGACACGTTTTCATCTCGGTTAAGACGTGTCTTCATTTCTGTTAAAATAACTAGGAGTGGAATTTCTGGGTCATGATAGCTTTTTAAGAAATTAGGGCAACACGGCGACACCTAGCCTTTACATTTTCAAGTACACAACACAGTATTGTTAACTGTGGGCACACTGTTGTACAGTAACTGCTTTTGGTCATAAGGTCATATGTGGTTAACTTCCACGTTTTGAGGGACTTCTAAACTGTTTCTAAAGTGGTGGTACCATTTGAGAGTCTGCATTTCTGATAAGCTCCCAGGTGGTGATGGGTAACAGGCTCTAGATTATGTTTGGACACCTACAAAATAAACAGGATATGAGCTTTAACTTGATTCAACTGGCAGTATCCAATCAGCAGCAAACAAGGCGTTTTGCTTTCTCAAGGTTATAGTGCCTCATTTAACACTAGCCTTACTGTGCCTGGGCTTTTTCAGCTAGTCTTTGAACTCTGCCTGTAAGGATGTCTAAAGGAGAAGAGAACATTCATTTTGAATTGAAAGAGGCAGCTCTAAGTTGAGAATGCTTACGTAAATAGAATCCTAATAGTGGTCATTCTTTGGTAGTGTTCTACAAAAACTCTGGGAGACTTTTCAATATGCTAATAATATATAGGAGGGAATAGATGAATGAACATCAGAATGAGAGGATGTGGACATTTTCTTCAGTTGAGTTAAACATTTTGATCCTTTCTAAGTGTCTTCAGAGAATGAAGGGCATAGTGGTGGAAGTATCTGAGTAAATGATATAATACACCGGTGAACAGTAGGATAGACTAAAAGAGAGCAGGCACACAGGAGACTCGGGAGACTGGGATGCCTAGGCTCGAGTCTTTCGTCATCCAACTATGGCCTAATTGTGGGAAACTCGGGTTCTGAGCTTTGGTTCATAGTTTGATGGGGGGGACTGCTGCTGCTGCTGCAAAGTCGCTTCAGTCGTGTCCGACTCTGTGCGACCCCATAGATGGCAGCCCACCAGGCTCCCCCGTCCCTGGGATTCTCCAGGCAAGAACACGAGTGGGTTGCCATTACCTTCTCCAATGCATGAAAATGAAAGTGAAGTTGCTCAGTCGTGTCTGACTCTTAGCGACCCCGTGGACTGCAGCCTACCAGGTCTTCTGTCCATGGGATTTTCCAGGCAAGAATACTGGAGTGGGGTGCCATTGCCTTCTCCGGGGGAGGACTAGGTGGGCAGAAAGCAAATGTGATGTCCTAACGTGAGAGAAGTATAGCTTAATCTGTGAGGTTTCTAATGAATAGCAATTAACCTATCTTGTGTGAGCTCAGGTAACAATTTGCCAGTAGGAAGTGGTAAAAAATTAGAAAAGATAGGAGATGATACTTGAAGTAAGCCAGAATTTTAGTAGTAGAGGTGTATGAGAAGGGTGTATTCCAAAATGATGGCGCAGAAAGCACTAAAATATTGAGGTCGTAAATGGTAGCATGCTTTAAATGGTAGCATTTAAAGTTATCCTTTATGGAACAGCAACCATGTGTGCTATGAAAAGGAACAAAACTAGACCTTTTTTTTCTGATAATTCTCAGTCAACAGATTTTGGGTGTACCACACTGTGATCTGTATAAAGACTGGTGGAGGTATAATGGCCAGCCCAAGAAGGTATAATTTCTCTGGACTGGCTATTTTAGCTTCACTCAGTGGTACCTGAAGTGAAAGAAGTAGGAAATAACGAATGTAAAGATAAATTGGATGTTATTGTTGCCTGTTCCTTTGACAGAAGTGGTCTAGAATACCAAATATGTGGCTAGTACTAGGAGAGAGAGAGATGTCAGGAAGTCTGAGTTGGGGTCTTCAGTGCTTGTATGACTCATCTACAATCATAAGTTGATGCCTTTAGGGTACTTGGTCTGGTCATCAGTTTCTACACTGGAGGACTTCTGACTCCTGTAGTTGGAAATCATCAACTCTCCCACAGGGATTGATTTGGGGAATACTTAGAACTTCTTAGGTATTTTCAGCCTCTCCTTGGCTGCTCACAACCAAGAGTCTGTTTTCCCCGTTCCAACAGGTAAAGTCAGAGGACAAAATTTTCATGCATAGTTGAGCAGGTTTCCCCGTGGCTTGGGAACTCTGTGTGGTATTGTCTGTTGGGGCATAACAAACTACCCCAAAGCTTATAGTTGAGTATTTTTTTAAGACTGTGAATTAAGGTTAATTTTAGAGGATAGCTGTAGACATCAAGGTTTATCTAAAACGAAAAAGACAAATGGAATGAGCTAGTGGCCCAGACTAAGAATGGGATATTGGTAAAGTTAATCCTGTGCTTAACAATATTTGTACCTTTTGTTCTCAGTATATTTTGTGACCACTCACTGCAGAACTGAGGCTGAGACTTCACCACATTGACTGCATCCCTAGGGTCCACTCCAGTATGAGTTCTCACATGTCAGTGAAGACAGGAATTACCGACAGTTTTTCCAGTGCTGATACATTTAGAGATTTTGCATCCAGACAGGGTTTTTGTGTATTTTTTCTAATGTAAGAGACATCGGGAAAGACTGTCCCTCATTCTTTATATTCACAAGTTCTTTTGCAGTGTGAGTTCTCAAGTTTTCTAAGGCACGTGGAAAAAATGGAAGGCTTTCCAATACTGGTATTGTTCAGTAGGACTTTCTCTCCAGAATGAATTCTCATATCTGTAAAAGTTGAGAGAACTTTGAGAACGTCCCCATGGTCATTACATTCAGTGTCTTCATTTGGTCAATAGTGTGCCTGCTTGTGCTACTGGGCTTTCCACATTTCTATATGAGGGTCAAAGTGCAGCCATTTAAAACTAACAATCATCTTCACACAGTTAAACTAGGTCAGGAATTCAAGAGTGGCTTAATGATCTGGTTTAAGTCTCAGAAGATTGTGGTCATTGGGAGCCCTGACTGAGGCTGGACAATCTGCTTCTGTTATGGCTCACTCACACACCTGGGAATTGGTGCTGGTGGTTGGCAGGAAACCTCGGTCCCAGCCAAGTGGACCTCTTCGTTGGACTGATGGGATGTTCTCATGCAGCTAGCTCCCCACCCACCCAGGGTTAATGTAGCAGTTCAGTTCAGTTCAGTCGCTCAGTCATGTCCGACTCTTTGCGACCCCATGAATCGCAGCATGCCAGGCCTCCCTGTCCATCACCAACTCCCGGAGTTCACCCGACTCAACGTCCATTGAGTCCGTGATGCCATCCAGCCATCTCATCCTCGGTCATCCCCTTCTCCGCCCCAGTCCCTCCCAGCATCAGGGTCTTTTCCAATGAGTCAACTCTGCATGAGGTGGCCAAAGTACTGGAGCTTCAGCTTTAGCATCATTCCTTCCAAAGAAATCCCAGGGTTGATCTTCAGAATGGACTGGTTGGATCTCCTTGCAGTCCAAGGGACTCAAGAGTCTTCTCCAACACCTAGTTCAAAAGCATCAATTCTTCGGCGCTCAGCCTTCTTCAAGACTCCATCATTTCCACAATATGCTGCTGATCGCTCCAGTCAGCCTCGTGCAGTGGGAAGAGACTACAAGAGTAAGACTACGAGGAGGTGAGACAAAGGGGCCACCTTGGGAGCCGGCTGCCACAACTTGGGGTGAATTGAGCTATTATCCTATTTTAAGCCAAATTATAAAAGCTGGCCTTTGTCAGCTTAGAAATGCCTTTTTATGATTCCTGGTACATTTTTAGTTATCTACAGTGATTTCTCCCAAGTGTTTTGACCTATACGAATGAATTGGTAGCTATTTAGCATTTTCTAAGATTTGTAGGCTACTTAATTTGTACAGAGAAGGTAATGGCACCCACTCCAGTACTCTTGCCTGGAAAATCACATGAACGGAGGAGCCTGGAAGGCTGCAGTCCATGGGGCCACTGAGGGTCAGACACGACTGAGCGACTTCACTTTCACTTTTTACTTTCATGCATTGGAGAAGGAAATGGCAACCCACTCCAGTGTTCTTTTCTGGAGAATCCCAGCGACAGGGGAGCCTGATGGGCTGCCATCTATGGGGTCGCACAGAGTCGGACACGATTGAAGTGACTTAGCAGTAATTTGTACACTGAATTCTAATTCATTTTAAGTGTATATGAGGTGCTCAATATTTGCTTAACTGTCAAGAAGAGAGAATTCTCTTCTCCTTTGAGCTTGTTTGATGGGCTACCAGCAGGAATTAGGAACTTGATTTGGAGGGAGGGGAAGAAGGGTCAGGTGTGACCACTAGGTTTCTAGTTAGATTATTTGTTAATTAGCAGTGATTTCCTGAGAGAAAGAATTCAGGAGCAGGCTTGGGATCAAAAGAGAGTAAGCAGTTTGAAGACAGATGGGTATGTCTTTGGAGAAGCCAGAAACTTAAATTTGGAATATGCCTGCCTGCATGTAGTGTGAAGCTCAAGTGAGGGATCACGTCTGCAGAGAAACCTCCAAGAGAACTGGGAGATGGGAGCAGCAGTAAGCCCAAGGGAGAGGAGCCTCGAGGAGGGGAATGGTCTGCAGCAAGCAAAGTGGAGAAAGAAATATGACCGAGACGTGTCCCCAGAGGTCGGCCGTCCCATGCCAGAGGAGCACGGGGATGGAAAGTTGCTAGTGCTTCGAGGATAAGTAGGAGGTGAGAAAACGGCGTGGGGTAGACGACTCTGGGGCTTCTGAAAAGGTAAAGAGGAACACGGGTGACTAGAGGGAATGAAGGGAGGAGGCCCTCCCCACTTTTTGAAGGTTGGAAGGGTCAATTGAAAGCAAGGTTTAAAATGTGAAAAAGGGCCTTCGCTTGTGGTCCAGTGATTAAGAATCCATCTGGCAATACAGGGGACCCAGGTTTGATTCCTGTTCCTGAAGATCCCACAGGCCAAGAGGCAGCCAAGCCTGAGTATCACAGCTCCTGAAACCTGCACACCCTAGGGCCTGTGCTCTGCAACGAGAGAAGCCACCACAATGAAGCCTGCACTATGCAGCTGGAGAGTAGTCCCCACTCTGACTAGAGAAAGCCCTTGTGCGGCCACAAAGACCCAGTGCAGCCAAAAATAAAAAATTTTTTAATGTTTTAAAAAATGTGAAAGGGGATGATGACTGAAACCAAGGCCCCAGAGAAGATGGGAGTGAGTGAAGTGGTCATCCCTGATGAAGCAGTGGACCTTGGACAAAAATAATCTCAACCCCCAAGGCTGGAAGCAAGAGCTTTGCAAGCTTGCAAAGTGGGAAGGGAGATGTGAGTCTACGTTATTTATCTTGTTTGCTTCAAATATTGAATTTTTCAGAAATAACAGTTTTACATTGCTTTACAAGTCCATGAGGAGTGCCTTGTTAATTGTTGGTATCTATCAGGAAGCTTGGTTATAAAGTGAGTGCCTTCAGCTCTTCTGAGTGACTGGCTCTGAGGCCCTGGGCGTGCACTTTGACGTCTCTGGACAGACTCCTCACCTCTGAAAAGAGTGTGTGCACTCCGTGCCTCTGATTTGTGTTAGTGGGACTGATCCATCTAAATCTCATTTCCCAATGAATCTGCTGCAGGCATTCAGTTTGGCTCACTAATATGACTACTTTTAAGTATACTTCATTGATACCTTTAAATGACTGTAGTCATCGGTTATGCTTTAATATACCATGTATGTGTTTTGTAAGATACACTAATTTCAATAAACACGAATCTCAACTCTGCTGTGTGAACTAGGCATATTAACCAGTCTGAGCCTCTGGTGTCTCCTGTGTAAATAAGGTAAGTTTGTAACTTCCTTATCTAATCTTCCCAACAGGTCTATTATGTATGTAAGGCATCTACTTATCCATGGTGCTAGAAATATTGCAGGGATTCAATAAATGGCAGGTCCAGAATGCTGTATTTGAGATGTTTGTGTCCAGATGTGTTCAAGAATTCAGAATTTTTCAGATTTCAGGAAGCCGTTCTGGAACATAAGTACTTAACATGTGTTGTCTCACGGAAGAGTCTATGGACAGCCACCATGAGTTCAGTTCCATAGTTAACTATTAATATTTCTGCAGGAAACATAACGATGAGTAAAAGCTATAATTAGCCTTGTGTCAGTTCAGGTTTTGCCTCCAGATGAACACTTTACTAAACTAGAAGCCTTCTTTGGTTTTCATAAGTCTGTGTGTGGGGGCTGCCAGTAGGATCCTGTGCTCACAGTCAGCATGTTTCCTCAGCCCTGCCTGTGGCCAGCTCTGTGCAACACTCTGAGTGTCACAGAGAGTAAGCTCTGGTGCTTGTCTTGCCTCTGCGCGTTGCCGTTGGACACACCTAGAACCTCTTAGGCAAGGAGCGGAACGAGGAGCACGGCATAACTCCGGATGAAACGGCATGAGGCAAATCACGAGTCAGCACATCTTAAAGGGCATATTTGGGGGACTTTTCTTCTTTGTCCGGAGATTAAGAATCCACCTTGCAATGCAAGGGACGCCAGTTCAATCCCTGGTCAGGGAACTAAGATCTCACATGCCATTTGGCAACTGAGCCCACGTGCCCCGATGAAGATCTCACATACCACGACTTAAGACCCAGTGCAGCCGAATAAATAAAGAGGATATTTCTGTGATAGCATGAATAAGCGCTCAACCTCATTAGCAATCAGGGAAGTGTCTGCCAAGGGCAAATAAGGACATGAAGCGATGAGAATTCTCATTGTGGTGGTGGCAGAGTCCATCAGAACAACCACTTGATAAATGGTTAGGCTTTACCTAGCAAATCTGAAGATCCATACAGATCTGCTCGATGATACAGTATTACCACTCTTTAAAGCTATAGCTTAGAGAAACTGAGGTACCCATGCACCAGGCTTCACATACAAGAACGTTGTGGAAGAAACACAAGAGACTTCTATTTCTTGCTTTGCATGGTGTCTCCATGGGTGTTGGCTTTATAATTACTCACTAATCTCATTTGTTTAATGCACTTGTCTGTTGGTGTTATGTTTCACAATCAAAAAGTAAAAAAAAAAAGGTATGGGCTTTGGAGCCACATCTGTATCTAAATTTATTAACTTTGTAATCTTGAGCAAAACAATTAGCATCCTTGCAGTATTGTTTCTGCCCCAACTCCCGCTGCTATAGCTGCTGCTGTACCCTAAAGACAGTTGAAGCAGGGGAGCAGACGCTCCCTCTCTGCTCAGGGAAGAAGGGAGGAGAGTCATTCTAGGCCTTGGCTGCCAATCCCAGACATGGATGTTACAAGGAAGACGTAGATTTAGATCCATTAACTTCATGGGAAATAGATGGCGAAACAGTGTCCGACTTTATTTTTCTGGGCTCCAAAATCCTGCAGATGGTGACTGCAGCCATGAAATTAAAAGATGCTTACTCCTTGGAAGAAAAGTTATGACCAACCTAGATAGCATATTCCAAAGCAGAGAGATTACTTTGCCGACTAAAGTCCGTCTAGTCAAGGCTATGGTTTTTCCTGTGGTCATGTATGGATGCGAGAGTTGGACTGTGAAGAAGGCCGAGTACCGAAGAACTGATGCTTTTGAACTGTGGTGTTGGAGAAGAGTCTTGAGAGTCCCTTGGACTGCAAGGAGATCCAACCAGTCCATTCTGAAGGAGATCAGCCCTGGGATTTCTTTGGAAGGAACGATGCTGAAGCTGAAGCTCCAGTACTTTGGCCACCTCATGCGAAGAGTTGAATTGTTGGAAAAGACTATGATGCTGGGAAGGATTGGGGGCAGGAGGAGAAGGGGATGACAGAGGATGAGATGGCTGGATGGCATCACGGACTCATGGATGTGAGTCTGAGTGAACTCTGGGAGTTGATGATGGACAGGGAGGCCTGGCGTGCTGCGATTCATGGGGTCGCAAAGAGTTGGACGTGACTGAGTGACTGAACTGAAGTCTATGAAGTAGGGTGGGCAAAGGACATCTAAATAAAGCAGACTCGGCCTTCCCTGGTGGTCCACTGGTTAAGACTCCATGTTCTGAATGCAAGGGGCCCAAGTTTGATCCCTGGTCAGAGAATTAGGTACCACATGGTGCAAATATAAGATCGCGCCTGCTGCAGTGGAGAGTGAAGATCCCATGTGCCAGCCCAATAAGTAAATCATAAGTATCTTTTTAAACAAAGTGGATTCAAAGGGAGTGAGTTCCCCAAACCACACAGTTAGTAACCTGACAGCAGATATCAGAACCCAGGCCTTTTCATTTGCAGTGTTATTCTACCCGTGGGCATTCTCAAAATGAGAATTTTTCAGACCCTCAGGAATTGTTTAAAGGTGGGGTTTTGCATGGCATGACCAAGATCCCTGGTGGTCCACTGGTTAAGACTCCATGTTCTGAATGCAAGGGGCCCAAGTTTGATCCCTGGTCAGAGAATTAGGTACCACATGGTGCAAATATAAGATCGCGCCTGCTGCAGTGGAGAGTGAAGATCCCATGTGCCAGCCCAATAAGTAAATCATAAGTATCTTTTTAAACAAAGTGGATTCAAAGGGAGTGAGTTCCCCAAACCACACAGTTAGTAACCTGACAGCAGATATCAGAACCCAGGCCTTTTCATTTGCAGTGTTATTCTACCCGTGGGCATTCTCAAAATGAGAATTTTTCAGACCCTCAGGAATTGTTTAAAGGTGGGGTTTTGCATGGCATGACCAAGGTGACTGCAATCATCTTAAGTATATGAAGATATATGTGTGCTTCGCAAGTGGTGCAGTGGTAAAGAATCCACCTACCAACGCAGGAGAGCCCCTGGAGTAGAAAAGAGCAGTAGCTCACGGGCTCACAACGAGTTGGACAAGGCTGAGTGAGCACACGCACACGGAAGGCAGTTTGATCTCTGGGCTTCTTCCCATTCCCCCACCCTCTGGCCCCCAGCTGTTTTGAGATATAATTCATGTATCAGTTCAGTTCAGTCACTCAGTTGTGTCCAACTCTTTGTGACCCCATGAATCACAGCACGCCGGGCCTCCCTGTCCATCACCAACTCCCGGAGTTCACTCAGACTCACGTCCATCGAGTCCGTGATGCCATCCAGCCATCTCATCCTTGGTTGTCCCCTTCTCCTGCCTCCAATCCCTCCCAGCATCAGGGTCTTTTTCAATGAGTCAACTCTTCGCATGAGGTGGCCAAAGTACTGGAGCTTCAGCTTTAGCATCATTCCTTCCAAAGAAATCCCAGGGTTGATCTCCTTCAGAATGGACTGGTTGGATCTCCTTGCAGTCCAAGGGACTCTCAAGAGTCTTCTCCAACACCACAGTTCAAAAGCATCAATT